>MUZC01001082.1:489440-538112 GCA_002072015.1 Radix auricularia | reverse complement strand
CCCCCCCACACACACACAAGCGGTATTTTGTACTTGAAAATGAGCATGATTAATTTTTATTTTTTTTTGGTTATTTAAATATGTTTTTAGTTTAAGGATGCACTCTATTATCTTAACACGCGTGGAACCACGTAAATCGTCAATGAATAAACTTTGGCTAATCATAAAGATCTATTTCAGTGTAGCTTTTATTTAAAGTTGCGCGTTTTGAATAACATCAAATGTGTGACCCTCCCCCTCCCTTTTTTCCGGTGCGTGACGTCATTTATGGGCGGCCCTTTGGAGACCGCCCCGGGCGGCAAAAGCACTAGCTACGCCACTGCAGTGCCGGGGATATCCCCGGCATCCCCGGCGGTAAATCGAGCACTGTTCATAATCATTTTTGGCCTTAGGTTACAAGGAAGTTTTAATAGATTTAAATAAAAGAAAATAAAAAGGTTTAAAAACTGTAGACGAGATAGCTATAAATACAATCCCAAAATACTTTAATAATAAAAAAACGACTGGTCTAGAATATTTGCATGTTAGTTAAAGAACTAAGCAATGATTTGTCTCCAATTCATTGTAGCCATTTTTCATGCCATTTCTCATTTTTGGAGCCCATAATCGTTTGGAATTTCCACTTATTTTACAAGCAATGCTTCAGAAAACAAATTAGTGAATATACCGTAGAGACATTTTGAGATTATTTTGAAAGCTATTGAAAAACTGACTTAGGCAGAAAGAAAAAGCTTGTGAGACAGACAGACGTAGAATCTTTGCTAGTCACAATAAAATCTTTTTATTTTTTGAATCTATGTCAAATATGCACGAAATAATTTATAGATGTATAGTGCTAGAAATAATGCTAAACAGAAGTTGCCCACAGAGATATTTATTTTATACTTTAAGGTTGCTTTGAAATTTGATACAATTTTATGTGGAGACCTCATTCTTTAAATCGAATCTTCAATTTAAAGTACCAGACAGCAAATTTTTGGTGTACTTAAATATGTATTCCTGTTATTTAGAAAAAACAGTTGAGAAGAAAGTTCTAGGATTCATAAAATGAGTTTACTGTAGAATTTCATGTAAGATTTTAACCGGTATGTAGAATATAGAAAACTTATACAATTTTCGTACCAGGCCATCTGTTGGACTTTGAAATGTTGGCTTTAAATTAGAGTAATCAAATGACATAGTCAAGTAAAGACTATTTTACCCCAAGGGTTAAAAAAGAACTATTGAATACAAGACCAGTTGCTTTATGAAAGTTTATTAAGATATTAAGGCTCCAAGTTACCTTCCCCAAAATAATATAATTAATTTGAACATTACTTACAATAGTCTTAAGTAATGCAAGATCTTAAAATAGTTACTCTAAAATTAAGTTAATGAAAAATGAATTACAAGCTATACCGATTAGCCTACGCTAAATTGTCTAACGCATTGCTATTTCAATTTCGGCTATTGAGGATTGCAAGGCTGAAAATATTAATATACGAAAGAGGGTCCATTAAGAAAAAATCATGTTAAGCCTGGTCCCTTTTGGAACTCAGGAAGTGTTAGCGCATTTTCGTATTATGTATCAGTACTTATGTTAGATATCAGCATATGTAGTTATCAGTAGATCTAATTGTGTTTAGATTTTAGACATATTTTTATGAATTTTCTTGTGTAATGAATATACCTGAAAAAAAAATTATTTAAAAGTCATTTCTTGACATTTTAAATTTTTTTATTTTCTCTTTAATCTAACTACAAGTGGTTTTTGGTCACTGAAATAGGACTCATAAATGAAACATTCTAAATTGTAATCAGCTAATCGCCCAAATACTCCGTTAATTGTTGTTTGATAGATCGTGGTTGCCAATCTTGGTGAAAGTAGATGAATGTTGAAGCTTGTTTCGAAAAAGTTTTCAATTTCTGCCCTGGGCCGCTAAGATCTTGATTGAAGTCACCACAAATGATGACGTAAAACTCTCTAAACTTTTACACATATTCTAATGACGTCAACAACAAAAAACGAATACTTTTGATAATACTAAGACTTCCGGCAATGGCGGCCGTTGACTGCGCCAGTGTTATCTCTCGATTCGCAATGTTTTTTGGTAGTTTTAACGGGTTTTTTTTAACGGATCGAGTAACTGAATGTTGATGCACAAATGGCAGGTCAGGACATACAAAAAACATATTTACATCATGGGTCTAGGACTTATGGTTGCTGAGATCTAGGGTGATGACGGACGGACGGACAAAACGGGAGCAATAGCGCATTCGACTTCTCGAAAATGCGCTAAAATCAGTGTCGTTATTACTTTATTACTTTCTAATAAAAACTATCTTTTCTTTACAGCCTTAATATACTTTACGGCTGGGGGGGGGGGGGGGGGGAATTTTGGTTCTGCCCCGGGCGGCACATACCCACGCTACGCCGCTGGCATGGTACAAACGATTTCTCTAAATTGGTGACTAGCCTTATCTTAGATATACAGACGCTCCTTCTATGCAGAAGATAATTGCGTCCACAGACCATGAGAGATGATCTGTTGGCAAGTGATGCAGCGGTCACAGGCCACGGCTATAGGGGTTCCACGCATTACCCCAGCCGCCTAACTATTGTCTAGTTAGGTACCCATTCGGAGCTGGGTGACTCGGGGACTCCTCAGGCCGCGAGAACAAATCCTCACCTTCGAACCCGTGACCATCGGTATGACAGTCGAGAGCGCTACCTCTCGACCACCACATCCCACACGAAACCTTCATCAGCATTTTGACTTGAACAATCACGTCCTCGTCAGTCAATATTTTTAAACCAAAATATTCCTTTAATTGTCCGGAAAATAGTTAATATTTATTATTTATATTTATCGGCCAAAATATTTTACTTTTTGACTTCCAGTATTCAGTACATTTAAAAGTGGTGGGTCGATTAATCGTTAAAAAATTTTAATAGTTAATTTAAATAAAAAACAATTAATCGATAAATTAAGCGTTAATTTCTGAAGCCTTATTATACATTTAAAAAATGTATTTAGCAAAATAGGAGGTCAATTTGTATACCTAAAGAGCAGCATAAGTGTATAAAAAAGAAATTTGCGATATCATTTATTAAAATAAGGCGAAGCTTCATTTTAATGTTTCCATTAGATACAAGATGGTAGTCTTCAAATTTCAGTAATCAGTAACTTAAGTAAGTAAGTAGTAAGCGCAAATTAAAATAAAACTGAAATTTAAAATAATTTAATAACCTTTTTTTTATTTTTAATAAAAATCATTACAAAATCGAATTATATTTTTTTTAAATGAATAAATATTTTAAATTATTATAAAACATTTACTTTTACATACTTATTTACATTTTCATTTTTCTATTACTATTAGTAATTAGTAATATTACTATTACTATTATTTATTATTATTCAGAATTGCCTTTGCCTTAGTCTTAGTTTAAGTCTAAGTCTGAGAGTGAGAGTCTAAGTGAACTAAGTCTTTGTCACTTTATAATTATAAATATAGTTAAAGTTATGATATTATGCTTTAGGATGTGGCTAGCGCTACGACAATTTTGTCGTAGCAGCAGACGACCCGGTCGGATGTTGCTAGCGTTACGACTAGCGTTACGACATGTCGTAACGTTAGTCAGGAAACTAGTGCTACAACATGTCGTAACAGCAGACGATCCGGCGGGATGTTGCTAGCGTTACGACAATCTTGTCGTAACAGCAGACGAATCGGTCGGATGTTGCTAGCGTTACGACATGTCGTAGCGTTAGTCAGGAAACTAGTGCTACGACATACGCAACCTCTGCTACGACTAGTTTTTGTCACTTCTTTATATTGTAATTTATACGCATATATATTATAATACGACATTATTTGTGTGTGGATTAATTCTAAAATCTAAATTTGTTTAAATAATTTATTTAAATTTAAATAGGTTTAATTTTAATATAATATTGGTCTACCGAGTCTACCGATTATAAATAAATCAGCCGATTTTGCTATACTATAGTATACTTGTGTAAGTGATGCCGATCCATTAAAATTTAGTATACTAATACCGTAAAGCCTAAAGCCGTAAATGAAAATCCTCAAGTATCGATTCGCTCACAATCGCAAGAATGTAGGCCTAAAATAATTCGTTTCGTGTGGAATAATAAAATGTGCCGTGTGCAGACTTGTCACAGGAAACCATTCCATTCATCCTTCTATCTCATTTTTCACTCTATTACTAATACTATTGCTATTGAAGAGGGGGGGGCAGGTAATAAAAACCGCACAGGACTCCTCGTTTACTCGCCTTCCCCCCCCCCCTATTACTATTAGTACTATTACTTCGTGTTGCTGTTTGTGTCCGTTTTCTCAGCACCCCCCCCACCTCNCTCATTTTTCACTCTATTACTAATACTATTACTATTGAAGAAGGGGGGGGGGGCAGGTAATAAAAACCACACAGGACTCCTCGTTTACTCGCCTCCCCCCCTATTACTATTAGTACTATTACTTCGTGTTGCTGTTTGTGTCCGTTTCTCAGCACCCCCCCCCGCCTCTCTTTGCACTTTTTATGACGAGCAAGTCTGCGGGATACGATGCACTATGCCTCCCTCCCCCGCTTGCGTTCAGCACTTTTTCGCGATGCCTTCAATTCAGAGAATGTTTCAAAAATATCTTGAAAACAATTAAGTAACAGTGATGGTTTATAGTCAGTTCTTAAACTCACGCCTTACCTTTTTCGTTGATGATGCCGACTGAGTGTCAACTCACGAATCAAAAGAATAAAAATAATAAATAGTAGTATTACTAAGTATTAGCATAATTAAATACAGCTTTAGTCGTAATTGTAAGTAAGCACATATCACATTTTTACGACTGTCGTAGCAGCAGACGACCCGGTCGGATGTTGCTAGCGTTACAACATGTCTAAAATCTAAATATTTTTATTTTAACAGATTTATTCAACGTATCTGCTTTTCAGAATAATAACAAAAATTATCAGCATACTCATTATGATTTCAAAAAAATTAATAATAATAAATGAAATTTAAAAAAAAAAAAAACATGACGGCAAAGGGATTCGATCGAGCTATCGATAGGATTGTATCATTTCCGAAGCACCCATATTGTCACTTGATCTAGAGAAGCTCCTGAGAAAAAGTAATATTTTAACTGTTTTTTATTTAATGGCTCAATCTAGATTTGTTTTTAATCCTTTAAAATTCATTAATAAGCTTATCTAGTGATCATGATATTTCATTATGAGAATTATAGTTTGGTATTTAAGTATTAGTAATAGCATAATTGAAAAAACAGAAAATTGTTTACGACATGTCGTAACTTGTCGTAACGGCAGACAACCCGGGCGGATGTTGCTGGCGTTACGACATGTCGTAGCACCAGCCACATCCGCGCGGGTTGTCTGCCGTTACTTTGTCGTAGCAGTAGACACTCCGTATGCTTTAGTCTATAGTTAACTATAGGCTATACTATCACTATCATAAAATACCTAGTATAACCTAGTGAAGTGCATATTGAATTGATATTATTATAAATTATTATTATAAATGAATATCACTACCATTCTAAAAAAAAATAAATTTTTATTAAATTTTATGTTCAGAAACAATAACAAAGCTCCAACTCCTTTCATTAATTTTATTTTCATTACTATAATACTAAATTACTTAGTGTAACTTAGTCATATCATTACGTCATTATCATAAAAGAATAGCTAAAAAATCACACAACTTAAAAGTTAAGTACTTAGACTTAAAACGCTTCACTTTTTAACACTTTTTTAGACCTGCCTTAAAAAAAAACCATTTATTTATTCTTTAAATTTTCTAAAATTTTAGTAAAATTGTTTGCGTTTGCTGGAGACAAGAGATGTATATTTTTTTTATCTAATCATCACCATATTACATCAATTAATTATTTATTATCTTTATTTTTTGTTATTTTAGTAGACAAAAATAATAAATACTGAAAATATTAATATATATATCTTCAATTGGTCCATGTCCTATGTATACTCAGAATTGAATAACTGTTCTAACTTTTGTTTATGATAATTAGAAATAAGTAGCGTAAATAAATTAGATTAAAAACTAAGTATATCATCAATATGTAATTGAAACTTTATTATTTAAGTTTTTAATAATAAACCTTTTCCAAATCATTTTCAAGGTACTGTTAAGTAGCAAGTTTGCCTTATTATTTGATTCAAAATTCTCAGCTGTAAAATTATTATTATAAATTATAAAGTATTTATTATGATGTAAAAATAGCCTCGCCTCCACCATTTACCACAATTAATATTGTCAATGGATTTAAAATTAATAGGTCAAAACAACCAATAATTTTTTTTAATTTATTGAAATGCTAAAGAAACAGCTTACCAGGTTTTATTTGTATTCATAATATCATGCTGTTATTAAACTTGAGTTTTTTGTAGCAAATTTATTGAATGAGATGAAAAATCTTATACAAATTTTTAACACTCCTGAATGTATTTTTAGCAAACTTGTAAACTACTGGTTGTGTTGAGCTGAAAGTTCTTCAGAAAAAAGTAATACTTTGGAGCTCTAAGTACTTGGAGTAAATCTGTTGTTTTTTTTAAATATTTTTTTTGGTATTATATAAAGAGATAAATTATGGCTGGTGCAATGTTTGAAGGAGAGGATGTGAGTATATTGTGTTTTGATTTAAGATTTTCAGTTAAAATTTTATTAAATCTTTGTAACTTAGAATTGTTTACATTTCTATCTTATAAATTAAAAAAAAAACACTAATGAAGTCTTTTCTTCATTTCCCACTGTTATTTAGACCATAACTTTTAAAATTAAATTTTAAAAAAAAACTTTGAATGTCTAATCATGTGGTAATATATTATGCATATGTTTATATGTGTATAAATTTCCTATATATGGTTTATCCAGTCTTTAATCCTAAGAGCTATAAGGCAAAATGATGTACCTGCATTACAAGCTGCACTAAAGAATGGAGAAAATCCATTTCACACTGATAGAGTAAGATATTTATTTGTAAGCCTATACTATAAATCCAAAATTAAAAAGTTATACAAAACAACTAGATTAATTTTTAAATAATTTTTTTTAATTAAAAATAAATTATAGAGACACTAAATTAGTACCTGTAGAAATTAGTTAAAGCTTTTTTTAATTAAATGAATCTTTTACCTTCCTAGAAAAACAACACATATCTGCACTATGTCTGTACTTTTTATAGACCAGTTATAATGCACATTGTTGTTGGTACTGGTATCAATCTCAATGCACAGAATAGGGTATGTGTTTCTTGAAATTATTCATAACAATTTTACATTTCTTTGGAAATATTTTTGTTAGTCTTATCATTGAAAGTTTTAAAGGTAAATATTTTTAATACAAAATTTAAACGAGGACTATAGAAACAATTATAAAAATATTTTAAAAAATAGTTCTCTTTGAGGTGCTACTGTGTTAGACTGGAAGTTTTGTATTCTTGTCATAAAAAAAACTACTGCACTAATATAATCATTTTATTGAGCATGCAATTGATTGATACAAATACTTCTATACTCTATTAGCATGGAAACACAGCTCTGCACGTGACTGCACTGCAAAATGAATGCTGTCATGTAGGTGATCTTCTAGCAGCTGGAATTGATGTTAACTTAAGAAACAAGGTAACAATAATACATTTACTTATTTGATAAAAAATATTTTTTCTAAAATAATTAATGTTGCATGCAAATAACAAAAAGAAAGCAATTTTTTAATACGTCTATATCAGGAAAACTTATTTAAATTTAAATAATTGTTTTCATACATTTTAGGCTGGTAAAACAGCAGCTGAAATTCCTACAAAAAATGAGTTCTGGAAGATTATCTATGACAAGTATCAGGTTGGTAATTGTACTAATAACTGTAATACATAAACCTAAGTGTTTTATTCAAGAAAACTAGATGCAACTTTTGCTGCATTGCTGAAGGAACTGAAGTTACTTTGGGTATGCACTCTTCCTGTGGTGCTGCAGACTTGCTCATAGATAGTGTTAACAAACAGCTTTGAGAATGGCCAGAAATTACAGAATGAAGAAATCAGAACAATGTGAATGAATGTCGAGGAGATGAGGGGGAAATGTGTACTGTGGTTAGCTATCTACCCCAACCCCACCCAGCACCAACTTAGCTTGCGAGGGTTAGCCATGATTGCAAAAAGGGGGGACAAACATTTTAAAAAATTAAACATTAATATCTCCTCATGCATGCAAGGGAGACTTGAAAATCATTACACTACAATTTACATGTTACTGTGTGGAGAAACAATGCAAGTGAATGCAAAAAGCTTTGTTAATCTCATACATTCCCTCCTTCCCCCCTTTTAAGCCCACTTTGCATGGCAATCATTAACAGTGATTAGTTGACCTCAGCAGGGGTCATTCATTATGCTTACTTGCATACTACTTGCTCTTGTTTTGGGAATATTATTTATAGAAACTGTATCTATTCAAATATGGTAAACTAAATAACTCAGAATAACTGACAAGAAATATCCAAAATATAATTTTGATAATTTAATTATGTATTCTTAAGTATTATATTAATTTTATTTAAAATGTACATTTTAATAAAATTCAATAGCATAAACTTAAAAAGAAAATTAATAAAAATGTTGTTTATTTTCAGTTCTTACATATCAAAAGATAGCCATGTTTCTTTTTTTACCTGTAAATATAATAAGACATTGAATCTATTATTTCAGAAATGGCAGATTTTATTTCATCTGTATTTTATTTATTTAGGACAATTAATAAAAATATATTGCATTTAAGTATATCTTAATTTATAACCATATGCATGATCATACAATAAGCTTTGAAACTTATACCTTTTAACTAGCCAGGTATCTTTGAGGCTGTTGCTAGTCATGATTTAGACAGAGTACTTCACCTTCTTCATTGCTGGTCCAGAGTAGATACTAAAAGGGTATTTTCTAAAAAGTTATTTTTAATCATAGAAATAGTTTTTGTGTTTCTATTTAAGATGAAGTAAACTAAAATTAAGATCCATGGCATTTTTAAAGCAATGATTATAAAGATTATTGAGTAACAAATGTTCATAATTTGTAAAATTGTTAATTGTATGCAATGCTGATCATTTCAGTATTATTAAATATTAATTTTCACTTTAGTACCCTTTCACTAACCTGAAATAAAAAATCAATTTTACAAAATACACTTTGAAAACAAATAAAGTAAACACGACTTTTCATCTCCATTACATATACTAGATATGCTTTTTAATTCAAGATTCAATGTTTTGAAACCTTATATTGTAAAGCATGTTTGAAAAATTTATACAAGCTGTTCTTTGAACAAATGTATTTTAATTATGTTTTTTTTAGGGTGGACAAACACTTAGGCAGTTTACTGCAGCTCTCAAGTTCCATGATTTGGTATTTCATATTGATGTCCACAGATACACACTGGTGAGATTATAGTTTTATGAAGCACTAATTTTTTTACAGGTTTATTCTGTTTATAAATAACAAAAATCATGGTGTACAAAACATTTTTCTTGCTCAACTGGTGATCATATTGCTATATACTGTCATACCTTGAGATAAAAAATTAACCCGGTCCCTGATGGCTTTCGTATGTTTCATTTTTCATATGTCTAGTTACGTTATAAATTCAAATTGCTGAATCATTTTTAAGCCTTACAGGAACGACATGCAATATGGATAATAAAGACAATTTTTAAAAAATCTCAAGCTTCTAGTCAATATCATTATATAATCCTGTTGAAAATTAAAAAATGCTTTATTTTTCTGATGGACTTTTCCTTCAAAACTGATCATGGGTAGAAACTCAGTTCAAACCTTCCTGCTTCCTTTGCCTACCTTAAGCATCATATTCTTTCTTGATTAAAAACAAAAAGAAAGATAGAAGAAAAAAACTTGCTGGAGTATTACCAACAATTGGAAAATTCTCAGATTGTCCATACTTACAATCTGGAAACAATGTACATATGCAAAAAAACTAGAAGCCCTTTGAAGCCAGAAATTTTCACTGTAAACAACAGCACTGTAACCAAAGGTCATGCATTATCTAGAAAACTAAAGGTTTGATATAACAGGTCATGCTACTTAATGAATAGTAACAATTATAAGGGGGGTAAGTGAATATACTTATCTTAGATATACAGACGCTCCTTCTATGCAGAATTTAATTGCGTCCACAGACCATGAGAGATGATCTGTTGGCAAGTGATGCAGCGGTCACAGGCCACGGCTATAGGGGTTCCACGCATTACCCCAGCTGCCTAACTATTGTCTAGTTAGGTACCCATTCAGAGCTGGGTGACTCGGGGACTCCTCAGGCCCCGAGAACAAATCCTCACTTTCGTGTGGATTCGAACTCGTGACCATCGGTATGACTGTCGAGAGCGCTACCTCTCAACCACCACGACCCACTGAAATACTTGACTAAAAAAGAAGATACTTTAAGTAATACATTGATTTAAAGTGTCATTCATTGTTTAGAATACAAGGCTTTTTCCTTTTTTTTGGACCTTGTACTATTGAATCTGTATTTATCCTTTTTGGTTATGCCTGATCTTGTTCACTTCATGTCATGTAATGAAACCTTTGAGTGAAAATAATAGCTACAATAAAAATATTTTTAGAAGCTAAATGTTTAAGAAATAATTTACATAAAGTCTTTCTTTGTACGATAATCACTTTCAAGATGGAACTCTCAAACCAGTAAAATGTCTTTAAAATGATTTTAACATCATTTTTAGGATTACAGGTTCCAGGCTGAGTGAAGGGGTTCAGTAAAGGAACTCTATGTGTTATTTATTCTTTCAAATACGTAAGATTGTGACTTATATCACTGGGTTAATTTTTTTTATTTCTAAAAATATTGATTGAATTTTAAGTATGATATCTTGTTGCTTACAAAATTTTTTTTTCATATGCAGGGTGCAATATATGCTGTTTTAGAAGCTGACCCTGAGAAGGCCTTAACCTTTTTCTCCCATTCTAAATGTGACATTAACTTTCTAAACTATGTAAGTCTTGATCGAATAAGCAGCTTATTATTAATACATTTATTATCAGTCCCTTCTCATTATTTTACTTTTTAAACACAAAAATTGACTTAATTTAATTAAACAGTGTATTTTTCATTTAAACATGAAAGCTATTAATTAATGGACTTTTCAAATTTTAAAAATAATCTGTCTTTGTGAATTTCAGGCTTCAGACAACTGCCATATTCTTCAGTATGCAATTAAACTTGGAAATATTAGACTGGTTCGATTGATTTGTAAGGCAAATGTGAATGTAAATATTCAGGTCACAGTTCAAAGTTATCTAAAGGTAAAATGTTGTTGTATATGCACCAATTGTTTGATTAATAATGCTTTAATATTTTTAACAAATTTCAATGTACAATTTTAATAAACTTTGCTGGTTAATTGATATTGATTCAGTATTTGTTTTTGTTTTTTCAATTACAGGCACCTCTGTTTTTTGATGCTATAGGCTCAAAAATCCCAGAGGAAATTACATGGGCTGTTTTAAAAGCCAATGCTGATTTCAATTTAAAAGATGAGGAAAGTAACAGTTCAATAATTTTTACTAAAAGTAAAAGTCTTTATAATTAAATCTGAAATAGGATAATTGACATCTTAAAGAAATTATGTTTTTAATAAGTATAACTTTCCATAAATATACAGAGAGGAAGGAACGCTGCTATTTATGCACTAGACAAAACAAGTGGAAAAGTTTCTAGTGATGTCATAGCATATATGATGAGCAAAGGTCTAGATATTTCTCAGAGAGATTTGGTAATTTTGTATTCTGTCCATAAAATGTGTTATATTTAAGATTTTTTTTAATGATTTTGACAATTAAGGTCTCTTTACTAGGGAGGCCTCAAGCACTCACTGACCTTTAAAGTCTTTCTAAGGCAGAATCTCATATGGTATTTTCTAACATAAAGTGAATTTCAGCAGCTATTTTGCAACAGTATCTCAATAATAAATGAGGTGGCAAAACCCAGAGTCATTTTAACAGCTTAAAATTTTTAATTACACAAAATCAGTCATACCTCATGATTAGGAAAATACATTTGGACATTATAGTAGAAATAGAAATAATATATATTGATTTATAAAAATGATGAAGTCCCAAAGTCTCTACTTACAGACTGGAGTAACATTTCGAGATGTGGCCAGGTTTGCCAGGAGGAGAGATATTGTAGAAATAATAGACAAGGTAATAATTATAATTACTTAACTTTTCAGCACTAGTTATATTTCAGATCTTACTATTAACAAATTTGGCAGATAAATTATTTGCTATCTTATACATGAATATTATAGATTTGTTTGAACAAAATTCAGGCAATAAAATTTAACAATTGTAATCAAATAGTAAATAATGGGGTCATGGAATGATTTAAACTTGTATAGTAAATGCAGGCTCATAACATGTGTATGATCCGTGAAGTCTGAAGGTTACTGAAAAGTAAAATCTTTTTAAATTATACATTTTTGTTCTTTCTCTGTTACCTTCAGAAGGATAATTATATATTTCATTAATATTTTATTATGTAAATAAAGTTTACCTCAACTTACAACATTAAGTAAATACAATTTTGCTCCTGTTTGTTAACTTTTGGTCAAGTGGCTCAGTATTGTGGGTTTATTTTCAAATTTTCTACCCATTGTAAGGTGTGCTTTTCTGCAGTTAATGTGTTGATTTTTAATTTGCTGATAATTTATTCAATGTTCAGTCAAAAAAAATGTACATGGGAAGGGAAAGAAATACCAAAAATTGTTATTTCTGATGAAACTGTGTATCTTAACTTGTACTTCTATCCATTCAAAAAAGGCTTATGTTAAGATCATAAGGTCATCAAATATGAATGAGTTGGAGAGGTTAGCAGTCATGGGTTATGACAGCCTCCTGATTGATTTTAATGTAAGCTTAAGCATTATTTATTTTTACATCAAATGTATTTGAACATTTCCATATACTTATAACAGACAAGTCTTTTTGATATATTTATTTTCATTATAAAATAATGTTTATTTAACAAGAATAACAAAACTTAATATTTGACACCATAAACAATGAATCCCATGTAAATTTTTTTTAAATATCTTAAAAGTTAATGCTTTCTCTTAAGACTTTTATATTGTAGAAATGATTTTTTCTTTTTGTTTTATAAAAACATACTCTAAATAAATTTTCATTCATATGTATGATTCTTTGAATAAGTATTGTTAAATGTTCTGTTTTTACCCACAGTATCGAGACACTTTCATCTATGCAAGTGGTAATGAGACTGAGGAGGCTGTAAAATTTACACAGTGGCTTCCCACATTTAATGCAAGTACATTTTTTTAATGCTGTCCTGCATTCGTCTTATAACACAATGGAGTTACTGTGCACTTTGACAGTAGGAGTTTATGTGTGTGAAATAACTATATAACATTAGAAATTTCAGTAAAACTTTTTACTTGTGCAAAGAAAGACTGTATTTAACATGCCTTTCCAATTTACACATCCTGTTCTATATCAGTAAATGATTATTTTTAAGACTTCTTAAATTCAGTTATGAATGATTATTATGATATCTGGAATAAATATTGTCTTTCTTGTAAAAACATTTTTTTTAAAAAAGTTTTAGTGAAACACATATCTTTGAACTATTCATTCGTAAATTGACTTTAAGAAAGTATTAAACAGAGTGTATAAAAATGTGTCCCGTTTGATGTTTTCATTAACATCATATATTTCATTAAATGTTTCTTTTGCTTGTTTATTATTAAAATTAATTATTACACATGCTGATTTATATGACTTTTCATATCAACATTCTTTTCTAGTATCAGGTAAAGAGATTTCATTATGGTGTTCAGCACTTGTCAGTTGATGATGTGCATGAAATACTTTACACAAGCAACAGGCCAGAGTTGTTAATAAATGCCAAAGATAAAGTGAGTAGATGTGTGCGCTATTGATAAACACAATCTCTAATAATTTACCTTTTTTCTTTTCTTTTTACAAAGAAAAATGTATTATTGATGCTGCTAAAGCTTTTTCGTCATAATTTTTAGGAAAATGTAAGCAAATTAATATGACATTTTTTTTGTCAAATACATTGAATTTTAATATTTTGATCAGTTATTTTTGTCCGTTAATATGTCGTTTCTATTTATATCATTGCTACATCACAATATTGTAAAATGATTATTTCTTAATAATTATTTAATTTGCCATACAGGGTGGAAGATCAGCCCTTCACCTTTGTATATTATATGGAAGATTGGAAATCCTAAAGTTACTGCTGGATCAGCCAAATATTGATATTAATGTGAAAGATAATGTAATTATGTAAACTTTTAAAATTATTTAATAAGTTTTGCTTGGTTTGCACAGAGAGTTGGTTTCAGATTCAACTGAATTATTAAAATAATTATAAATAAACTTAACAGATGTAATAAAATCTTAGATATATTTTTAATTTCATTTCAAATTTGTCCATTTACTTTTTATAGAAAAATGTATAAGCATAAAATGCAATAATCCTATGTACAGGAGAAACATTTGTAATAGATAAGATATAAAATAAAACTCATTTTATAAATCCAAAAATTGTTGCTTGTATCCAGGATTTCAATTATATTTTCAGATGGCCCGTACACCATACCACTATGCATGCACATTGAAAGCAGAAGAAAAAAGGGATGAGTTTTGTGTGTTACTTCAGAATGCAGGCATCAATTCAGAACTTACTGATGTAGTAAGTCTTTTTAAGTTTTACACATTAAATTTAAATTTATTACATATCAATAATTGGTAACATGTTGATTACTAAGTAAATTTATGAAAATTTTCTTCTCAAAGAGTTTTTGTTTTTTGTTTTACTTTTTTAACCTTTAAAAAGCTAGATTAAATTAAATCAGTTAGGGTCAACTTAATTTTTTTTTAATTTCATTTAACAAATACATTTTCTAAAAAGAAAATTATACATTTTCCAGACTAACAACACAGGCTATGACTATCTAAAACACTCACCTGCATCCAACAGATGGCTTGATAAGGAACGAAAGGTAAGCTCTATCCAACTTGAGTCTGATGAATCAATTAAGACACTCAAAATATTATATATATATATATATATATANATATGTAATAATATAATATTTATATATATTATTATTATTATATATATGTGTATATTAAATATATATATTATAGTTATATTATAATATAATTTTGGATATCTCTCACTTAGCTATGTTGAAAAAATAATTTTCAGTTATATTCTAAATTTTAAAAAAATATATATTCCTATAACACCAAATAAATAAATTAATAGTTTAATGCAAAAAAAACAAAAACAATTAATGTTGCTGATAAATGTTGCTTGTTAAAATAAAAAGATGTCATCTTGAAAGTAATCACAGATGTTGATATTATTAGGCTGACTTTTTCTTTCAGGTTCATTATGGTATGGATAAACAACTAGCTTGTGTTGACAAAGTAAGAATGCTTATCGCAATTTTAAATAAGATTGCATTATTGATTGCAGATAGGAAAAGAAATTAAATTATGATGCGGTGTATGTCTTACTTAGATTTTGCAATAAAGTTATGAGCTTTGATTTTTACCAGAGATTTATTTGCCATAGTTTTGTAATTAACTAACTAGACAGGTTTATATCTTGTACTATCTGATTCATTTTTCCCTTTTATGCATACATTCTAACATTCTACAATGCCTGCCAATATTTTTAGTTGTGTCTATACAAAATGTTATTGTATTAATTACCTTAAATACACATTATGCAAACTCTTCAGAAGTTCTGAAAAGTGAAAATTTTCATTCAATTCATTTTTTGTGTGCACATAAATAATTAGAAATATGAACATTTTATGATTTGCCTTTATTTTTAAGTATGAAGAGCTGTGTCTCTTGATGAGATACAAAGGCAAGCAACTGAAACACTTTGAGAAGGTCATATGCAAATTTAAATATCCTATAGCAAACTTTTCAAAAGTTGTAAGCATATCTTTTTTTTGTTGTAATTGCTGTATTGGGATTTATATACTTAACTTCTTTCTTTTTTTAAAAATTTAAATGAAATAATATTTTAAATCTATTTAGAATGTATTTAAAACAGGATTTATTCTGTTAAATTACTATAAGTCACATAAATATGGTCATAGACTTAATATCTTCAACTTTGAGATACTTCTTGACAGTGAAATGAGAGTATATCATCTTCCAAAAACTTAAATGTGCAGACTAAATAAATATAACAGTTAAAATTGTTATCTCTAGCTCACCCCTTTGATGTCTGAGTATAGAGATTTGGTATTTGTTGCCATGGAGGCAGATAAAGAAACTATTGCAGAGAGACTAATTCAGCTGGGAACTGACTGGACAAGGAAGGAACTGGTAAGTTGTAGCTGGTAAAATACCAATATATAAGAAAATAAATCAGGCTAAAAAAATGTTATTACTATGTAGCTTATAAAATCTTACATTTTTCTATAGACTTATCGTAATGTATTGTATTTTTTGGCACATTCCCCTCGGGTTATACCAGATTTTACAAAACCTGCAGTTCCCTGATGGTAGGCAAGATATCTACATTTTATTTTACTGAATAATGTATCAATGCCGCTATTACTGGCATTCAGCAGTATAGGATTTTTGCTTTGGTATTACGGTATTTTGGTAGCACTATTATTAAATTTTACTTCTGTCATATCAGTTATACATTTCTCCCTGTTAACTTCAGAATCGAATAGTCCAGCTTGAACTGGTTTGGATCCAGTGTTTGTTCATGTCATAATTCGAATGCCTTTTTATAATTACTGCAGTTGTCTCATGGTACTGGATATAATAGTTCACACTTGTTTATATTTAGCTAATTGTATAAAAGACCAAATTTATACAATTTAACTTCTAATTATCAGGTGTTTATAGTTATTTAAAATATTTTTCTTAAAATAAAAAATTACTTTTTCAGTGATAAGCATTTTTTTTTTGTATGCATGGTATTTATAGAGTTGAGAAAATATCTTACAGTAAAATCTCCTAGAGTTGTTCAGCATGATATGACTACTCAAGTGTGGTTTGATAGTGGGGGGTGACAGGATCTAATAATTCTGCGGGTATATGCATGGGCGGGTTATCTGTGTGTGGGGGAATGTGCATGAAAATACTGTAGTTATTGACTTGTAAGAATGAAGCCATTTTTTTCTCTTAAAAATGCATAATAAAACAATTATTGTACTTTTGTACTTGTAAGAAATAAGGCAAAACATCTTAAGATCCTTGCAAAATGCTTCTGATAGATCATTTTTCATTGAATGTAGTACAATTAAAATAAATTAAATATCTTATATTGTTTTTGTTGAAGCTTTAAAAATATGAAATAATTTAGACATGAACTAAAGTATTTATTAAGTGAGTTCATTTTGCTTTTATTATTAATATCAATTAAGAATAATTCTATTTATTGCTAAGTAGCAATATGCAAAAAAAGAAGATAAGGCACTTATTAAGCTTTTTTTTTTTAAAAAGCACTCATCTCACCTAACTTCCCTTTGGTATTTACTTATCCTGTATCAATAAATGTGCTTAAAGTAAGTCTGACACTTCAAGGATCAAATTTCACCCACAAAATTTTCCTTTAAAATAGCATTGTTTTGTTAGTCAAGATTTAACCTATATTTGAAAATTTCAAAGCTGCCCAATGCATTTAATTCTATAAGAGAATTAACAAAAATTATTATTCAAATTATATATGTGCAGTCTCTCATTTCCATCAAAAGACATCTGAGCTTACTATGTAAGTAAACATAATTATTTTATTATATCCAGTGTAAAGTGAAGGTTCCAGGAAATGGCTCTGATACAACAGAGGAAGTTCTTCTGACAGTATCTGAGAGAGCAAGTCAGTTGGGTATGATAAGGGTCATCAAGGCCATTGATAAAAAGAGAAGCTACTCTTTGCAAATCAAGGAAGGCAAAAAAACTGAAAACAATGATAACACTGGCGAGACTTTCAAAAAGGACCAAATTCAAAAGATTGAAAATGTTAGGAGAGTAAGTCCTCAACAATTGAATGTTGAAGACAAAAAAATTAATGTAAACTATGATGACGTTTCTTTTGATGAGGAATTATATGATGAGGAAGAAACAAATATTTGTGTGAATATCAACGTTATGAAGGAACATGAAGGGAAAGAAAATATTTAAAAAATAATGGATGATAAATATGGTGATAAAGTTGAGGATTTAGACAACTTCAGTGTTCATAGTTTTGTGTCCGAAGATGACCAGGTGGAGGTGTACAGTGTGTAATTTGCAGTGTTGATAAAATTCTAAGACATGACTGGTACCTGTGATTCTTTCAGAGGTTTGGATTTTGATGAAGTTATGTTTAGTTTCTAATTAAAGTAATTTGCATTTATCTAGAATAATCTGCTAAAATAATACCATATTTTATAACAGAGCTGTTAAATAACAATACAGGCTAACTAAGTTCTCTCTAACCTGCACAGCCATGCATACTTCTGATAGATACTGTCGAGGACTATAGAAAAACTTTGCCAATTTAGTGAAATGTAGCCCATTAAATAAATTCTGTACAAATTAACACACAATTTTTGTTTACTTTGCACATGGATTGACAGATTAACCTTAGAAGGAACAATAGTTCACCAACCTTAAAATAAATCATGTATACATTTTAAATCTAGATTATTATCATTTTCACACACATTTAACTATATGTGAAATATAATTTCTTTCAAGTTTTTTTTTCTACTTTTGTTTTCAACTTTTTCAACTAAAAGTCTCAAAGGATTTAATTTAAAAAGTAGCTTATTATAAAATTTTCACAAAATATTTGCTATAATTATGTAATGTTTGTTCATGTCTTTCAGAATTGTATGGAGTTATTTGCAGATAAAATTACTTAAAAATTAGCTGCTTGCTGTTTGTAGCAATGGAAAGACTTAATTACATTTTTAAAAAAATAATATTTGTTAGAATCACTAAAATAGATTGTCAGCCATTAGCTTTGTGCAAGGATAATATTTGGGTTTGATGTAATATTTTTTTACTTTTATTTGCATTTAAAATTTTTATATGTATTCTTTTCAGCATATATGTTTTTGTTTTAAGTACTAGATTAATTAGGTATTATGGTATCATTTTTTAGTAAATTAAAACCAAATTTAAATTATTTGCATTGTCATCACTATAGATTTGGTAATGGAATAAATAATAGTGGAGCTATCATTTTCTTTGATTGATTGAATTACAATTTAGAGGCTTGCAGGATTTTAAAAAATAAGATTCATTAACAACTATAAGTAAAAATCTTTTAGAATTAACTAAGAATGATTGGTTCGGATTTTTAAAAATAATAATTGTATCATAAATTAATGAATGTTTTTAGTGGTCATCCAGCCTTCATATTCAAAAAATCTATTTTTTTATTCACAATTATATGACAAGAAAATAATTGATTGAAAGTGTTGATTTTCCGCCTTCCTTTAAAACTCTATTTTAGTTACACCTTATATTTTTGTGTATCTTTTTAATTTTAATCTTGTATCATAAAAACAAAATATAATTTGTTAGATCCCTGCTTTTAAACAGGAATTACTCATACCAAATATGACAATCAGTAAATTTTGTGTACCCTTTGAAATTTCATAAACTTATTTTCATAAAATAAAAATTGACAACTAATAGTTTTCTGTTCATTTTATTATTTTTTTCTGGAAAATCGGACAAATAATAAAAACAACCAGTAGTTAGTTTACTATAAATCCCTCATATATGAGACAGAATTAAAGGATTTGATGATGTTCAAACATTTACAGACTGAACGTGACTGAACACCCAAATGCTGTAAAACAGGTATGGGTGTGGGTGGCGGTGTGGTCATCAATGGTTGGACTGAGCTCCAGCAAAAAAGTGGATGTCAACAACAACATATGGCTACCATTAATTTATATAGAGATAAACTTAAAGTGCATTAATTTTATTACGGTGAACTGATATTTTGATGCAATGCATTGTTAGGTGACACACGTCTATGTACCAGACTTCAGCTTGATAGCATCATGGGAAATTGGTCATTTATTACTTTTGATTTTCCGCCGTACTGACAAAGAGATGACAGTGAGGTTAATAAAAGGGATTTTAAAAGTAAGAATATCGACTTCAATCACCTTTTAAAGCTAATTACTAATTAGTAAAGTACTTGTGAGATTTTTTTTTTTAATGTTCAAACTGAATCTTATATTTTAACGAAGTATTTTTATTCCTTAAAATATTTTCCACCAGGTCATTTTCATGCTTGTGTGTATTTGGGTGAGTTAGTAATGCCTGTATATGCCATTTTACTCAATAAAAAAATTTAATAACAATTAAAAAATGTTATTTACCATCCTTTGAGGGTACAAAACATTCTGCCAGTTTTAAGTCCATTGGATGAATGTTGTAGTTAGCTTTACACATACTTTCATCCAAAATTTAATTGCTATTGGTGAACCCTTTTTATAAAAGCCATGTAAACTGTGACATCCATGAAATTTATATGAGACATTTTAACATTTAAATAAATTTATTGTTTATGTTATCATTATTTAATTTTAATTTATGTTTAATAATTAAATTAAATTTGATGGTTGCCTTTGTATGTCATCATCCATCTTCCTAATTCTTAGATGAGTCTTTGTTTTTTCCAACCTCATGCAGTTCTCAACATTAAATTTATTTATTTATTTTTTTAAATGAAGAAGATTTGAAAATCCACACTTATACAAATGTGTACACACAAAAGGGACTTACACTAGAAAGGCAAGCATCGTCACATTCTGATATAAATGATTAACACAACACCAAAATTGTGTGAGCAACTTTTCTTTAAGCAAGTTACATGCCCAGAATTCCTCTTGCTATTGATCAGGATTGCTTGCTATAATATCATGTGAAGTAGAGAATCTATTTCATGTCCATGTAGTTTCTTCTTCTTTCAGCTCAAAGAAGTATACTGCAGCTTTGTTTTAGGATTCAAGAAGCCCATTAGTCCCCTCCTTCAAATTTTTTCATTTATTTCAAATTCGGATTCTTCTACAATACTGAAGGATTTTTCAAACAAGTCGATGTTTCCAATATATATGCTTTCGCCAGTTTTGGAGCTTGGATACGAAAAGCCTGAAATGATCGTGAAAAAAAATGGCCCTGAAGATTGAGATTTAGCTTCTTCTGTTGTTCGAAGATATCAGCTAGATATGTTTCTCTTTTCAAAAAATTTTTGTCGCTCAATTATGCCAAATTATCATGTTTTCCTTGCAATTACAGGAACAACCTGATCTCATCTTTTAATTCAAAGACGTGATCATAACAATTCCTTTCGACAATCACTGTAATGTAGTGCAGAAGAGACGAATCTCGTGATCAGTGTCCATGTCTTTGCACATTCATTAAAAAAATGAGGGGAAAATAGTAATTTCCATAAAAATAATTATAAGAGCACGAATAATGCACAACCTAACTACGCACCCAGTATGACGTATTCAATAATTTAAAAACCCGTAAAAACAAAGGTTTTAACTAGAAATCCTTTATATAAGAGACAAAAAAGTATTGATTATATTCAATAATACGTGAGAGACTAGCATAAACATTTACAGAACGGAAATATATTATAAAATCATGTTAAGCCTGGTCCCTATTGGAACTCAGGACGTGTTAGCGCATTTTCGTATTATGTATCAATACTTATGTTAGATATCAGCATTATGTAGTTATCAGTAATTGTGTTTAGATTTTAGACATATTTTTATGAATTTTCTTGTGTAATGAATATACCTTACATTTTTTTAATTTAAAAGTCATTTCTTTACATTTTAAAAATTTTTATTTTCTATTTAATCTAACTACAAGTCACCACAAATGATGACGTAAAACTCTCTAAACTTTTACACATATTCTAATGACGTCAACTAAAAAAAAAACTAATTCTTTTGCACACTTTCGCACCACTCTTCAATGCTTGAAAAACTATGTATTCAACTTCCGGCAATGGCAGCCGTTCTCTGCGCTAGTGTTACCTCTCGATTCGAAATATTTTTTGGTAGTTTTAACGGGGTTTTTTAAGGGATCGAGTAACTGAGTGTTGATGCACAAATGGCAGGTCAGGACATACAAAAAACATATATACCTCATGGGTCTAGGACTTATGGATGCTGAGATCAAGGGTGATGACAGACGGACGGACGGACAAAACGGGTGCAATAGCGCATTCGACTTATCGAAAATGCGCTAAAAAAGTATGTTCATTACATCACGCACTGATCGCGCGACAGGAAAGAATTAAAACGTTTGTTAATTAAATATAAAACGCACCGCGCGACTTCTGGCACAAAAAATGTACATGTTTCTTATAGATGCATAGAAATAGAATACACAGAAACTAAAAATTCAGTAATTTAATTATAGTACGTTCGATCGATCTGAAATTTTGACGTTTAAACCATAATTATTGTAATTTTGATGCACCATATTTGAGATGCAAGCAAAGACATTTTGAGGTTTTCTTTTGCGTTGTATCAAATTACTGAAACAAAGTTCACAGGACATATGTTTGTATTTATACAAGGGATAAAAACTGGTTTCAAACTTACCAAAGACTTACTTAGTGTTTAGCTACTCACAGACACAACTACAGTCAATAATTAAGACAATACTGGTTATAATTGTGTTGAAAGAACTTTGTTGGTGTGAAGCAAGATGGCAAGTGTATCAACTGATAAAGCGCGTGGCGTGCTTTACTATTACTGGAAAAGAATGTAGCTCGTGTAAATTTAATCAAAAATTTAGTTAAAACCTAAACATCCTCACCGCACACGCTTACCTTTCCACCGTGTCATCTATCACAATAGTTTGTGTAATGGTGCGCTGGTTAACAAGCATGTCAAAGACCATGTTGCCACAGTGAAGTTCCTCATAAAAGCTAATTTAAAGGCACTTAAATACGGGCAGTTCAAGATGTTGCTTGAAGATTTCAAAAATAATTATTATGACTTTATATACCATAAGACTAATAAGAGTCTCCGCTGACTAACTGGACAAGATATTAAGAGGAGTGTGTGATCTCAAGGAAGTAAAAAATAGTTCTTAGAACCAAGAGTAAATTAGTAATTATACATAAGGCAATTAATTCTAATTTAGAAATACAACACAAAGATAACTTAATACAACCCTCAAATAGACATAAAGATAAAAACACCTTTCTTATTCCATATGCAAGAAAAAACACATACAAGTTTTCTTTCTTTCCGTCCGGTATTCGGGCGTGGATTGGGTTGCCTGAAGAAACCAGGAAAGCCAACACTTTATCATCATTTAAAACTCTAGTAAGAATACTGGACTAAACACAAACGTCTACAGCTACGCTACGGAATTTGACCTTCAAAAAGGATTACAAGAGTGCCTCTTTCGTTTCTTTACAATCGTTTCCAGCATACGTTCTAACATCCACTCTTTGGTTCTACATGTATAGGCTGTTAACTAGGACGAGACATGTTCAAGACCGAAACGGGGGGCCTACCTAAGCGCGGGGCCTGAGGCAGTCGCCCCAGTTGCCACCCTAAAACGCCGCTCCTGCTAACAATGCTCGTGGCAGATGTTTACATGTTTTCCTATATAACGCGAGTAAATACCGAGAAACATTACCTACCATCTCCTTCATCGTGACTCTGTGGTGCAGGTGAAAGTCTCCAAAATGTAAATTGATTGTTTGAATGTTTATTTTATTAACTCTTTGAGTTTCATTTATCTTAACGATACAATGGTAACCGTGGAATGTCATTTACTACGAGCTTTTGCTTTATCTTTAATGTTGACTTTTTATGGCTGATGATTACTTGTATTTGTAAATTATAGCCTGCATTCATTGCATTTCAACAACATGAGATTTTTTTATAGAAATTCCTTCCGTAATTTTAGCAGCAATTTGTAGATGGGATTTTTTTGGTTTACTTTCAGAATTATTTTATTTAAAAATGACTTTTAATGTAATTTAGGACAGTGAATTTCATAGAGGTAACTCGCTGGCCAAAGCATGACCGTTGGCCATCCGCTGCGAGTCGGCAGAAGTTATCAAAAAGGACAGAAAAATATAAATATTATTCCTTATTTGCAAACAAAAATACTAAACACAGAGAGTATGTCAATTTTTCTTTGATATTTTAAGCACATGAAATGAAGAAAACAAACATTTCGCCACCACGTCAATAGGTTGAAATAATTCTCCGGTACCTAGTGCGATGGAAAAATTCATGCCGGTTCACCCTACAACATAGTTTGAGAAGCACTGATCTAGAATGATAGTTCATGGGTTTTTCCAGCTTTGTGGAGGCTAATCTAAGACCGTTGCGCGGTGCGCATTATATTGACATATTCTTGTTGTGACTCTAGAATTATTTCATTGAATAAAAAAATCAAGACTTTATTACCTGTTTTGAAGTTAAAGAGTGAATAGTAACCAACATCCTATGAACAATTAGGTTATAATCCCATCAGCTTTGTATGTGATTTTTATTATCTCAAAAAACAATTTTAAAAAATAAATCAAAGAATTAACTTTATTAGAATGCATTAAAATTATGTTACAAAATTGACTGCACCACAATAAAACGTAGATTGACCCATATGATCTGATCGAGCCAATAATGCACAAAACAATGTTTCTTACTTGACCATGACAAAAGATTGTGTACAAATTAATGAAAGTTATTTTTTCAGACATTTTTATACTTTTATATTAATACTAAAAGACATTCTTCTCTACTGAGGTATATAAGTACAAATGAGTATACTGCTTTGTTGAGTTAAATATTTATCGCACTACCCAGTCATGTTCTCTCTGTTTGAAATTTAATATAGCATTGGCTCAAAGTCAAGCAATATCATTTTATTTCCTTCATAAACTTTCTTGATACTTTTTTCTAAATAAATTTTGCTTCTTAAGAAATATCATTCAAGGGGAAATATTTCTAATGAGACAAGTTTACTCTTGAGGGAATTTTATTGTAAATGAAATTAATTGCCCATTAAAGTGAGTTCCAATAGCAGTCTTTAAAATTAGCCTTAGTAAAATTAATAGGTTACTAAATATGAGTATCAAAATATAATTTTGAGATATCGAGAATAACAGCTATTGCCGTAGGAAATAAGACTAATGTATTTACTTGGATGACAACTTAAGTGAAGTTGGAGCAGTAGTTTTTCATGATAAAAATTGGATCCCTACTCTTAAAGCAAACGATTTTTAAAAAAAAAATTTAACAACGAAAATGTTTGTGTTTTCCAATATAAAGGACACATTTAGAGGTCCTAAATAACTTATAAAATATAAATTTTCTGCTTCACGCTGTGAATAATATTACAAATAAATGTCCGAATTTAACGGGAAAGAAATAATTGGTTTTTTTTCGTATGCAACACAGTTGAGGACAATTAAAGTTTACAAATAAGTTCTGTAATGTCATGTGAATTAGAAACAAATTTAATTCAAAAGGCAAGTTTAACGTTGGAAATTATCTTACATTCAGGTCAAACATGAGCATCGTCCTGTTGTTTATGCTGGTTTTAGTCACAGGAGAATTGATGGCCAATGTCATTCCAGGTAAGTCTATTTTTTATAATAAATATTTATAACCGACGGACATTTGTGCGTGTATCATTTGACCTCTGGTCATAGTGAGGAACTCTGGAGTTACAAGATGTTTTAACAAAAGAATTCCGTTCTGGCCTTTAATTTTTTACTAACATTGCATGGCTTATGGCTACAAAAATATATCTCAGTAAATTATAACATTTTGAAAGGTCTTGAAAACTCAAAGACACCTTCCTCAAGTTAAACCCAAATCAGTAACACAGCAGTATGTGTATCAATGGACGTGGCTAGGAATTTTTTGCGCGGGGGGGNGGGGGGGGGGGGGATTCAAGTTTTTTAAATTCCATAAATGACGTAACGCGCCTATGGGGAGAGGGGTCCCCAACTTTGTGATGAGGGTGAGGGGGGGGGGGGTTAATAGTTGTTACGTCAAGTCAAAACACGCTAATATAAGACAAAGTTGCACTTAAATATTCGGTTTCTTACTATATATTTTATAACGATTTACCGAGTGTTACGATTTTAGAGTGTAGCCTTACACTTACACTAAACTAAAATAGCAATAAAGTGTTTTGAAAACATACTCATTTTCAAATAGACAATACCACCTTAAGGTGCGGTGTCACAACTTTTTGAATCATATTGTGAGGGTGTGGGGTCTATGTTTTTACAACGAAGTGTGACAAGGGGGAGGGGGTGGGTTAATAATCGGCCAAAATCACGTTACATGAATTATGGACTTCTCCTAACTGATAATGCTATTAAGGTTTAATTTTCAATTAAATTTGAGTTAAGTTTAACATAAGTGCCGCAAAAAAGTCTTAGAAATTAATAAGACTCACAAAATAGTGCTATAATAGCTAAGATATAGCATATATTAATACAGTTAGTAAATCAAAAAAGTAAGTTTGTCACAAGCGTCCTAATACTTAATCTTGACTGCTGCTCCAAGATTCGTACAATTACCGTTACACAAGAAATAAAGACACTGCTTGAAATAAACAACAACTTTAATGGCGTTTCTCCTTGCCACAACAACCAACAGACAAACCTCTCTAAACTTCTACACATATACAAATGACGTCAACAACACAATCACTTTGCACGCTTCCGCACCACTAACCAATAACTTTAAATACCACAAAAAAAAATATCAAACACACCACCGTGTGCAACTCACAACAACAAGTTACAAGGGCAAATTGGTCATCCGTGACAAAGTTCTCATAAGACAAATAAATTTTGCTTTAAAATAATAATCGTGTAGAAAATGTAGAAAATTATTTACAGGCTTTTAAAATAAACAACAATGAAAAGTAATGCAATCGCGGGATTCGAAAATGCCGTTATTAGAAGATTTTGGGCATCGGAACTATTATTGGCATTGAGGACATCGATACAAATCAACAGCCAGACACAGCTCAGGCTACTGTTTATAATTTGAATGTCACTGACACTTATTCATTCTCTAAATTGGAAATTGTAAGGTATGTCTGGACACACGACCTTTCAAATGAGATGAAATTGCAGCTCATTCATGATTGTTGGATCCCTGATAAAATTTATGAGCTAAGAGCTGACAGTAAGGAAATCAGAGTTTTTTAAAAAGTTTTTAGTTATGCATGGCTATCAAACTATTCACCGTTGCGTTTATACTTGCAAATGTTAAAAGGAATTTATTAGCTTGACATTTTGTGAGAATTCGAAAAAATTGTGTTCGAGTTAACTGGAATATATATTTTTTTTCCTCATGATTCAACCATGCCGGACACGGAGCTGTCTAGCCCCACCGACCAATAAGCAGGCAAGAAAAGGTAGTGCAGATGGTGGCTAATCGACATTAACAATACCTTGAT
Source organism: Radix auricularia (assembly GCA_002072015.1). Lineage (NCBI taxonomy): Eukaryota > Metazoa > Mollusca > Gastropoda > Lymnaeidae > Radix > Radix auricularia. The sequence goes on along the minus strand of MUZC01001082.1, from coordinate 510,536 downwards.
TTGAGGTCAATTACTATGTTCTTTAAGTACAACAGAATAACATGTATTTCGTAGTGTAGTGATTATTACATTCGCCAAATACGCGGAAGGTCGTAGGTTCAAGCCCCAGATAAAGCATTATTTTTTATTTGTAAAAAATTTTTTTGTGTTTACCCCTTTCAATTCCCGCTTTTTCCGCAACTTGGCTGTAAGCTTAGTTTCTCGACATTGGCATAATAACTTTGTGCTCTCCGTTGAGCTCCATAACAAAAAAGTACTCACACACTTTCCTCAACAAACACTTTCAGGAAATAATTGCTTTATGCGCCCTTCCTTGCTTTCCAGGCATGCACAACTCTGTGTAACTTCAGCAGTGTATACATCATCGCTTCTGTGTTCTCAGTCACTTTGGTATCTCCCACAGTCGTCTGAACCACGATGCCTTTCGATTATTCTCTTCGATTCCGGATGGTTTAGTTTGCTAATAGATCTCTCATTGCTGCTGTCTTTTTCGAATTGCCCTTCGTTTCCAAACCATTGCCACCGCTGCACATATATTTCATGGAGTCAACAGGTCTTTTAAAGTAGTTGAAATTCCTGTTTTTACGCGCAGACAATTCCATGTTAGATTAGCCTTTGCCATGACAATAAATAAAGGACAGGGCCAAACGTTCATAAAGATATGTCGGTATCTTGCAAAAAAACTGTTTTCAGTCACGGACAAGTGTATGTTTCTCTCTTCCGAGTTCCTTCTTTTCATTCATTCATTGTCATTTGCCCCAACCCACTTCCTTGAACAACTGTGTTTTTCAGGAAGTCTTCACCGTCACTAAATCATTAGCGGTGTATGCTACGACGCGGGTCGGCTAGTTAGTAATAATAACCAATCTTACATTTAACACGTTAATGTTTTTTATATTTTAAATTGCAAAAGCATATTCCTTTATATAAGATCGATCATACAATTGGCTATCCTTTAGCTGTTGCAAAATAATACTTAAAAATATTATCCGATAGAATATTTATTGTTCTTTAAAAGAATGATAATTAAAATAATGGATGTACAATTATTTAAATTTTTATTCAATAAGTTATTATTTTTAAAGAATTCTATTTATTTATAAGAAATCATAACAAAAGGGCTTCTGAATAGGTTGGTCACTAAGCTACTAGATGGTTTAGTCAATATGGTGCCTATTAAGGTGATATGACACAACATTGTCTCGAATGATTTCTGTCGCATTTGTATTAATGCATCTTCTTATTTTACTGTAAAACAATGTAACTAATGAATACTGAAGCTTTACGAGTTTCGTCTTGTTTATATCGTGTACTCCATGTATTACAATAACAATGGTCAAATAAAAGCGTTATCCCCATAGCTACCATATTAAAACAAATTACACCAAGCAGCTTCTAATTTCCAACAAAATTTCCTAAGTAAATTCAGCATAGATAGCCCCATAGAAGAAATATGGAAGGAAATAACAAATCTGAAAACCATAATTGATAAGAATGCTCCTACACAAATAACTTCAATTAGAATTAATAAACGCTGGTACAATTTTAAATTACAAAAGTATTGCAAACTAAAGTAAAATTTATTTAAGAAATTTAAAGCTACCAATTTAGAAAGGATACACAAAAAATACTTAAAAATTAAACATTTGACACACAAACTTAGCCGTAACCTTGAAAATAATTATATAAACAAAGTGATAACTAAAGATAACAATAAAAAACAAATGGTCATTTATTAAATCTATTTTAAAAAATGGAGCCTTCAGGTATAGTCACACTAAAAGGCTCAAATAATAATACCTATAATGATAATGAGACTAAAGCTAATATCATTAACAAATATTTTGCATCATCATTTTCTGCCTCAGGCGACAAGGAAATTTCAATGAATTTAAATAAAATGGAAGAAATAGGTAACATAACTGTAGATGAGATAGGTATACATTCACTCCTAAATAAACCTTTAAAATAAACAAAGCTACTAGCCCAGATGAATTGCCTGCCAGGTTATTAAAAGAATTAAGCAATGAACTGTCCCCAATCCTTGTAGTTCTTTTTCAAGCCTCTCTAAACCAGGTTAAATTTCCCCAGGATTGGAAATTAGCCAATGTAACGGCACTCTTTAAGAAAGGTGATAAGTCCGACCCTGGTAATTACAGACCTGTATCACTTACTAGTATCACCTGTAAATTACTGGAACCCATAATATATAGCAGAATAGTTAACCACCTTGACAAATATAATGCCCTATGTCCACACCAACATGGCTTTAGAAAGAACAGATCATGTTAAACACAATTGATAGGTATAATAGATGATCTATCAAAAGGCTTAGATAATAATGATAAAAAATACAATATTACTAGACTTCTCAAAAGCATTTGACAAAGTTCACCACCTTAGTTTACTTAAAAAACTTAAATACTTTGGAATATCCGGTTCCTTACATCACTGAATCCAAGATTTCCTATTGGGTAGCGAGCAAACTGTAATAATTAATGGATCTAAATCTACACCAATAAAGGTTAACTCAGGAGTTTCACAAGGAACTGTCCTATGTCCCTTACTATTTTTAATTTATATAAATGACTTACCCAACATTATCTCAGCAGAAACTAAAGTTAGGTTATTTGCTGATGATTGTATAATCTATAGAACAATCAAGTCAGAACAAGATAGCAAAATTTTACAAAAAGACTTAGATGAATCAATAAAATGGGAAACTAACTGGAGTATATACTTCCACCCTGAAAAATGTCAACTGCTAAAAGTAACAAAGAAAAATAAACAAATAAATTCAAAATACTTATTCCATGGAAAAGAACTAACCCAAACTAAAGATGCAAAATACTTAGGAGTCATAAAAAATGAGAAACTATCTTGGAATCCCCATGTCAATGAAGTAATTAAACAATCAAACAAAACCTTAATTTTTATAAAAAAGAAACTTTTATAAATGTAACAAAGATATAAAAATAAAATGCTATCTCACGCTGGTGAGACCTATACTAGAATATGCATCTTCTGTATGGGACCCATCCTCCAAAGAAGATATTGATAAGTTAGAACAAATCCAAAAAAGAGCTGCCAGGTTCATTACTGGAGAATATTCAAAACTTACAAGAGTAACACACAAATAAATAAATCATTAAACCTTGAAACACTAGAGGATAGAAGAACCAAGAGTAAATTAGTAATTATACAAAAGGCAATTAATTCTAATTTAGAAATACAACACAAAGATAACTTAATAAAACCCTCAGATAGACATAAAGATAAAAACACCTTTCTTATCCATATGCAAGAACAAACACATACCAGTTTTCTTTCTTTCCGTTCGGTATTCGGGCGTGGATGAGTTGCCTGAAGAAACCAGGAAAGCCAACACTTTATCATAATTTAAAACTCTAGTAAGAATACAGTACTAAATTCTCCATTAAAAAACAAGATTTTTTAAGCTTAAATTTTAAAATAAGCCTTTTCTATACGGAAAATGATATTAAAAAATTCAACATTGTTAAAAATTTAAATGTAAATTACCTATTTTTGTAGCTTCTTTTGAAATTTTCAGTTTAATGACGTTATTCAGTTGATTTTTAGCTTTAATCAAAATTATCGATTAATTATTTTTTAAATTTGTTTAAAAGTTAACGCTTAAATTTAAATTAAACGATAACAGCCCTAATTTAAATATTCAAAAAAGGCAATTAAATTAAGAAGTGTTGTGGGAAAAGGCATGCATTTTTCCTTTTCCATTTTGAATCGTTTGATAAAATAACATTGACTATAATAATCGATATTTTTCCGTCTCGCAAGACAAAAGTGCATAATTGTTGGGTTTCGTTACATTTCCTCGTGTGGCTGAGCACCCCATATTTAGAGTAACAGTCTTAACCACATCTTTTCCACACGATTTCTTTCCTTCCCAATGATTTAGCCTTTCTCCTAGTTGTTATAACCTTTGAGTAAAAGCTTACATAGGACACAAGGAGGAGAGTAGTGAATATAGAAAATGAAGAAAGGAGTCAGTCGGGGATATCTTCTATTACTGGACATTTTCAGCGTCTACAGTGAAATAATGCTTCAAAATATTTCACAGCTAGATGGTATTGAAGTTCCCGAAAATAATATATATAATTCGATATTTTCAGATGACACTGTATTACTATTAAAATTCTATAGTACCCTACAAACTTTCTAAATCAGGTTCTTGAAAAGAGCCGACTGAAAGGAGGAACTCTCTATCTCAGACAAAAACAGAATAAATGGAAATCTCTAACACATCATTACCTCTATGATGCTCTTTTAAAAGTGAAAGCAAAAACATAAGACAAGTCGATCCTCTCTTTATCAGGGCTATACAATAATACACAAAATCACACCCAAAGGAAGAATTTCAATATCTAAAGACAGTTTCAAAAGAATTATCAGTGGCAAGAGAAACCTGAAGATCGAAATATGTACCTTAACTGGACATAATTTCATAAACGGAAATGAAAGCAAATCCTGGAGATACAGAATAACAGTAAGAGCAACATACATGGAAAGCCTAAATGAATAGAAAACAACGCGCGTTTATAAGCAATAACAAATCTCTCGCAACAAAGAGAAAAGCAGTCATTCATCCTCTCTGGCTGATGACCTTTCAACTCCATGTGACGACGAGCACGATGATATTTAAAATAAATATTTGGCTTAACAGACACTTAAGAGAAATAACTTACCATGAAGACAAAAATTATCGGTCACTCAGAATAAATGTATCTATCAATGAAGTATAAATAAAATATACTTAATTTCATACTAAAGTTTATTTCGCGTGAATTTACAGAGTCGAAGACAAGAACTAGAATATGTTAACAAGTTTCTTGCCTATTACAGATACTCGTATTATACAGAAGGTTTTTGGGTCTCATACTTACCTTTGGTGTATGTCCAGTCTTTAATTTTTGTTAAAAATTATATGTTGATAATGTTAATTTCATTGGTTTAAAAGTTAAACATTTCTGCGGCTTAATTGCAGACTGGAAAATTGAAAATGTATACGTGTTCGTTCTTAAATGTGAATGAAAAATTGTTGGGTTCTTTGTGATATGTATATATTAGGGTTTATTTCCAAGACAGAATTAGTGTTTAAATATTATTAGTACTTTGCACAGTGTTCTTCTATCATCTAATAATGAGAGATTAATTTATTTTATTAAAGAATGATACTTCATTATCAGAGAGCAGTATATTTTTTTTAGATTAAATAAAAATTTACTTTTTAAAATTTTCAAGTTAACATTCATAAATTAAAGCCCTTTGATATTGGTATTCTTTATTTTAAGCTACAATGAATTTTACATAATAATTGTATAATTATATTTAATAATATTTTGTTAAAAGTCACACACAAACACAACATTGTACTTCATTAAATTTTATTTAAAAAAAAACTAATGAGCTAAATCCCTTTTCTTCAGGTGTTCTTTCTTTTTTTGGTTATGCTCTTGTGGCAACTAGCGCAGTGTCTGGTGGTGAAACTAATATCACTTGTACGATGGTGACAGCTGTCCATTATGTTACATTTCAAAACTATGTCCTCTCTGTTAAATTATGCTTTTAGCTATACAAAATAAACTTAAATAAATTATCATGACATTATTTTAGAATGCAGATAGGTCAAATAGTTAAAAGCTGGCAGAGATTCTACATACTTATTTGTTAAAAAGACAAATAATTGTATTTATTTAGTTTATTTTTTATTTTTAAATGTAAAATATTATTTTTCAGTAAATTCGCTTATAAGTTTTAGCATAAAAGTTTGTTTTTAAGTATCCCACTCTGCTGCAAAATAAAATAAAATAATGTTTTACTCAAACAGTTTCAGGTGTTCTTTTTTTGTTTTTAAAGATGAGTGTCTTAAGTTTAATTATAGCTGAACTAAGGGTCCGTCCATAAAGTATGTCACTCTATTTTGACCAGTTTTTACCCTCTCCTCCCCCCTGTCACCAACTGTCACAAATCTCGGAACAACCCCCTCTCCCTAAAGTACGTCACACTATCGAATAAAAATTATTTTCTTTAAATTAAAAAAAAAATAATTGAATACAAAACACCGTGACGCTAAAAATGGCGTAAACCCCCTCCCTTGTCACAAACTGTCGCACTTTCTTACACCCTCTCTCTTTTTGGAGTGTGGCGTACATTATGGACGGATCCTTTTACAGATGAATATTTTAATTTTAATCATGTCTAAATAAAATATATTATATTTAAAGTAGAGTAAAATTCTTTCCAAATTAAAAAAAAAGTTGTTTTATGAAATCTTCAGTTAACATGTTTATTAACATAAGGCTTAAATTATTTCACTTTTGTGTTTTATCCTTTTAGGTTTAAATCTGATAAATGCAATGATGTGTCCGATTGGATGATATATAAAAATTTCTATACAATACATCTTTATATTTAGCTTGATTTTACTTCATCTTTGCACAATAATTTGTATTGCTTTTTAACAATAAACTATTCACATACATGTCTTAAGCTTGGTTTTATATAGGCTCAAATTGTTGTGAAATTAAAACAATAAATTTATAATAAAAGTGAGCATTTATTTAATATATGTTTAAATAAGTTTGTACCTAACAACAACCAGATGTATTTGTGCAGTCTTAAATTTGCAGTGTTCATAAAATCTAAGACATGAATGGTAACTGTGATTATTTTTGGGTCTAGATATTATCTAGTTTTATTGACTTGTTTTTTTTAGTAAGTGCTTATATTGCTCTAAAACAATCCCCCAAAACTTATATTTGCATCATGTTTTCAAACAGCAGGCTAACAATCAATAACAAATACAGATTAACAGTGATGTTTCCTTTAAGCTGTGTGGCAGTGCAGAAAAATGACCAATGCAAATTTTAAAAAAAAATAATAATGCACAATAAAAAGACTATTTGAACATTATTTTTAGCGCATTTTCGAGAAGTCGAATGCGCTATTGCACCCGTTTTGTCCGTCTGTCATCACCCTAGATCTCAGCATCCATAAGTCCTAGACCCATGATGTATATATGTTTTTTGTATGTCCTGACCTGCCATTTGTGCATCAACACTCAGTTACTCGATCCGTTAAAAAACCCCGTTAAAACTACCAAAAAACATTGCGAATCGAGAGATAACACTGGCGCAGGCAACGGCCGCCATTGCCGGAAGTCGAATACATCGTTTTTCAAGCATTGAAGAGTTAAAGTTATTGGTTAGTGGTGCGAAAGCGTGCAAAAGAATTAGTTTTTTTTTGTTGACGTCATTAGAATATGTGTAAAAGTTTAGAGAGTTTGACGTCATCATTTGTGGTCACTTCAATCAAGATCTTAGCGGCCCAGGGGCAGAAATTGAAAACTTTTTCGAAACAAGCTTCAACATTCAACTACTTTCAACAAGATTGGCAACTACGATCTATCAAACAACAATTGATGGAGTATTTGGGCGATTAGCTGATTACAATTTAGAATGTTTCATTTATGAGTCCTATTTCAGTGACCACAAATCACTTGTAGTTAGATTAAAGAGAAAATGTAAAAAATTTAAAATGTAAAGAAATGACTTTTAAATAATTTTTTTCAGGTATATTCATTACACAAGAAAATTCATAAAAATATGTCTAAAATCTAAACACAATTACTGATAACTACATAATGCTGATATCTAACATAAGTACTGATACATAATACGAAAATGCGCTAACACGTCCTGAGTCCAAAAAGGGACCAGGCTTAACATGATCTTTTTCTTTGTACACCGACCAACGAAACTCGGGGGATCATTGGTATTATTAATCTTGATATGAATTATTTTTAATTGTAATTATAATTTAGTTTCAGTTCCCACCACATTTAAATACATGAGACGCTGGTAAGTATTATTATTTATACTAGGGTATCACCCGTCAAAAATGACGAAAGTTGTCAAAATAAACATATTTCAGCTTCAATCTCTTTATTTTGATCAAATGTTCGTCAGAAAAAACCACAAAATTCATAAATAAATTAATGTATGCATGTATATTAGTCCTTTATAGCTCGCTAAACAATTCATCCATTTGGGATTAAAATGTAGGAAAATGTTGAGCACGCCTTCAGGATTTTGTGTGGAAAGACATTTTGAAAATTGACACTCATTTGGGACCGGAGGCCCTAATTGTTTTTTTTTTAATGAGCTATATTTAAATTAGTTTAAGTTTTAGTTTCTTGGACAATGAATGTATCTTGAGCAAACTTAGTACATATACATTTTAAAACCCATTTTAAAATACCACACTGCGTTCAACCCCTACTGTCCACCCCTTTTGGGCCGGGAGCCCAATCTCTTTATTTTCGTAAGCGTTTAACACTTTATCTGATCATCATCATCATCATCATTGCCTGTCGTCCCATCTGGGGCAGAGGCTACGAACAAAGACTCTCCATGTATCCCGGTCCTTTGCCACTCTCTCTAGCTGTCCCCAGCTGTGTCCACTCTTTTTGGAGTCTGTCTCCAGTTCCCTTCTCCATGTCATTTTGGGTCGACCTCTTTTTCTCTTGCCCTGGGGGTTCCAAGTGAGGGCTTGTCTCACAATGCTAAATGTAGGCTTTCCAGGGTGTGGCCAATCCATCTCCATCTGCGTTGACGTATTAGTTCTTCCACTTTATTTGATGCTGAATTAAAATGAACGTGTTTTTGAAATAGACATTTTGCAGTGAATTGTCTAAAGAGTCACTAAAAGCTTTTTTTTTTTATATTAGTTGTATTAAAATTAGTTTTGTCGTAAGTTACTGAGAAATTAATGGATCTTACCTATCTCTTTTAAAAAAGTATCAGCCTCATAACTTCGTGGTTGTTGGGAGTTCTAATGTTACCATTCAACTTTCTCGGGGCTTGTTAGAACTTGGCGGCACCCATCTTCTCTCCAGGTCAGTGAAGTTCTTTTTAGCTATAGCCATCCATCAACATTTTTTTACGTGGGCTAGTTCCCATAACTTGGTATATAAAAACTTGAGTCTATATCTCATTACAATCGGGTAATGAACTCCTAATGTTCGTTTCCGGGGGCAGAGGGCATCAAAAGACATTTTTTTTTATTCCACATTAATAATTTCAATCCCCAGCTATTTTACACCATATTGAGAAATATGGCATGAGACCAATGGCAATATAAATATAAACTATCACTCTTAATTGTATCAGGGCCACTAAGTATTTTTTGTTCTAAATTTATTTATCCGTTTGCAATGAAACTTGGAGTATTTTCACATTGCCGATTTATTTTTGACATAATATTTTTAAAACACATCATTTATTGGTTTCTTTACATTTATTCATTTTTACTGATATCAATGCAAAACGCACGACATGTCTGCTAGAGTAATAATAAAACTTTCATTTATTTCATTAATTTTTGTTTTATTCATTTATTTCCAAACGTAACAATTTTATGCGGACGTTCGAAATGTATCATGTTTGGTGTGCTTGTTTCTAAAGTTTTTAACGTTATTTTGGATTTAAATTGCAAATTATAAATATGTATATATATATATATATATACACACATATATATATATATATATATATACATATTGATTACATTTTGGTGCGCTGCAGACGTATGTGTCAGATGGACGTGACAGACATACATTGCAAATTATGTATATTGATAAATTATTTCATGTCATTTAAACTATATTTTCAACCAAAATTCCAAGATAGATTCCTTATAGATGGGAAGCTAATTATAAGAAGTTCAGCAAAATACTTTTTAACAGTGTATTCTTTGTGTGTATGTAACAGAATTTTACAAAGTTATTAGTAAGTAAAATGATCTTAAAATTATCAGGTTTCTATTTGAAGTAATGGAAAGACTTACTAGATTTTTAAAATGAAATTTCGAAGCATAGTTTCGTGGAGGGATAAAATATGTTTCTTCATGTACTCTCATGGAACTTTTGTGTTTATTAAGACTATTAATATTATAATTGTGTTTGGGGTATGTAAAGTATAATTCTTTCTATTTTTAAATTTTTGAGTTTTTGATATTAGAGATTTGGTAATTGTAGCACTTAATGCCACAGTGCTACATTAAATACAAAGGTGGAACTCATCACTTTGATTGTTGGAATTGTAATTAAAAGGCCTACAAGATCATAAAAATAGCATACATTAAAAACTAGAAGTATAAGATAAACTTCCCAACATAAAATTGATTTAGATTTTGTTTTTAAGAAAATGCGTGTGATATAAATCAATGACAGTTTTTTTTTTGTCTGTCATCTAGCCTTCACACTCACTAAATCAATTTAGTTATTCGTAATCGTAAAGATAGGAAAATAAATTAATGAAATTTTAGATTATGTCCCTTTCCTTAATACATTGTTTAATTAAATCGTATATTTTTATCACGGAAAGAAAATATAATTTGATAGATCACTGGTTTCAAAGAAGAATTACATACACAAAATACCAGTTTTAATATATATTTCACACTTGTGTTTTATCCACTTATCTTTATGAAAGTAGATATAACAGCTTCTAGTTTTCTTATGGTGTCCATTTTTTTTCTTGGGAAATGGGACATATTTAAAGTAATCATGTCCAATTATATCAAATTTTAACGTTAATTAGTAATGAGTAAAAAATAATTATATAAATTAGTTTTTTAAATTTCTAAGTACAATCTAAGCATTAATTTTCAAATATGTGTTTCTATCTAAATATTTTCATTTATTTTAAGATTTTATGTCAGGTAATTTTCATATACATATATAGAGAGATATACTCGTGCTTTTGAAGCGGTAGTATGTTTCCTCTAAAGTTTTATTGTTTAGACACCTGATCCCTAAAGGTAATCTACCGAGTATTGTCAGCGTCTGCAATTCCTCTAAAGACATGAGAAACCTACGAGAGACCCCCATGCCATTATATTCTGGGCCATTTCTTTCGGAATCTTCCAATCATCTCAAATTCTCTTGATGTCAGCCTCCAATTCTCAACACGAAGCGTTTCTTTGCCGGCTAATTTTCCCCTCACCGTTAGGTTTCCATTTCAGGGCTTTTTTTTGTTGCAGGTTTTCTTAGTGTATGACAAATCCACCTCACCGCTTCTGGATAATGTCCTCCTCATTTGGCTTCTGCTTTGTCTGCTGCCAACTTTTCCGTTTACTGATTTTGTTTGGCAAGGGAATTCTTAGAAACCTTCTTAGACTATAGTTGATAAAAGACTGCATTCTGGTCTGGATTCCGGCCGTTGTTCTCCACGTCTCGGCTCGATATAGCAACACAGGCTTCCCTATAGCGTTGAAGGTCCTTATTTTTCACTTGTTACTCAGGTTTCCAGAGACCAAAACATCCTTGAGTTGTTTGATGACTGCTCTATGCCGTCCCAATCCTTAAATTGACGTCAGCGACTTTGTTACATTTATCTATCGTGCTGCTAAAGTAATAAAAACTGTAATCCATCATTTAAAAAAAATTCGGTCAATCTGTTTATAAATTGTGTTCCATTTCCTCCTTTTCAGAAATAAATGGTCTTAGCTACTAATGGATTCCCATATCTAATATGTTGTTGTTTCACAAAGATGTGAAATTCTTCGTTGTTTGTTTTTTTTTCCATTTTTCCGATAACACATTTTTTTTTTCAAAATTTGTCACACAGCCGAATTATTTTTTAAAGTCACCAACTCCATTTTTACCCGTTCTTTTTTTAATAGATTATCAACCTTTAAAGAATAAGAGACGTATTATTTTCAGAATCTATATGTAGGTCAGGTACCTAGTTTCAGAGGGTAAACCTTAGAGTCATTCGTCAATCGATATCTATTCCATGAATTTCAAGACACCTGGTTAACTTCAGTTTCGCCGGCTTTACAATTTAGTAGATTGATTTACCTTCAAATCTGCAGTTGTATTTGGTAAACAAAACATTGACTTGACTAATGTGCAGACTATCATTACTTCTAGACAAAGCCTTGCATCTCATTTGGGTTTAGAAACGTATAACAGCTGCGCTATAAGCCATTGTTTTGTGTTAAGCAATTAGTTTATTTTATTCATTTTGTCTGGGCTTCGCATTCTAACATTTTTCGGCATCCTCCCGTCATCCTCCCTTCTCGCGAGACGACGGTACACCGCCGTTGTTGGGCATACAGTATAACATCTCAGATAAGTATAGGAGCGTGTAACAGCTGCAATTATAGCCATTGTTGTGGATTAAGCAATTTATGGGTTTTATTCATTTTGTCTGGACTTTCAATCCTAAAATTGCAATTAATCAGTTATTTGTGGTCTCCTCGTGTCGAGATTTAAAAAAATATTTTTAGACCATAGATTTATAAACAGTTTTGAGTAGTGACCCCTTGTTATGAAAGCCAAGTAACCCGCAATACCCGACATAATTTTTAAAAAAGTAATCCAGTAATTAATAAACACTAGGAATATCGATTTTAAATATATTTTATTGCACTTTAAAAAAAAATAATTGAGTTAATGCTAAAATTTTAAAGTTTAATTTTTTAAAGTTCATGTTATTAACCAATCTCAAAAATTGCTGTGATACTATAATGAAACTGACGTTAATTTTTTTTATTTAAAATAAGCGATAAACAAGAAACAACATTGTTAAAATGGCAAGAATTATAACAATTTGGTATTAATGTTACACTTGACACAAGAATTGTGTATGCATTTTGTGCGTCGACGAAGAAGTCCGCAAATAAAAAGAATTCATGTTTTAAATTATCGTGCATACTTGGTAGATCAAGAAAAGAAGAGATCGGATTTGATGTCAAGTTTTTGTTTCTTTCAGTTCAGGTCAGTAACGATGCAATTCATTGTAGTATATTAGTATATTATAGAAGTTTAACACCGGACAAATTAAATATGTAAATGAAGGGTATCACTTCCGGGAATTACATAATAATAATAAAAAAACTAGATGCCCGCGGCACATCCTACGCCGCAGATTTGCTCATAGATAGTGCAAAGAAAGTTGGGGAAGGGGGTGTGAACAGACACAGACTACATCACGATGAAATCAGAACAAACGCGAATGAACCTAAGAGGCGGGGACAACTGAGACTCATTGTTGATCTAGTAAAATATGCACCGTAGTTAGCCACTTTCCACCACCAACCCTGCACCACCCTAGCTTACCAACCATAAACTAATTGGCATAACCTGACAAATGACGTTTTTCAAGATTATTCCTACTGATCTTCTGCTTGTTATAATCTATAGTGATGGAAAAGATAGCGGGAAATGAACGGCCACAAACACAAACATTTTTAAAAATTAAAAAGTAATGTCTGAGCTGGGGATTGAACCTAAGACCTCCGCGTGTTAGGCGAATGTGATAACAATTACACTACGAAATACATGTGTTTTGTTATTTTGAAAGAACACAGTAATTGACTTCAATTAAAAATTTTTGAATGTTTACTATCTTTATTTGCAATCTGATTGGTCGGTGGGGTCAGAGGTCAGAGAGCTTGCTTGCTACTTCTTGTCCGGCATAGTCAGACCACGTAGAGAATTATATATATAGATGGCGTTCAGGGTTAACTCTAAAGCATTGCTTTCATACTAAATTTCTTACTTGTTTGATTATAATTAATATGTAATTTATTGAAAACACATCGTACTGAGCTTTATATATTAAATAACATATTTTGGAGAACAAAAATGTAAAATCAAATTTTATTTATATGTGTAATAAAAATATATTAACATTTTTTCAAAATATGACTACCAAACTCATCACACATAAATATATCTCGAGTTATGAATTACGAGATACCTTGTCAAAATGGGAAATTTCTATTACACAAGTAAAAATCTATTCCATTCGTCTAGTGAATAGTGTAAGGAAATATTTTTAGTATATATACCATATAAATATATACCATAAAGAAATTTACTTTTAAAAATACAAATTTTTTTACTATAAATCCTTTATGTATGAGACAAAGCTAAAACTAAGATTACTATACTTGGCATCGCATGACAATACACTAATCCAAAATTTTATGTAAGTTCCATATATAAAGGATTTATAGTATAACATACTAAAACAGTCTGCCAAATGTCAAATCGATTTGATCGCAGAAAAAAAAATTATGTTAAGCCTGGTCCCTTTTGGAACTCAGGACGTGTTAGCGCATTTTCGTATTATGTGTCAGTACTTATGTTAGATATCAGCATTATGTAGTTATCAGTAATTGTGTTTAGATTTTAGACATATTTTTATGAATATTCTTGTGTAATGAATATACCTGACATTTTTTAAATTTAAAAGTCATTTCTTTACATTTTAAAAATTTTTATTTTCTCTTTAATCTAACTACAAGTCACCACAAATGATGACGTAAAAGTCTCTAAACTTTTACACATATTCTAATGACGTCAACAAACAAAAAAAACTAATTCTTTTGCACGCCTTCGCACCACTCTTGAATGCTTGAAAAATGCTCTATTCGACTTCCGGCAATGGCGGCCGTTCCCTGCGCCAGTGTTACCTCTCGATTCGCAAAGTTTTTTGGTATTTTTAACGGGTTTTTTTAACGGATCGAGTAACTGAGTGTTGATGCACAAATGGCAGGTCAGGACATACAAAAAACATATATACATCATGGGTCTAGGACTTATTGATGCTGTGATCAAAGGTGATGACAGACGGACGGACAAAACGGGTGCAATAGCGCATTCGACTTCTCGAAAATGCGCTAAAAATCTGTAGAATTATGTTTAGTATTTACAGATCGGGAATATAATTTTTTTTTTAAGTAGCGTCAATAAAATATGCACCGCACAGCGCGACATAAAAATATTAAAAAGTTTGTTCAATACAATACGCACAGCGACACTCTAGCACTAAAGAGTATATGCTACAAAGAAATACATGGAGATAATCAAAATATTCATTAATTTAATTACAGATCGTTCTTAAATTTTGAAAGATCTTTTTTATTGTCGGTGAAAGTCAGTATGCAAAGTATCAGCTTGCTAGCATACGACGAAGTACGTTAAATATTTATCCGAAGTCTTATTCGGCGTTAACTTCAGATTCTATTTTTCAAGCCTTGCTCATGGTTCTTTTCTATCCATCCTTGCTGTGAGAGTTGCTTTAGCAGCTTAGTGCACTCGTGTATCTTTGACCGCCAGAGGGTGCGCTCCTCAGCAATGACCTATTAGCCTCCCACGTTTTGTGGTCTGTGTGTTTTTTGTATTCATTATTGGTATGGTATTAAGGAGTTTTAAAAATGTTTTAAACGAAATATTTTTTAACCCATCAATTTAATTTTTTTCCGAAAATGTTTATTGTTTTCTTTTTTAAAATGGATTTACAACAATTAAACTAACATTTAAAAAAATATTTTGTATACATTTTTTTTCTCCAAAATTTCATAAATTACGTTCCATCCCTAAATAAGAATCATGATACATGCTACGTACATTTGGAGTCACATAGGAAAACTCTTAAATTTCAGTCCAACATTGGATTTTCAGGTTTGTTTTCTTGCATTTGTCGTAAGCACTGCACACTTTCTATTGTACTTGTTTCTGAGCGTTCAATATAATGTATTTATGTTGTCTACAAAAACACAACACTTGGCTGGTTTTGAGAGATATATCACTTGAGCCCTTTTTGGATGTGATAATGACATAGAAACAGCAAAATATTTTATTACAAAAGATATGCTGAAATCTAATATTATGAATTGTATCATTTGCAAGACAATTTTTTACATTCACTAATGATAAATTAATGACTCAAGTTAAAAATTTGACGAGCCAGGGCTTGGCTTAAAAGCAAAAAGTTTTTTAGAAATGATGCCTTAAAAAACTTGCATTTCCTGATGCTTCAGTAAAACGAAATACTGCGTTTTCCTAGTGTCTTTATGTTCTCTCTCACAACGAAAATTGGCCAATAAGAATTTTGAATCTCCCGCTTGCGTGTGGAGCCTGGGGTCCAAAAATGTTCCCCCCCCCCTGATATGGGCTTTAAAAAATGTATGCAACTAATTCTCCTATTTCCCGAGTAGTGGGGGGCAACGAACTTTAGGACGTTGTTGAGTACACTTCCCCGATAGTAACAGACGAAAATTATTTTAAATTACCACTTACTGGAGCCGGGTGTCAAATGTTAGTTGTTTTTTTTTCAGTGCAGGTAGAAGCATAACACATTGGGGTTTTCTTAAGTAACTTTCCACTATGGTAAAAGAAAACAATTATATAAATTATCCCTTACTGGGGGTGTTTTGCCCAAAGGTATGTTTTGCATCTATTAAAAAACTGAGTCATCATTTATTCTCCACTTGTCCGTGTAGACAGAGGCATAAAGCTTTGAAAAGTCATTGAGCACACACCCCCAACGTTGATTGGCGAAAACGAATTTTCAAATTTCTAATCCTGAAGGCCGTTGGCCCAATTAAACTTTTTTCCTTTAATGAGCTATATAAAAACTAATTCATCACTTATTCTCCTATTGCTCGTGTAGGTAGATGCATGAAACGTTTGGAAGTTGTCATGTACACTCCCGCGATGTTAACAGGATTAAGTACATTTAATTTTACACTTACTGGAGCCGGGGCCGAAATGTAAACTTTTGAACTAATACATCACTAATTCTACAATATTCCGTGTTCGTTGTAGCATGAACATTGAGAAGTTGCTGAGATCACTACCAAAACGCTACAGTGCTAACAGATGGGGAAAAATATATACATTTTCAGCTCGATAGGATAGAGGGTAGTCTTTAATTTTTTACTTAAGTTTTTTTCCGCGGAACCATGAAATACAGACAGAAAAACGGCGAAGTTAAAATGTTTAGTATATCAATCATGATCTACATTAAAATCAATTTGATTTTGAAATGGTATTACGCGAGTTTTAACAATAACTGAATACTGATTTTCTGCTTTAAAGCGAGTGTATTTTGCTAGTTTAAAATATAAGACCAGTCGAAAAAAAAGATAATATAACCAGCAGCGTTGCGTGGGTATGTGCGCCCGGGGCAGAACCCCAAATATGGCCCCGCCCCCCCTTCCGTAAAGTATGTCGACGCTATAAAGTAAAGAGAGTCTTTTTTAAAAAGAAAGTAATAGTAAGGGTGCTTTACAATTTTAACTTAGAATTATTAGAAATAAATAGAAAAGCTTCATTTTTTAGAAAAAATGTATATTTTTGTTTTGTATTTCCTCATAGCCCAATCTTTCATGTATTAATTTTTCAGCCATGACTTTGTCAACAGCTAAAATGGCTATAGATTAGACAATTTTGTTGCATTTGTTATTAATCGCAAATAATTTTTCATTTAATTTATTGTAGAAAACATTTTTAAAAATATGAAGAAAGCTGTAAGCAATGTTCGGATAAATAATATCATTTTAGGCAGGGTAACTTCGAGCATCAATATCTTAGGAAACTTTACTAAATTAAATGGTCTTACATTCAGTCGTTATTTAAACCTATTGTGTTAAAATATTCTAATGTCATTTGAAAGTTTAGAAGGCTAAACATCAAAGTACAGTAGATTACCTGGTGTACGAAAATCGTATTTATTTTCAAGCGTAGATACATGCTCGCCTCCGATCACCAAATATTTGCTCTCTCGTTTGATTGGATGATTCTTTAAAATAAGCCTCGCAATTTTATTAAATGTTAAAGAATCCATAAGGTATCTCCCTTTAGTTTCTCCATGAGCAGCCTCGGTTATATATTTTTGAAAAAACTAATCGTTTGTAAATAATTTCTGGTGTCTTTAACATAACTTACGGACAAAAAATGATTTTGATGTCAAAGTTCCCACATCTTTGTGTTTTGATCTTTTTTTCTTATTATATCTGTTCTTCTATAGCTTACATAATAACCTCAAAATTACTACATGGTATACTCACTAGTTTGTATCCTAAAATCGGTTTAATATCTTGATTATACATGCAATTTGAGATTCAAAATGCTGTACACGGAAAAGAATGCGCAACAGCCGTTAGTGTACGAAAATAGTTCAAGAATTCGTTTTAGTTAGAGGTATCATGTAAATAAATTAGATTTCCTCAATTTCCTGTATCTCCTAAATTTGCTATGAGATCAGTTTGAATTTTAATTAGCAAGTTTT
Source organism: Radix auricularia (assembly GCA_002072015.1). NCBI lineage: Eukaryota > Metazoa > Mollusca > Gastropoda > Lymnaeidae > Radix > Radix auricularia. The sequence goes on along the minus strand of MUZC01001082.1, from coordinate 492,408 downwards.
GTTCTACCCCTTCCCCCGCGATGTTCCCGAATGCTGGAACTTACTTAGCAAGAAAATGTATCCGGTCCAGTACACTACCTTTATTTGCAGCAGTATTCTTTTCCATATACTGTTCTGTATTAATATTATATTCTTCTTTTATTTTTAAATCCAATTTCTCATTACTGGAAAAAAAACTTCGGCAATTTTGAAAACTTGTTCATGAGTGGGCAGTTTTGTATTTACTGGTACCAAGTTTTAATTTCATTACATAAGCCATTGTGTCCATGATTTCTGTTGATTCTACAAAACAAAAGACATTAAAGTTAAAATTATTAGGCTTTGGGAGAATAAACCAGATAAGAACGCCAGCATTTCTTTTATCAAGTATAAAATGTACTAGTACCTTTCACATTTTTGTTAACTCAGCAGCATTTGAATCAGAAGAATTTAAATTAATAATGGAATTTGAAGTTTAGGCATTAAAAACGTTCACATATTTAATGCAGTTTTTTTCATTTCTTTTAAATTGTATCTTGGATGTTATGTTATTAATGTTTATTTTAAAGTTTTACATTTTTTAAAGCTAATTAATGACAAGGCATTGGCCGACCCAAACGATGGGCACCGCTAACAATGTACTGTCCTCTAACGATGCGCTGCTCGGAGCATTCGATTGGCTTATGTTTCAAATAGATAGGGTACTGTAAGTTTTGTTTTTACAACGAGAGGACATTTTTTAAGATTTAAGAGTAAATTAATTTGCCACACACCAGTGTCACTTTCTCATACCACTTAGTAGAGCATCTGGTCTTTCAGTACGGTAGCATTAATATCAAAAGAAATTATTTAAAAAAAAGAAGCTTCATGTTTTGACAGTTAAGGTATTCACATGCATTAGGATAGTTCCATAATTTCTTTTATAACCGGAAATTTCTAAATTGGCTTTTGGGTTTGCTCGATTTAAAGCATGACTGTCTTATAAAATTTACTTTGTTAGATACTAATTTACGACTAGGAATTAGCCACCATTGGCAAAATGCCGCCCGCCCCTTGCCCCTCCCTCGTTTCGCCACTGAATATAACAACAAATGGGCAAGAATAGGCGGTTCAGTCTACAGATTTGGGATTAAGGAGACTAAAGAACATTTATATTTCACATTTGATTCAAATTTACAATTTAAAACCACACTCAAACAATTCATCACAAGCAGAGATTATACACGATGTAGATATAGACAAAGTAATAACACTTAACATAATATCAGACTCTATCAACAATAAACCATGACAATACGATTAAAAAAGCTTTAACAATACCAAAAACATATATGGCGTTACTGCCGTATTAAATTTATTAAACATCACACTTACAACACATTAGAACACATGTTAGGACAACAAATAAAAAACACTATAGACAATATAATTTTTATATTCAAGAAAGAAAAAGACCACTTAGATTTAAAAGAAAATGTACTCTTTAAATGAAATATGAAACATAAAAAATTGTGTCCAATTCATTAATAATAATTAACATAACTTTAAGGAACAATGAATAGAGTTAAATTTAAGGTAGTGAGTATCGCCTCGTGAGGACGACCCAATATGCGGCTGCATACGCGCTCGTCCTTTTCCGGTTATTGCTATTCTTAGTAACATTGTTTATAAAATGATGTTTATAAAATTGAAGAGTTACAAGTATTCACTGCGCCTTTCATTGAACCTCTGATTATATATGTGCATTCAAACAATCTCTCAAATCTATCACTAAACCTAACCAAAAACCCTAAAAACTATCACTAAACCTAACCCAAAACCCTAAAAACTATCACTAAACCTAACCCAAACCCTAAAAACTGTCACTAAACCTAACCCAAACCCTAAAAACTATCGACTAAACCAAGCCCAAACCCTAAAAACTATCATTATCACTTAAGGTAACCCTAAAGTTTAAGTCTATCCCTAAACCCAACATCAAAACAAACCATTTTAAAAAAAATCCTATTCATTATCAATTCATGTAGTATTGTTTAAAAAAAAATAAAAAAATTAGGCATCAGCAAGGAATAGAACCACGGTCCTGTGATGTAGCGTACTACCTAACCATCTCTTCGACCACACAGCCACTCAAACATCATTGAAATTTTTAACCTTATAAAAACATATTACTAAGAATAGCCATAACCGGAAGTGGACGAGCGCGTATGCAGCCGCATATTGTGTCGTCCTCACGAGGCGATACTCACTACCTAAATTTAATGGAAATGCACTCTGTACATAAGAAATGAAAGAAACAAATAAAACGTTGTTTCCCTTTCATTAATTTAAAATTTGTCATTTTCAATTTTGAGGTACAAATAAACTCTGTCACTTAGATATAGTTTTTCTTTTACGTTTAATAAGTTCCAAGGATAGAAATGTGTATTTTTCATTTAATTAAAAAAAATATATTAACAATTATAAAGTAACACCATCTTATCTGGAACCTATGCATGAATGAAATAGTTTGCATTTGTTTTGTGTTTTCGGCAGTACGCTATCAAATTATACTATCCTAGGTGAAAAAAACATGTTAGAACGAGTTTCCAAATATTCAATTTTATCTAACTCTTTATGTAAGAGTTTCTTTTTTTTTTTCTCGATTAATTTTTCTGAATAATAATTATACAATCGTGAACAAATAATCTAAGTTTTACGAGGCAACTGAGAAAATTATAAACGTACGTGCTAGGGCTGTGGAAATTAATGATTCAATTTTCAATACAAAAGAATGTTATAAAATGGCGATTAAATTTAATGATTTTTTTTCTTCAGTTTTTATTCAATGATTATATTTTAACTAGATTGTGCCAGGCGCCGTGGCGCCTGCGGCGCCCCCGTTTTTTGGGCGCATACGGCGCCAACCTTTTTTTTAAAGACCAACTAACTTGTCCTTTTTTGATAAATACGAATTATTAAACTTTATGAAATGTACGCAAAGTATTTA
>MUZC01001082.1:477691-489056 GCA_002072015.1 Radix auricularia | reverse complement strand
TAATAATAATAGGGGTTGTATTTTGCGCACCGATGCACACCAAACAATGACGTCATCCTATTAAATATTTTTACAGCGCTCATCAACACACGATTTTTCAACTAAACTAACTGCTGTAAACTGTCGTACATCGCTTGCGTTATGCGTTACGTTACAAACATACCCACACCACTGGGTGTTTATTATATTTAATAATTGTTTTGGGTTTTTTTTTAAGTACAAATTTCTCTATTTAAAAAAAAAAAATTTAAGAGTAAAGAATTAAACATTGTTTTTAATTAATTAACAATAACAAAATTTTAATTCATGGACATTATATAGAACAAGGCTACTTATATTTAAATATATCTCCTAACAATATTAATTTCATTTTTTGAAATATAATATAGTTAGATATTTAGTTAAACTAAAAATTTAAAATGTTAATTACAAATTCTGATTCTTTTTAAAAAATAGTATATAACATGCCTTGATATATAACTCTTGAGAAATGAAACAAAGCAATATTTTGTATTGTTAATATGCAGGTTTTTTCCATCGTATCTATAAACTTTGATTTCATTTTTGAATTACTTTTTAAAAAAACAAAATTTTGTTCAGAATTTTGTTATTTTTTAATTGTCTTTAAAACATGGGAAATAACTCAATTTTAAAAAATGTCAATTGTCTGTTTTTGTTTCTTCCTTAGAAATTTGCAGTTTAATGAGGTAATGCACCATAATTTTTTTGTTTTAATTTTAAAATATATCGATTAATCGATAGGTATTTTTTTTTAAAGTTAAGGATTAAATTTAAATTTATCGATAACTTACTTCAAAATTCTAAACGAGATTCAACAAAACTAGCATGTTGAGAAAAAAATATTCCTTTTATAATTTTGATAGTATAGTATTATGGTATGTGCCCTGGGAGGTTGACGTGGAAGCAAAATGTGTTGTGAATGAACCTGATAGACCTACTGTTAGACCGTATCATCAATACCTTTATTATCATTGATATTTTTACGGGAATTTTATGAACTAACGATTCGTATTTATTTCATTAATTTTCATCGTCGAAATACCCTAAAGTTTAAGGCAACGTTTACATGAACTGGATGCAGTAATTAATTTAATTATTATCTTATCAGATAAACTAATAAAGCCGGCATTTTAAGCAAGTTAAGATAAAATTAGATTAAAATGCCGTCCTAGCCAACTTTAAAATACTACTTAAAGTTCAATCTCTAAATTAAATAATGAAAAATATGAAGCCAACTACACAGCTGGAAAGAATTTAAAAAGAAAATGGCGTACTCGGACGTTAACCGTATCAAACATCATTCACCTCTCGAATCAAACGTGATTACTGATTTTGTGGTTGATTTATTTAACAAACATTTTGTTTTGCTTCATTTTAAAAGTTCATAATAACCTCAGAGCTCAGAACCCTGGCAGTTTGAAATAGTTCTACTAAATCTCGTGATACATCCTGAAATCTCTCACTAGTGTATCGTGACACACAGTTTGAGAAACACTGTTATATACAATAAAAAGTTTGGGTTTTGATGTTATTTTAATTTTTTATTTTTAAACGAAAGATACTATTCGCTATACCTGCGGATGTGCTCATAAATTACATTTATACATTTTTAACACAGTGTTTTTATATCTTTCTACCCTCTATCCTTATATCTTTCCACACAATATCGTAATGTCTTTCATACAACGAATTTTAATCATTTAAAACTTTGCTATGATTATCATAATTATTACTCCATAATTGTTCTTTTTTTTTTCTTTTCTTTTTTTTTTCTTTTTTTTTTTCTTCTTTGTTGTTTTTGTCGGAACCGATGCTAAGGGGGATCTAGGTCCACCCCTAACCAAAGTTAGTGAGATTTAAACCAGCGTCGTAAACGTCGACAGAGTTTTGGCTGGTTAATAAAACTCACATTACAAACTTAACTTTGGGTGTTCTAAATAAAATCTTTGATTCAGTTTTTAAAGGCTTAATAATCAATTAAAAATAACATCATATTTCAAACTCTCCGAAGATTCTTTTTAAGCACAAATCTGACTGCTAAAACGTTTGGGGATTTCCAGTAGTTAAGTGACTTCTTTCATTAAGCCACACTTAAACTGACTGCGATTGTCTGACAAGAATTCATCAGATAATCCCTTTCTAATAAATTATTAAATTTCTCGGTATCTTGTATTTGCCTCTAGTGAATGCATAAATGTCTCTTTCACGCTCTGTTTTTTTTGTGTTTTTTTTTGTCTACCTCAATTTCCTTTATACCCACGATATAAATGACTAGGTCTTCCAAGTTTTTAAATATATCCCCATTTATTGTTGCTAGCTATTCCCCAGCTCCCCCCAACACACATTAAACCATTCTCACGCCCCATGGTTGCCCCTTTGATATTTCCGATTGTTAAGGGAACCGGTGGATTCCTTAGACAAGCAACCGTTATATCTACCCTGTAAAGTACGGTGATTTAACGTGTACATATCTTATTCTAAACGCTCTTTTTTCATATCAAACAATATACACGTGACTAACTCATTTATCCTTTACCCTTTATCGAGGAAGGATTCTCTTACTCCCACGGTTCCACATCCCGTGTCCCGTAACAACCCTACCCCTAACTCCATTAATTTCTCCATCCTTGATCACTACGTCCTCGCCACCTCCAGCAAAACCCACCATTTAGCATCTCACTTTTCCTCAGTATATATAATTATATAATCCCCTATATTTGTAATTTTCTCCTCTTCTGCTCTCTTCACTTCTTCCTTGAACTGTCTGGTTAACTCTCACCAGTCTATTTTCATGTTTCAGTGTTATTTTTGGGTTTGTTGCCATTTACCTTTCTCCCACTCTAATGACCGACTCAAGGTCCAAATATGTTATTTCTAATATATGATCTACTACTTCCCCGCTTACTGTCTGTAATATTTTATCTACAACTGTTAGTGATAGCTCAAACAGATTGTCATAGATTTTCTCGGTTTCTTATAGCTTTACGAATCTTGTAAGACAGGGGTTAATTCTATCTGCATACGCCACCAGGCTTTATCTACTTTCTTGTGTATGTTCTACTACTTCCCTGCTTACTGTTTGTGTATATTTCTATAATTGTTGTTGTCATAACTGATCTTTGACAATGCTTCTGCTTTAAGATCAGAATTTGTAAATCTCCATTCATATTTTGATTTGCAATAAACATATTAATTAGGGCTTTCTTTAGGACGGCTTTAAAAGAAACCTATTAACTCTTTTACACGTTCAACAAGAAAAGTGAGAAACATCTTCAACTTTGATTTATTGTTATTTTTTAATCCTATTTATTAACTAGTGATGTCTGCTTGCTATAGTGCTTGGATCGATTTTTAACCTACTTCCCCGTAAGCTGGTGAGCTGAAATTTTCCAGGTAGACTTGTGCCGATAATACAAATGATATTTCATAACTTCAGATCGCATGTACTGTAATTAAATTAACGAATTTTTATATTATCTCTATTTTATATAAATTNAAAAAAATCATGTTAAGCCTGGTACCTATTGGAATTCAGGACGTGTTAGCGCATTTTCGTATTATGTATCAGTACTTATGTTAGATATCAGAATTATGTAGTTATCAGTAATTGTGTTTAGATTTTAGACATATTTTTATGAATTTTCTTGTGTAATGAATATACCTGACATTTTTTTTATTTAAAAGTCATTTCTTTACATTTAAAAAAAAAAAATTTCTCTTTAATCCAACTACAAGTCACCACAAATGATGACGTAAAACTCTCTAAACTTTTACACATATTCTAATGACGTCAATTAAAAAAAAAACAACTAATTATTTTGCACCTTTTTGCACCACTCTTCAATGCTTGAAGAATTGTGCAATCGACTTCCGGCAATGGCGGCCGTTCCCTGCGTAGTGTTACCTCTCGATTCGAAATATTTTTTGGTAGTTTTAACGGGGTTTTTAAACGGATCGAGTAACTGAGTGTTGATGCACAAATGGCAGGTCAGGACATACAAAAAACATATATACATCATGGGTCTAGGACTTATGGATGCTGTGATCAAGGGTGATGACAGACGGACGGACAAAACGGGTGCAATAGCGATTTCGACATCTCGAAAATGCGCTAAAAAATATATTCCAGATCTATATACCAAGTCGTCAGCTACGCTCCTCTGCAGATACACGCATTCTCTGTGTTCCTAAGACAAGAACTAAAACATTTGGCGAAAGGTCATTCTCCTTTTGTGCAGCCAAACAATGGAATTCTCTTCCATTACATATCCGTAGCATTTCAACTGCTAAGTCATTCAAAACTGCACTTAAGATACATCTTTTTAATATGCGTAATATAATTAAACTAGATTGTGCCAGGCGCCGTGGCGCCTGCGGCGCCCCCGTTTTTTGGGCGCCTACGGCGCCAACCTTTTTTTTAAAGACCAACTAACTTGTCCTTTTTTGATAAATACGAATTATTAAACTTTATGAAACGTACGCAAAGTATTTATTTAATAATAATAATTGTGCCGGGCGCCGCGGCGCCTGCGGCGCCCCCGTTTTTCGGGCGCCTACGGCGCCAACCTTTTTTTTAAAGACCAACTAACTTGTCCCTTTTTTGATAAATACGAATTATTAAACTTTATGAAATGTACGCAAAGTATTTAATAATAATAGGGGTTGTATTTTGCACACCAAACAATGACGTCATCCTATTAAATATTTTTACAGCGCTCATCAAAACACGATTTTTCAACTAAACTAACTGCTGTAGACTGTCGTACATCTCTTGCGTTATGCGTTACGTTACAAACCCACACCACTGGGCTATTATATATATAATACTTTTTTTTTTGTTGCATCTCTTATATAAAGAATTTATAGTGTGAATCTTTTTCTTACGTTTTTTTTTTTTTAAATTATGTAAACCAAATTTGGTTACATCCATTCATTTTTTTACTAGATAATTGTTAAACTATTTTACAACTTTTATTCAACTTGCTATTCTGTGTGTGTAGCTTTTAATAGCTTTACCCGAGACAAACTTGTTATGCCACAATAAACTGCTTTTATTTTAACAGTTTTAATAACCCTTGTGCGTACATAATAAATCTGAAGAATTTTAAACACACACACAAATCAAAACATTTGTCGGTATGTTAGACATGGATTTTTCGAATAGATTTTTAATTTTAAAAATCACTTATGACCAACAAGGTAACAAGGTTTGGACGACTTACAAAAGTAAAATCTTTTTAATAGGATATATGACATGGTAATAGATTTATAGCCGACAACGTGTCTCATTTCTGCATGAACTCTAATTGTTTGGCAAAAACTTTTATAAAGTAAACCCAATGTAAAACCGATTGGACTTTAGTTCTAAATTCTGAACGATTTATTTACCTAATAGGAAATAAAGCTAAATTAGTAGTTCCTACATTTTTTAGTTTATCTCACAAATTTCAAGTAAAATATTATACATTGCCTCCCCCATACCTAATTTTTTTTTCGTATTCTCACAGAAATTAAAAGAATAGTTATGTATTAAATATGGCTGTTAACGATTAATTTAAACTAGTCGCTAACTTTGGAAAAAATTAACCTTTAAATAATCTTTTATCTAGATTAAGCCAAAACATAAAATTTATGATGTCATCAATAAACGTTCTGGTAAAAATCTATGTAAAAACCTTGAATGTCTCCTTATATGCCATCTTTTAACTAACTAAGCAAACATAAGTGTATTGACTTTATTTGGTTCAGGTGATGAGTGGGTATAATTGACAATACATCCTGCCGAGCTAAACAATCATTAAAATGGAACTGGGGTAACTAGTATACACAAAACTTTCTTGGCAAGGAATAACATTTTCGGAAAGCGGTGTTTACTCAATTTCCACCATTGTGGAGGGTTACTGGATACAGGAATTTTAATCTCCATTTTGTAACGGTGTAATTTGTCAGAGGAGCTGTCGTCATTTTCTGTCTCTGATTCGGACTCCATTACTGCTATTTGTTTATAAACCTTTCATTTTGGTTTGATAAGTAGGCGAAAGGTTAGAACCACGGCAGGCAGGCAAGCTTTATCAACATTTTGAACATTCCCGTCACTCAATAGTTTTAAACTAAAATGTTAATTTAATCGTCAGGAAATGTATTATTTATATTCCGCTATTTCTAAGTGATGGTTTGATTAATCGTTTAAAACAATTTAATCTTTATAATTCGTACCACATAATCGAGAAATTAATCGATAATTTCCGTAACTCCGGTAATAATGTTTCAGTCATTTTCGTAAAATATAGTAATAACGGTGAAAATTAGAACTATTGACCTTTGGAATTATGAAAAAATTTATGAAACTAATAATTGAAATCAAAAAAGAAAGGTAACATTTTTTTAATTAGGACATTCGAAATCATTTTAATGACAAGGATGAACTCTGCTCCATTTTGTACGGCAGATATCTTGAATAACCGAGATTGACTGTTTCCTTTCAGTTTTTTGTTATTTTTGTTGTTTTTGTGTGTGTGTGTTTGTGTGTGTGTGTTTGTGTGTGCATGTGTATGTGTATGTGGTGTGTGTGTGTGTATGTGTGTGTGAGTGTGTGCGTGCGTGCATGCGTGCGTGCGTGCGTGTGTGTGTGTGTGTGAGTGTGTGTGTGTGTGTGTGTGTGTTTGTTTGTTTGTTGAGGAACTTAAAACTAATAAATTTTTCATTATAAGTTCAGCAATAATTAAACTTAAGACACTCATCTATCTCTATGACAAACTGTAGGTACAACAACTAACTATGTTTTAGTGAAACATAATTTTATTATATTTTGCAGGAGAATGGGATACTTAAAAACAACCTTTTAAACTAATAATTTTTAGCAAAGTAATCAAATTATTTTTTTCTTAATTTAACACAATAAACAATTATATGTTTTTAACTATTTTTTTAAAATCTCTGCCAGCTCTTGTTTATCTGACCTATTACCATTCTAAAATAATGTCATGACAATATCTTTAAGTTTATTAACAGCACCTAAAAAATAGAAATGAACAGAAAGGAGATAGCTTTAAATTGTAACATAATGGACAGCTATCACTATAGAACAAGTGATATTAGTTTCACCACCAGACACTGCGCTAGTGGCCGTGCATGTCCAGGGAATTGTTTATCTGCCAAGGTATGCCTCACATCTGCAGTTGTTGCCCCACATTGTACACCTGCAGAAATAGGAGCGATCTCATTAGTGTTATAAAAGTTAGTATATACTTTCAAGTATTATGTGACCAAGATATTAAAAATAAATCAATTGCTTGATATTTTTATCCTTTTATTCTGAGATTAAGTGTTCAGTCAACTCTGATGTAGATTCTGAAAGGTATGGTTACAATAACCTCGTCTTTGGTCTAAATTCGGCAATATCTCATTTCAACCTTTTGGAGCCTAAAGTCAAGTATATTTTAGAATTCAACACTTTGTTGAAAAACTTTCATCTCACAAAAATATTCACTTAGAAATGATTTAGTATTTACTTTTTAAAAACTTTACCAAACCGGTGATTTAAGACACTATAATAGCAAATACTTGAATTACTGATCTTTTTATTTTCCTAATATCCAAAGGATTTATTGCAGGAATAAGGCAAGTGCCTTATCTGTTGTAAATAAGTTACCTGCATGAGTTTCTGCCACAGCATCTAAGGAACTTGTATTTGTCAACCAAAACCTGATCTTGTGTGCATGGAGCCCGCCATGGGATACAAAGGTTGGCATTCGCTAGGTCTGCTGATGATCTGAAATCATAAGGAAATCCTAATGTTAATCATTTTAACTCAAGACTGTTTATTGAATGTTTTATCAGTGTTGCGAACTCCTGGGAAATTTCCCAAATCGTGTGACTTTTTGAGCCAAATTCATTGAAATTTGAATTTGGGAATTTACAAGGATTTGGCTTTAAATATGGGAATATTTGAGATTGACAATTTTTAAAAATTAAATGCACACTTGAATGACAATAACATAAATAGATTTGAAACATGCTCATTAAAAAAAAAAATAATTAAAAGGCCTTTTTAAGGGTGGCTTTGTGATTTCATATTTGTTTATGTTAGTGTCCCTTTTTTTCAGATCTAGTGTCTTTTTTTTTTAAATATATTGGGTAGGTTTTATCCGCGCTAGTTGTGACGTCATATTTGGTTTATTTTTAGCGTGTGTTTGTTTTTTTTTATTTAGAATCTAGTTGTTTTTTTTTTTTTTTTTTTTTTTTTTTTTTGTTTTTTTTTTTTTTTTTTTTTTTTTTTTTTGTTTTTTTTTTTTTTTTTTTTTTTTTTTTTTGTTTTTTTTTTTTTTTTTTTTTTTTTTTTTTTTTTTTNTTTTTTTTTATTTTATTTTTTTACGTTCTAAAGGTATTTCCGCGCTTCACCAACAGGATTTCATGCATGTGGGAATTTTTAGTCTAATTTGGGCAGTTTTTTACTCCTGCAAGGGAAAAATTGGCATCTTGAGGTCACAACACTGATGTATGTGTTCATTTTTAGCAACAGCTCTTCATTAAGACGAAGTATCAATTCAAAATCAACAGATATGAGAGAAACATCTACCACATAGAAACACACGCCACTGCATGCCCTTGTAAAGTGTTAGAAGTATTGCATTTGTTACCAAAAGATGTCAAAGTGATAAATGCATGGACAAATATTGGATCAGATTTGGAAAATAAATATTTTGAATCTCCGTATAATATAAATAAATTATATTCAATTAATTTTTATACTAATTCATTATTTTTTTAAAGACTTGAACAGAGTTCTGTAGAATGTAAATCAATGAATTTGGTATTTAGTTTCCGCAGAAAGATTCGGTACAGGGCGTTATGGCAACGGAAGCGCCACTGAGGGAGCAGCAACTCTGGACCTAGCGAATAATACTGAAGCTGAAGTAGGTGCTTTTGGGATAGTGCTTCCTTCTTCTCTATTGGGTCACCATAGCCTGGTTTAATCTACAAACTTTTTATAATAATTGATAATCAACTACATTTTGTAATAATTGACTAAATTTTGCGAATAAGGACTTAATATAAACACATACAGAAATAAGGTAAGATAAAAAAATAAGGACTTCATATAAACACATACGGAAACAAAGGTGAGATTAAAAACCCTGAAGAGAAATTGGCCACAGCAAAGAATTTTAATGACTTAATAATATACTGTACTGACTCTAATATAAAAGATTTTTGGTACTAGCTAATCTTCAAACTAAGTTCACGTTCACTGATGCAGCGTGATATAAAACAGCAAATCAATAATTATAATATACAAACAAAAATAATAATAATGAGCTCTAAATTTAATTCCATAAATTTAAAAAAAAAAAAATAGTAAACTGCATTTTAATGTTTACCTAAAAGAATATGAAATTTATTTCAATTCAATCATCATTATTAAATTTCAGTTTCTCAACAGACATGGAGTAGTGAAAGATATTTAATAACATCCAGCAATGTGAAGCATTTATTATTTTTTTTACATAACGTGATATTTTATATCATCCTGATTTAATGAAACAAATTATAAAAAAAAAGTCAATGACTATTTTTGTATGTGATGATAAACGTTAGTATCACCGCGATATCTCAAAGTTTGTATACGATGACAACGTAAGGATCACCGTGGTTTATACTAACACGTTTACAGAGCCTAGCATCCCGTGTCTATCCAAAATCTCAGTGCGGTTTCCGGTCCGGTTGGTCTACCATAGACGTGGTGTTCTCCATATGACAGCTCCAGGAAAAATGCAGAGAGCAGCAGATGCCGCTATACATTGCCTTTGTGGACCTTACAAAAGCCTTCGACAACTCGTCAGTCGCAACGGGTTATTCTAAAAAATGGCAAAAATCGGCTGTCCCCCTCACCTACTTGCCATCATCAGTCAGTTCCATGAACATATGCTGGGCACAGTGCAGTTCGAAGGAGCTAAGCTAAAGGCCTTACCAGTCAGCAGCGGAGTGAAAAAAAGGTTGTGCACTCACACCAACACTCTTCGCAATATTCTTCTCTGTCTTTCTTCGATACGCATTCAAGGATAGCAGTGAGGGAATCTGGTTACACATCAGAGCTGATGGAGGACTCTTCAACACTGCCCACCTCCGAGCCAAGACCAAAACGACGGATGTCCTAATTCGTGAGCTACTATTTGCGGATGATGCGGTACCAACAGCACTCACAGAATCTGGTTTGCAACAACTCGTATCAACCTCCTCCAATGCCTTCACAGAATTTGGTCTGCAAATCGGCTTAAAAAAGACTAACATCATGACCCAAGACACTCGACCTCCTCCTATCATAAATATCGATAATGTTAATGTAGTGTGTTATACATATTAATTGCACTTGTGGCCAAGAAAATAAAGATTAGAATTTATCGCTAGCGTAATATTCGGAGGTGAAATATTGAAGTCAGAATTTTAAAAAAACCTTCATTAAATGATGAACTGGTTTAATAAATGCACGTACTTTAGCTACATTCTAACAATTATTTTTATCGCTATCATCCAGTTTTATGAGCGCAATCTGAATCATCTTTCAAACGTGAGGGAAGCCAATGAGTTTAATGCTGATGACAAAGGGGGCGGGGTTGGGTTGTTATAATGTTTTCAATTATAATATAGATTTCTAATAGTTCACAGCGCGGAAAAAATGTCCACGCGCATGTATAGAATATAACTCAAGTGTAGGTATAATGAAATTCTGGAATCAATGTTAGCAATCAACTACTTTGTTGTAACTATTGGTCTCCAAACCCGTAAACCTTACCCGTAATACGATAAACTCACTCAGCGCCTTCTTGGCTGTGACCCACTAAAGTTCTAAGCCCAAATAACTTGAAAGACACGAGGTTGGCCTACAGGTCTTCTTCCCATAGATTGATTTTAAATGTCCGCAAGACAGAAAGGTTTGAAAACATGGGTATATGTCTAAATGAATCCAAAGAAGAGTTTCATTCTTTTTTTATAGCAGGAGTATACTCAGAAATGTGTAAGTTTCTTAATTTTTGTTGGTTCAATGTTTGTTTAAACGACGCGTTCACTCTCCCCAGACTCTGTTTGAAGCTGGAAAATAGTTTGAGAAAAGATAATTGAATTCCAGTAATTTTGGACTCAGTCAGGCTTTGAACTGAACACAGGGTGGGCCGTGGGTTAAAGGCTGTGTAGGTGGGCCAGAGCCTGCCCACGAGCTATACCTCTAGGAACACTGATTTAGAGTATTCAGTCCTTTCTTTAGAAACCTTGTATAATTCCTTCAGAGGTAGGTAAGAACAGTGCCAAGGGAATATTAGCTTAACATATGTATATAAATATATATATA
>MUZC01001082.1:401066-477627 GCA_002072015.1 Radix auricularia | reverse complement strand
ATATATATAACGTACATTTATACCCGGGTCCAATCTGACTTTTGGCGCCTCAGTTTTCCTCGATGACCCAATTTGCGTGGCCCAGCACTCCCGAAAAATCTCAATGAGATTAAGATGAGTTTTGAAAAAAATACTACTATAAACAACTGATTACAGAAAGTCTTAGCAACTGAATATCTTTGCGTGGACAGTTGTATGTTTCAATACCAAACTTAAAAAAAGAGATTAAGCTTTTTACGTGGGTGTCAGCATTTGTCCTGGGATTAACGTAAGAGATTAGCCAGGAAACAAATAATCTCAAGGAAGATTGATGACAGTTAAACAGAAACTTTCAAAAATAGAGAAAATGTTTGTAAACAACCTTCATTTTTACACGATAAGGAGACTATGGGGTGGCCTTTAAAGTACGTCACGCTTTAGAGGGGGGAGAGGGTGTACGAAAGTGTGACAGTTAATGACTTGTGAGGGGGAGGTCCAGCGATGTGTGACATAACAGTGTTTTATATTAAATGTAATTATTTTGTTAATTAAACGTATTTTTTTTCGAAAGCGTGACGTAAGTTTTTTTGAGAGGGTGGGGGGTCCGAGATGTGTGACAGGGGGTGGGAGGGGGTTATAAATAGTTAAAATAGGTTGACGTGCTATATGGACGGCGCCTATCTTAATAATACCATTTGTAGATAATTTGACAGTTAAAGTGAACGGGGAAAAAGGGAATGGATAATTATATTGATGATTTGAAGTGAGTTATTCACGTGTTGCATGTGAAGGCGGTTACTTATATTCACTGCTTCTAGAAAAATGTTCCAGACGGTCGTGTATAGTTATTAGAGTTACAAATTTATACGTTATAGGATTATGAGCAAATATTTAAAGACCAATGCTGTGAAGTAACATTAAAGTCACTTCAAATTGACCGGTGGAGACGGTTACGGTTTATTGAGTCTTATATTTGGTTAGCTCTAGGGGAGAGTGTAGAAGAGTGACTGGGATAGAGTGGAAGGGTATACAAGAGTACGCTAGGACTAGACATGTGGGGTGGGGGGGGATCACTTGGCTGTTCAACAAACATAATACATTTTTTACAATTTCTTCAAGTTTCATTCTGACTCCAAAAAATAACTGTGAATGAACAATTTCTTTATACCTCTGTATCCCTGCTTCTCTCGCGTGCTCTCTCTCATCGCTCTCTCTTTCTCTTCTATCTATCATTTGCTATCTGTATCTCCGTTTCTCTCTTTCGTCATTTCTTGTTCGTGCTAACAGTCTCTATCTCTTATTTTTCCCTGTATTTCTGATTATCTTATTTTCTCTCTAACTCCATCTCTCCTTCTCTGTCTATTTTCCTCCTTATCCACCCCTGAGCCTGACTATTCCTTAGGGCTGTGAACGGCCGAGTGGTCTTTGCTCCAATAGAGACTTTGATCGCATCTTGACACGCGAAACACCAAGATCGTTTTCACTCCTTGCCAGACACTGGTCGAACATTAAGGAGATGCCGTCTTTGAAAGAATCGTAAATCTGCAGGCTGGCGTGAATGGGGAGTTTTAACATGTTTCTTTCCAAAATGAAATAATGCAACAAAAAAAAAATAATAAAGAAGTCGATTCTAAAAGATAGAAATGCACGGGAATGACAAATGTGTTTTTTCTGTGAGTGAATAAAATATATTCATAAATAATGTCGCGGTCTTTCTGGTCCCACCAAGCACCTGTTGAGTGACTTCCCAGCGTCGGCTAAAGATGTGGAAGGTCAGTTCTGGTGACTGTGTAAAGGTATATCTTATACTTTTACATGACGATGCTCGTGTGGCCCTTTGCTGCGTCCTAAGACTTTAAATTAATTCGACCCCCCCCCCCCCAAAAAAAAAATGGCATCTACTTAGCTATCATTATTGTCAATATGTGTCTCATTTGTAAGACATTTCGTAAAGAAGCTTCGAGAAAGCGACCTAGAATCTGACATAATAGACATAAACTTTAAGACCATGGAGATGAAGAATGATAGCGTGAAGGTGTGAGAAATATAAATGAGTCGTGAAAAAGATGTCATGAATGACCGAATAGACAAATTCTCCTTTTGCCTGTGAGGCTCAATTTTTGACCAACTCCATCTTGTAGATTTCAGCAATTTGACATCGGATGTCCTGTGGATGTCCGGCCGGGGTTACCATCCTGTTGTGAAATGGCCGCCGCGGGTAATCGGTGATAGCTTTGCCCTACCTTGGTTTACGTATGCGAGACAAAAATATCACCGCTTGCACGCGGCGCACTACGTCATCGTTCCTTGTGTGGTACGTTGTGTGCGACCTTGGGTTTTACGTCACGCCTTTATGAAAAGCTACTTTAACAACGCCTTTTAGAATGCTCTTGAAAGTTTGTAAGAGCAAGTTATATTTTAACTTATTATCAATACTATTTTACAGAACAAATTTTGAACAGAGGATAATTCAGGCTATGGAAAACGTTTTCTAAATCATATTGAAAATTTTGGCAAGGATTGATATACAAAGGTGGTATTTAAGAATGGAATGTCACAACTTTATTATTTTAAGAACTCAATCCACTATTCCAAAGCTGTGTTAGCAATATTATATAAATTGCACGGTATACAGTTGAACGACTAAAAATGTCATCTATTTTCAGCAATGTATTTATGTGCTTTGAAAAAATACGAAGAGGTGGTGCGAAAAGAAGTACGTGCGAAAAATCGGTTACAAACCTTTTGTAATACGCTAAAAGATCATTGTCATCATCGTCATCACTGTCAGGACCATACCCGTTCACGTTGTTGGGATCTGAAAACAGAGAAACCACATTATGTGTTTAATAGCAGTGTCAACAGAGAGGAAAATTATGTCAAAGCTTTAATTAAAATAACATAGAAATAGAAATGGAGTCTTTGCAAGGAGAACTGCTTTGTGTTTCATAGGGTTGTACTTCTAATTGTTATTAATTTAAAATTAAAATAGACACAAAGAAGAACCTGCAATTTAAAAAAAATGCAAAGTGCTTAATGTTAGATGTGTCCACATTTCATAATTCATCAAGCTTTCTACTCTGATATTTCTTTACAAGTTTAAATTTAAATAGAAATACACTTAAAGATTAATAACTGGAATAATTAACTATAAAAAAAGAAAAAGTCACTTTCGAAATTGAATCTACGGGGATGACGCTTTTATTGGGGCCTTATTATTGTACAATGTGGAGAACAAGACATAAACAACACAAAACTCGTCAAGGTTCATTATTCACCTAGTTTTACAGTAAAATAAGACGATAAATAAACATCCACTTCCTTCAGAAATCATTGGATAATATTTTCAGTCGTTTCCAACTTTATAGCACATTAAAGATCAACCTATGCAGCAGTCTATTTACCATATATCTAGAACCCATTTACCAACCTATCTAGCAGTGTATTCAACAACTTATCTAGTAGCCTATTTGACACCACATATAACGGCTTTTCTACCTAATTATCTGACAGGCTTTCTGTCTGACCAGCTACGAACCTATCCAGAAGCTAATAAAGCAGTCTATCTGGTAGCCCATCAACCAACCTATTTAGCAGCCCATCAACCAACCTATCTAGCAGCCCATCAACCAACCTATCTAGCAGCCCATCTACCAACCTATCTAGCAGCCCATCAACCAACCTATCTAGCAGCCCATCAACCAACCTATTTAGCAGCCCATCAACCAACCTATCTAGCAGCCCATCTACCAACCTATCTAGCAGCCCATCAACCAACCTATCTAGCAGCCCATCTACCAACCTATCTAGCACCCTATCAACCAACCTATCTAGCAGCCCATCAACCAACCTATCTAGCAGCCCATCTACCAACCTATCTAGCAGCCTATCAACCAACCTATCTAGCAGCCCATCAACCAACCTATCTAACAGCCTATCTACCAACCTATCTAGCAGCCTATCAACCAACCTATCTAGCAGCCCATCAACCAACCTATCTAGCAGCCCATCTACCAACCTATCTAGCAGCCCATCTACCAACCTATCTAGCAGCCCATTAAACAACCTATCTAGAAGCACACCCAACAGCCCGGAGCCAGTGGATCCCCACATGGCTTCCGCTGAATGTCCATTCCCCTAATGAGATGTTCCCGACATTCCAAGGGATACAAGGCTCCCCTTGGCCTCCGAGGGTTTTGTAATATTGGATGGAATAATCAAAATTTCTTTCGTGCCACATAGCGACTCTAGTAATAAGTGAGGAGCGTACCACGCCGGAATCAAGAGAAATTCCCATAATCCGATCCCAATTATTGGCTCAAGCACGAAGCAGAGGTCAAATCTGATAATAGCGGTTGGGATTTTAACCTAACAAACTTTTGATTAGGAACGTGGTGAATGCGTGTGAGAATACAGATGAAGATGCGAAAGCGTATCTGCAATCGTGCGGGGTCTAACGTTGTCGTCCATTAGGAAGTATAACGAAGTGCAACTAATTGTTGTTGCAAGTATAACAAAACATAAGCTATAGTCGTGGACTCGTGGATGTGTAGCAAGGTCTTAACCATAGTTGTGGAGGTATAACAAAAAAGTAAGCCTTATTTGTGGGAAATTAACCAACTGTAAACTGTTGTGGAGGCGTACCGAAGGGCACAGCATAGTTTTGGAGGTATAACGAAATGAAAAAAAACTTGTGGATCTATAACAAAACGTAAACCATAGCTGTTTTGATGTAAAGCAGGGTGAACCAAGAATGTTTAAGTATACCAAGAAAGTAAGTGACTTGAATTTGTAAACGTTGTAACATAAATGAGCATCAACCAACATGATTTGGTCAGTCTTGAAGATGAATACTCATATTTTTGGACGGTCATTACTCGCACGTATGTCTTTCTTTCAGTTAGGTACTCACAGATTTAATCGGCTCTCAAATATAAAAAATCACACGCACATATTCGCGGTTTTCATTATATACAAGTCTTCATCTTTATTCTTTTTTAAATGTCCGGTGTAATGTCAAGAATAACATTACTTTATTTTCCCTCTTGCCGCCTGATCATAAAATCAAAGTAAACCCGTCTAGATATTTTTACAATGAGGCTAAAAAGAAAACGCCACGACTAACACTCAAGTATACTAACGCACCCGTCTTTTCTAAAAAAAAAACTGGCCAGCAAACAGTGGCTCTTCCCGTACCCCAACCCCCGGGGACTCTCTGACCCCTACAACTTTTAGAGAAAACATTACACGTGTGAGTGACCCGGCGCGGCTGTCATTCAGTGATTCTAATGATGCCACTAATGCGATGTGTCCGCCTCACTGATCGGCTCTACAGTTGTTTGGAATCTCAAGAACTGGAAGGGAAAAACTCCGTGATTAACCCCTAGGCTTCTTTAAGTAATCACCGGTTTTGTTGTTGTTTTTTCTCGTCTCGTCTCCACGTTATCACGGAATACGACAGGGAAATGGAAAGGTGTCAGTTGGTTGGGTTGGAAGGTGGGTGATTGTTTGGGATTGAAGGTGGGTGGTTTGTTGGGATGGAAGGTGGGTGGTTGGTTGGAATGGAAGGTGGGTGGTTGGTGGGGATGGAAGGTGGGTGGTTGGTTGGGGTGGAAGGTAGGTGATTGGTTCGGATGGAAGGTGGGTGGTTGGGATGGAAGGTGGGTGGTTGGGATGGAAGGTTGGTGGTTGGTTAAGATGGAAGGTTGGTGCTTGGTTGGGATGAAAGGTGGGTGGGTGATTGGGATAGAAGGTGGGTGGTTGGTTGGGATGGGAGGTGGGTGTTTGGTTGGGAAAGGAAGATGGATGGTTGGTTGGGATGGAAGGTAGGTGGTTGGATGGGATGGAAGGTGGGTGATTGTTTTGGATGGAATGTGGGTGATTGGTTGGGATGGAATGTTGGTTGTTGGTTGGGATGGAAGGTGGGTGGTTGGTAGAATTTAAGTTGTGTGTTAGTTTGGTTGGAAAGATGGCGGTTGGTTAAGTCTTATTGTTGTGAATAGTTGCATTGGACTGTGAGTGGTTGGTTGCGTTAGAAGATGGGATGTTGGTTAAATTGTATGGTTGGTTTTCCTTTCGTGTTAAGGTGAATGTTTGGTAGAAATGTTGTTGAGTGACATAGTTTGAGAATAAATGATATTACACGCTGCATGAAACAGTGCTGGATTGTGACACATGACAAAGGATGGTGTGTGAGTTGAACGTTTCTGTTTCAATAGACGACTCTTTTAATCTGTGGCATCTGCCGTGTTCCCGTGAGACGGGTCGCAGTGGAGTTAATCATCAAAGAACACACAAACCATCGCTTTAATGCACGAAAGTCACAAATCAAGTAAATAATTTTTTCCTCACATTTCTAGTATTTTTTTTATCCATTTTATGACAAGTACAGACATGGCTTTAGTCCAAATAGCCACATGTGAACTGCCTGTCTGGGAAACGGACGCTCTGTGACGGGTATGAGGTACTTTGAGGTCGAGGAAGCAGAATTTGAATTTTAGGCTAATCTTATACAGTAATTTTCAATCCATGAATCTACTTTTAAATTCATAATTTAGCGATAATTTTAATTTAATTAATTTGGAAGGCAGTCTTTATTTGTAATATATGGCATTGAATAAATATGTTTCACGTAACATGACGTAAACAAAAGGTGTGAAATAAACGATGACGATGTAACTATGTGCCATTCAAGACCATAAAGCGAAGTTTTCCATTGCTCATGCTTCACTTAATGTCATTAAAAACGTTAAGTTTCTTTAAAATAAATGAGTTACAATAAACTAGTATTAAGAAAGTCCTCCGCTTACCTGGAAGGGGATCCGGGCACCCCCAAGGTCTACCAAGCCCCTGGTAAGTTCTAATTGAAACATTAGGGGCCCACTACGACCATCGATTATGGGACTGATATTACTTAAGAACCATTAAAAATATATATATAATCCTCATTATAGGCTAAAGAGTTTGCTGTTGACAACCGAAATACGCCTCATTATAGAATAGCGAGTTTGCTGGTGACAACTGAAATACGCCTCATTATAGAATAGCGAGTATGCTGTTGACAACTGAAATACGCCTAATTATAGAATAGCGAGTTTGCCGTTGACAACTGAAATACGCCTCATTATAGAATAGCGAGTTTGCCGTTGACAACTGAAATACGCCTCATTATAGAATAGCGAGTTTGCCGTTGACAACTGAACTACGCCTCATTATAGAATAGCGAGTTACCCGTTGACAACTGAAATACGCCTCATTATAGAATAGCGAGTTAGCCGTTGACAACTGAAATACGCCTCATTATAGAATAGCGAGTTTGCCGTTGACAACTGAAATACGCCTCATTATAGAATAGCGAGTTTGCCGTTGACAACTGAACTACGCCTAATTATAGAATACCGAGTTTGCCGTTGACAACTGAAATACGCCTCATTATAGAATAGCGAGTTTACTGTTTTCCAAATTTTAACCTCTTCCCGTTTCTCGCCAAGATGTCGTTCATGCACGTGCCTCACATAAAACTGGGGAAACTGAACCCCGAGCAGAATAATAAATAATAATAAAAATCTACACCATCCCCGCGTATGAATAACGAACATCTCAATTCTGGCATCCGGGACAATCAATAACTTTGTATCAAGCGAATCCCCTCCAACCTATTTTTTTCTGTCATTTTGTATTCACATTCAGATAATCTCTCCTCTGCTTATTTATTTTTGTTTTCCTAGGAATCGTTATTTGTCTCGTGCCTTTATTCTCCCCCCTTTGTTATTGTTTGAACCTCATCTGTTTTCTGTAGACAGTTAATTTGCTTAACAACGTCCCAAAGTGCTGGAAACGCGTTGCGTGGTCAACATTACAAGTTAATTATTTCACAGTTTTGTTAATAATCATACGGAGAAAAAAAAATGGAATGGGTTAAGAAAAATTCAACTGCTGTAATCCATATCTTTAAATTTTAAAAATGAATAAACACAAATGATTTTATTTTGCTTTTTCAAATGGATTTATTGTTGATTAAAATTTAAAAACAAACAAACAAACATTTCCATTAATTTATTTCACGTTATATCACCACTCACTAAAAACAACAACTCGATTATATGTTATTTAATATAAGCCAATTTCTTAAAAGAATGTTTCTTTCTGGGATGTCATAAAAACACCTGCTCATTAATTGCTTCATTTCTTCCAGTTACACCTGGTCGAGCATTTTCATCTTCAGACAAAAATAAAATTAATAACAAAAATGTAACGCATAATTTTTTTTTTTAAATCTGTGATTTCTGATTAACGCCAGAGTTCTCTCCCCGTATTCATCACTCCCCCTTTTTGCTCTGCTCCCCTGTATTTGAATTCCTATTCGTCACATCAACTCAGCCCAAAAATCGTTCATTTTCCCCCGATTTTCAGTGTCCTTCCTAACAATTTTTTTTTACAGTTGAAGTCAATGTCCACTTCACCGTGCCATCACTCTCTTATTTGGCTCATCGTTTTAAAGAAAATAATTAAACATTACGCGTGCCTCGCTAAAGTTATCATTGGAGAGTATACTGGCTTTGATGCGGCTGTGAAACAATATACAGTTACTGATGCTGCATATACTCTTTTGAAATTTATTTAATAAAGATAATTGACTGATTTAACGGACAATTTTTTATTTTTTTTTTTAAACTACTTAACAAATAAATTTTCAAAATTAAAGAATTCGCGTCGTCATTCTGTGTCTTGTCATAAGAGCATGCTAAGCAATATTAAAAAGTACACTTTTTATAAGTATTACTATGTCTTTGCGTTTGCATATCATTGTATATGTGGTGTGTTTAAATCAACGTCCCATTTTTATCCCAGGCATAAGTCAAATTTAGAACAGGTGCAAAAATAAATGTCAACGTTATTGCTGTTCCTAGTGAACCTTTGTATCGATAGTGTTTCAAGGTACCATATTATCTCCGGTAAAGACAGTGCATCATGGTAAAATTTTAACTTTGATATAGACAGTGCATCATAGTACCATCTTAACTTTGATATAGACAGTGCATCATGGTACCATCTTAACTTTCATGTAGACAGTGCAAATAGTACTATCTTAACTTTGACATAGACAGTGCATCATAGTACTATTTTAACTTTGATATAGACAGTGCATCATAGTACCATCTTAACCGAGGTATAGACAGTGCCCCATGGTACAGAGTTAACCCTGGTATGGACAGTGCCCCATATACCGAGTTATCCCTGTTATGTACAGTGCCCCATATACCGAGTTATCCCTGTTATGTACAGTGCCCCATATACCGAGTTAACCCTGGTATGGACAGTGCCCCATATACCGAGTTATCCCTGTTATGGACAGTGCCCCATATACCGAATTATCCCTGTTATGTACAGTGCCCCATATACCGAGTTATCCCTGTTATGTACAGTGCCCCATATACCGAGTTATCCCTGTTATGCACAGTGCCCCATATACCGAGTTATCCCTGTTATGTACAGTGCCCCATATACCGTGTTATCCCTGTTATGTACAGTGCCCCATATACCGAGTTAACCCTGGTATGGACAGTGCCCCATATACCGAGTTAACCCTGGTATGGACAGTGCCCCATATACCAAGTTAACCCTGGTATGGACAGTGCCCCATATACCGAGTTAACCCTGGTATGGACAGTGTCTCGTGGTACCATCTTAACCCATGGCACTAAGTTAACACTGGTATGGTAGCTGAAGTGGTGAATTTACAAGTCTGATTGAGATCACTCGAAGGGAGAATATTCAATTTATGTAAACTAATGGCATGCAGAAGAGACCTGAAGACAAGAGAACTGTTATTGAAGCTGGACATTAAAGAGTGAAAAAAAATTAGTTAACAAAATTTTAAGAGAGAGAGAGAGAAATTAAAGCTGAGTAATTGACATAAAGACACATTGATGAGATGAAGAAGAAAAGGAATGAACATAAAATGTAAGTAGATACACTTGAGAAATTATAAATTGACTGTACAATGCCAGCGTTATGGGGTATTTTGAACATGCCTTTTCAGAGTGAATAATTTAATATCTTCCCTTGACAACCGATTTGCTTGCGGACCAGAATTATGCTAATGACATCGAGCAGAAATTAAACTGTTTAGGTAAACTAGCAAGGAGATCTCCCAGGGACATCATGTATTCTAAATGACCATTCGGTTCGCCATAATTTTGTTTAAGTCATTAAGTAGACTTCTCCTGCCTCGTGGGGTTTGGAATGCCGGTCTGAACAATCTTCTAGTGCCAGAAAGGCCGTCCAATGGGAGGCGTGCTGGGATCACGTGCTAAGGCTTCCATTGAAAACTAAAGACGATCACGTGATAAATTGATCAGATGGAAGGGACGTGAGTTCTTGTGGTAAGGAGTGCGATAAATGTAAAATTGCGCAATGTGGGCCTTAAGTCCCCAAAAATTACAAACTTGACCATGTGAATTATCGGTCAGTGATAGAGAAGTTTAGCGACGTGGTGAGGATGTCTAATAAGATTTGACTTTGTGGCCAGATGTCCAATTCTAAAAGAAGCGAGTAACTATAGTGAGGCATTTAAGTTACAGAATCCGGGTCGTGGGGTCAGGCAGTCCAGTGGAGGTCGATTTGTGTCACGTGACAGGATGGTTAAATGAAAGACAATCTGGATCTAGTGTTAAGGGATTTAGATAAACCTGGGTCATTAAGGATATAATGGTCTTTTTTTTTTGTTCTTCTTTTGGTGATGTTTGGGGGTAGCCGCGCATATAGTTTGGTTGAAGACAACCTGCAACCAAAGACCACAAAATTCCCAGAAAGGATGATTTGTGTAATACATTATCAGATGGAGCCCTTTTTTTATTTGAGGCAACCTCCCCCTTCCCCCATTCCCAAGAAGGACACCATGATCGGCATCTGATTTAAAACATGATTTTTACTATTAAAACATATTTAAATTTATGTTTTTTCTGAGTTTTTTCTTTGGTCTTTTTTTTATCTGATGGAAACATTTTATGAATTTCGCACTTTTTTGTGTGATATCGAGGATATATAGTTTTTCCCTGATGTTTCATATTTTCTTTTCTGTCCACCGATGGTTTTTATATGCAACACAATGAAATTAATGGAAGAAAGCTTTATCTATTTATTTGTTTTTGGAAAGGTTTTCCAAGTGCAAAATTAATATTTTGTGTGACATTAATTGTGCTTTAAATGGATTTCGCATTATCATCACTTTACATTATTCAAAGAGATTTTATGAATATAATTGAAATTAAACTCTAAATCTGATTTGCTCTTGCTTTAAAGAGGCAGGATTCATCAATCAACTGGAGAGGGAAAAAAAACAGGACCCTGCTATTTTTCTGTTACGCTTTCATTTGCTTCCGGTTTTCTAAAAATAGGTAACAGATCACGTGTCAAATTAAT
Organism: Radix auricularia; assembly: GCA_002072015.1. Taxonomy (NCBI): domain Eukaryota; kingdom Metazoa; phylum Mollusca; class Gastropoda; family Lymnaeidae; genus Radix; species Radix auricularia. Next base: position 466,224 of record MUZC01001082.1, on the reverse strand, counting down.
AACTTGCAATTTCCTGGATATAATATGCAGCAGTTGCCGGCCTCCCTTTCGTTGAGATGTCACCACAGGAAACGTTCATGCACAAAGCAAATCACAAATCGCAGAGTGCATAGCAATCAGAGCTAATCTCACAACAACAGTTGTTTTTTCCTCATACATCTTTGATGACACGTGAGCGAATTTCTTACTTCTTATGCCAACATACGGGCTTACGATGTCAGTGATAAGAAGACATATAGATCTAATATTTCCATGATTTTGTTTACATTTAGTATTTATTATTTACTGTGCTTTTTGGCTCAATGTTGGGTGGTTGTGGTGACTGATGGGGTAATCTGACTGATGTTTGTTTTATAACGACTGATGGAGTTATGTGACTGACGGAAAAGGTGCTTGCCTGATTGGTGGTGTTATTTTTGACAGACTGATGTTGTTGTTTTTTATTTGACTATTGGGATGCTTGATTGACTTGAGGAGGGGTTATTTACTCGTTTCGTTGTTTGACTGATGTAAAATTTGAGCTCACTAATGTAGATGTTTGACTGATTCATGTAGTTGTTGTACTGACCAGTACAGGGGTTTGAAACTTTTGTAGACGGAGAGACAAAAACTACTTGTTACAATATTTTCCAATTTTTGAAGAGCCATTAAAATGACTTTTAAAAATATAGTTTATATTTACGCAGGCATCGGAAAAGTCACATGCGGCTCGCCAGGCGCACTTTGCCAACCCCTGGACTGATAAAATAATTTTGGTGAGTTCCATCCTACATTATTAGGAGTGAGGAATGAGGAATGAGGAACCAGAACGTGTTAAGTTTCCACACAGATGGAAAATCAAATGCTCTGTGCAACGATTATCATGTATATTACAAACAACAGGAATTAAAAAGCTTAGCTGTGACATTTTGTAAAATTAATTATTTACGTAACTGTCTACTTTATAACTAGTTTCTGGTCTAAAAGTTTTTAGAAATATTTAATCTCCTAGGAAAAAAAAATTCAATGCATCGGTGTTAGATGACTTTACATTTGTGTTAGCGAGTGAAAAATTCCATATAATACAGTAATACGTATTGTAGCCAATAATACAGTAATGTTAGCCTGGGTTTAGAACATAATGCCATGGGACGATTACTCATAAAAAAGGATGATTTCTTTTGGACATTTGCATAAAAAGAATATTGAAAACAAAATAAATGTGCACACAGTCAACAGCATTGCGCATATAAACAACAGCATTTTTGGCAACAGCACTGCTCACACAGTAAACCGATCTGCACAGAAAAATAAACGTGTAGAAATTCGCACAGCGATAGAATCAAACTCTACCCTTTTTTTACAAGTGTATTACAAGTATTTTTTCTCTTTCTTTTTATACACAGCTACATTCTAAAAACATCATACCGCATGACAGCATCGTACTCTGAGCAACGCTTGCAATTTTTTGGAAGCAGCTTCAGTGTAGCACAATCTCTCATATTGCACAATCTGTGGAGAGTCTATAACCCAAAGCTGCAAACATCGGTTCAAAATAAATAAGAGCCAATTCTTTCCCCTCAATCTCCTTTTCCGCTGTTAACGGAGAAAGATATAACTCCATAGGTCTAATTTCACGCGATGCCCAGAGGCGTGTCAATTTCTCCCAGCACAGAGGCGTCATCTCTTGCTCTCGAAATAACCCGGGCAACGAGGAGAAACTCGAGAGCCGCCCATGGGCTTGGATCTCTGGCACACAGAAGGAAAACGTTTAATTAAAGTTTCGATGTATACCTTCAAACTTCATGATCCCGGCGCGTAAAATGAAACATGGGATTGCTACGGTTAACAACGGTTGAAAGTTTTTGTTGATCTTTAAAGGGAATGGTTCTTGGGAGATGGCGTGATGAATGTGGTCACTCGTGAACCCCGACCTGCTCAACAAACATAGTGGGATATCTTAAACATTTTAAGGCGGGCCGGTGAAGAGTTGAAAAGAGTTGGTTCATGACGGCCTATGTATACACTTCGCGGAGTCAGTTGTGCTTTAACGATGCCAGTTTGATGAGCACTACTTAAAATTTTCAACAAAAAAAACTATTTGCGTCGTTAAATTATGGACACTTACAGGCGTGACTTGAGAAACTGCCAACTTTGACATCACTTATCAGTTTCAATATTAAGATTAAAACAAAAACGGTGCATGTATTTATGTATTTGATTTTTGTTCACACCGAAATTGCTATAGTAATGTTTGAAGATAGAGATCATACATCTGTTAATAGCATTGTAATAGTGGGGCTGGATTATAGATTGTTAATTTTAAAATGTATTATTGTTATAAAACAATAACTTTTTTCAGTTTTCCTTTTATTTAATGAATTCGTATTGAACTGAATAAAGTATATCGTTTACACTTTAAAAAATCATGTTAAGCCTGGTCCCTTTTGGAACTCAGGACGTGTTAGCGCATTTTCGTATTATGTATCAGTACTTATGTTAGATATCAGCATTATGTAGTTATCAGTAATTGTGTTTAGATTTTAGACATATTTTTATGAATTTTCTTGTGTAATGAATATACCTGACATTTTTTTAATTTAAAAGTCATTTCTTTACATTTTAAAAAATTTTATTTTCTCTTTAATCTAACTACAAGTCACCACAAATGATGACGTAAAACTCTCTAAACTTTTACACATATTCTAATGACGTCAACAAAAAACAAAACAAAAAAAAACTAATTCTTTTGCACGCCTTCGCACCACTCTTGAATGCTTGAAAAATGATGTATTCGACTTCCGGCAATGGCGGCCGTTCCCTGCGCCAGTGTTACCTCTCGATTCGCAAAGTTTTTTGGTAGTTTTAACGGGGTTTTTTAACGGATCGAGTAACTGAGTGTTGATGCACAAATGGCATATCAGGACATACAAAAAACATATATACATCATGGGTCTAGGACTTATGGATGCTGTGATCAAAGGTGATGACAGACGGACAAAACGGGTGCAATAGCGCATTCGACTTCTCGAAAATGCGCTAAAAACCTGAATATCGTGTATGGCGCAGGACATTTAGATGAAAGAAAAATCACTGTGAGTAAACATTTCCATCGGTAATGACAACTGTTGACGTGAAACAGGAGTTAAAAGAGTTCTGAAGTGTACGTGTTGTTGTGAACACGGAATGTTATTATCTCAATGGCATGCTATCCACTGATAGATCACTGGCCTTCCTCCCATTCCCTTACACGTGCAGACTCCTGGCTGAGCCGATAAATGTTCACAATTAAAGCGGACATGCGTTTGTTAGAGTGTCACGGTATGCAATGATATATCAGGGTGGCGAGCTAAATTTTATGTAGAAAGATTGTCCCAGCGACTGCATGGCATAGCGCATGCGCAAAGATTATACGTGGTGTGGCGGTGGACTGAGTGTGATAACACAAGTTAAGCTTCATTACAAGAGGAAATGGCAATGGGATAGTAATTATGATATAATTCAAATGCAATGTGTCATATCTTCGCAAGAAGTTTTGCTTTACTATAACTAAGATGTGTCAAGGACGCTTTACGCACATGTTGTATCCACGTCACTTTGGAGAGATTGGCTGCCATGGACCCTTATTAACGCCAGCAATACACTGCAATATATAATATGTTTTCTATGTCTGATTCCATAATATTATTTGAGCCCTGGTTTTAGGTGAATTAGACGCTGCCATTGTGTCACCAAATTAAACTCAGTCTTTTTTCTTCTTCTTTCCTTTTTTCTTACTTTTTTTTCGATTATAATACAATAAGATTCCCACCACAAGGAAATACTTCTTTAGGTTAGGCTGTTTAATATCAATATTTCACCAGTACTGTTGAACTTGATAGTATTGTCAAATGACTCAAGACAGCAGGATTCAATCTTTTAAATATCTGCTTACGATACACCGTTGGGCTCCACTCTGACTTCTTAACGGCGTGATCCTATTTAACAACTGTCGCCGCCTCTGTCCAGAGTGTTCCCCCAGACTTGACGGGCCGTGAGCGACGACGCTTCATCCGAAATTAGCACGTTGAGTTGAGGAGAGCTCTTCAGTGATTGAAGGAGAACTGTTTACGTCAGCGGAAATTGCCTGCATGCCACGTTTTCCTCCCAACAGGGGTAATCAAACATCGACCGGGTAGAATAAAGTCGGCAGATTTCTTTCCCTTTTCCCCTTCCTCCCACACCCCCACCCCCAACCGAATGTTTCATTCCAAACACAATGACTGGATGACGGATAGCTGAAAAAAGGAGATAAGTTCGTAAAATTATTGGGGTCTTACCGGGTAAAATTATAGGAACTATTTGTAGTTTAAATGTTACCAAACTGTTCAAGGGTAAAGCAATATCCGAAAGACGAATGAGATACTTAAAACGTCAAATATTGTTTTTGAGAAGGATCTATTTCTTAATCATCTGACACGACAATAACACACATAATGAGTTAAACTTGGCTTCGCGTGTATTATTTTCATTGTATAGACTGTTTCTTTAAAAATGCAAACAAGTTCCCAAACATTTGGTTTCAAGTATAGAATTGTATTTTAATCAGTTATTTTATTCGTTTATTTCGGCTCATTTGACGATTTCTAATTAGTTCTGTAACTTTATTTATAATTATGCCGTAGGCGATATTAGATTTTTTTTGTTTTATTTCATTTTTTGTCGGTGAACTCCAACATTTAAATTATCCTCTATCTTATCTCAAAGTTATACTTAAACTTGAACTAAAACACATAACCAGTCATTAACCACCATGATCCCTTGATTGGACATCATTTATATTTGTTCTTCAACTTCATCGCCAATGTCGTGACTTGGTCCAACATCAGAGGGTTACAGATTCGGTTCCATGTTAATTGCTTGTCTCGTCAGTGACTTGAGTCACGACAGCGAATGACGTCAGGTAAGGGGGAGGGAATTATAGCTCACAAGTTTTATAGTAATACTACAGTAATTAGCATAGATTTGGCATTCGGACAGGGCATCAAACAACGCTCTCTTTGTCTGAGCACATACCGCAGAAAACACTCAAATTTGTGGGTACTTTAAGCTATTGATATGATACAAATGTCTTCTCTTATTTTATTCCAGTTCATTGAAAATGATTTTTAGTTGTTTTGATTTATCCAGATGCAAATTTACCTATAATCCCCCGATTTCACTTTAAAGCACACATTCTTGAATCCAATTTTAATAAAGTCGTAAAAGTAAAATATCCAATGTCTTTTTATAGCTAATGTTACAAAACTGAAGTGAAAACTGTGCTATGGCTATGTTATTGGATCGCATTTGTCAATAATGTGAATTGATCATCAGAACACCATGGAGATTTAGCTACGTGACCTGGCAACCAATGCCATCTGAGGACATCGCTCCAGTGGAGCTCTCAAATGCTTTCTTCTACACCAGACAGTCGAACCCACTACGCGGTGTCCATTCTTCTTCTTCAAGTCTGGAGATTTTTTTAAAAAATTTTTAACAGCAGTTTATTCCGGCCTCAAGACCCAGTGTTATGGAATTTATCACCTTTAAGAAGAAGATTTCCTCCCGAAATAACAAGATTAAGCCTTTTTTTTCTACGTTGATCCAATTTATTAGCAAATAGCCTTTGAAATGCGTGTCTGTCTATGAATAAGATTTAACAAATACTCAAATTGTGCATGCTTGGCGCAGGGAAAGAGGCGTCATCGAATTTTCCTGTTTAATAAAAAATTATTCATGTCTTAAGCATTTTTTTTTTGAAGTCGACCGAAATTTCCTGAAACCTCTTCATGTGTTTACAAAAGCCGTTGCTAAAACCTATAGAAATGATTGGCCTAAATTATCTATAGACTGTAAATGATGGCAAGGAAATACCTCTGATGTCAAGATATTGCTTATACGAGCAATGAATTACCCCGGCTGCTAAGTTTTCCATTAACATCGCCTTAAGTAAGTCATGCTGCGTGGTTTCTGCCAATTTATAGGTTTACAGCACCGATGAACTCATCATCATCAGTTTCACTATGTCTCATGAACATCCCTGGCCATCACAATTATACTCCCATTGCCGCTTCACTGATCTGACTCCAACCACTGTAAAGCTCACCCCCTCTCCACCCGTCTTTCCAAGTCTTGATGGGTCTGTTAGATTTTACTTCTTGCTTTCTGCCTAAAGACAAACTCTTCAACCCTGCAGACCGGCATCCATTCTAGGTAACTAGCTTGACGCACTCCAAACACTGGTCCAATACGCGCATGAATCTCATTGCTTTTCGTTGAATCAAGATCACGCAGGTCAAACGAGGTGAAGATAACCGAGAAATTGACTGCGCCGAGATGCAATCAAAACTGCACTATCAGAGTTGTATGATTGGCGGAATAATTGAGTTAAATCGTGACGTGATTCGATGCACCTGAGTTATTTGAGCTGGAGAATAATTCTGAGTGAATTTATATATGTGATAATGAAACTACGAGACGTACTCTTGTTATTTTAACAAAACTGGCATGAATATTCATGTCCTAGGAGAATCAAGAAAAATTATACCACGGGGAAATTCATAGTAATCCCATAACATTAAAAAAAATTCTTACAATTGTAAACGAAACAAAAAGTATTTATTTTTTCGTTGGTTGACAATCAATGTTTGTCATATTGACATTTTTTACCATGAATGACGTAGATTGTTTTCTTTTTCCTTACAATTTTACAATATTTTTTTTAAAGAAACTCTTCAGTCTACATTATCTTTCAGCTGCTCACGAATTGTTGTCTGAAGTCACATTGCCTGAAGAACTCAGATGTATTTTAAAAAAATGAAAATGTAAGAATAATTGTTCCAGAAGTCTTTTTTTAAAATATAATTCGTCATTATTTTCGATATTAATATTATTGTTTAGACATAAAAGAACAGCTGAGAAAATGTTTATCTTCATTTAGAGTTTTGAGCGAAGGGAGGTAACGAAAATAAAGGCTTAGAGCAATGAGAAGACTTTGATAAAATATTCAGCTGATCATCTCATAAAAGCCAGTTTGACGAGCCACAGTTAGTCCCTCAGCTGCTGAGATTTGGTGGTCCTCGCTCCAACTGTCACCTAAAAAAGTGTGAGGCACGACATGACTGGTCACGTGCTCTAACGTCATGGCCCAACCCTCTGAGGAAGGAAAAGAGGGTTATAATGCGGTGGGGGGAGATGGATGCGAGGGCGTGAAGACGGGGTTATTGAGAAGAAATCTCTTCTCTCTTGAGTCACAAGGTATTTTGTCAAGATACGTGCGAGACATGGCGAGATTGCGTGGCTCATCTATGACTAGTGCAGACAAAGCAAGGGTACTAACATATTATTTTGTGACACAAGTCACTAAAGTCGGCTTCAAGCTCTGAAGAAAGTGGCGTTAGAAATATTGCTTTATAATCCAACGTCCGCATTGACATTTTAAAAATTTAGCATTTCGCAAAGTAAAACTGTAAAGAAGTGTAGATGCATAATGTAACTATCCCAAGAATATCAATTGAATTTTTTCAAACACACACACTCACAAACATAAATAAATATATTTAAAATTCACGCAACCCGAAATCCATGTTCACAGATTTCCAAGAAGTAGAATTGGACTAATCCTAAATCTCTTCCCCGGGTCTACTCAAAGGAAAGTTGACTAATCCTAAGGCACTGCTCAGGTCTACTCAATGGGTAGTTGACCAATCCTAAAGCTCTACTCAGGTTTACTCAAAGGAAAGTTGACAAATCCTAAAGCTCTTCCCATGTCTTCTCTGCGGGAAGTTGAGTTATACTAAATGAACTCAACAGGTTCAGCTAAAGAACTTACTAACCCTAAATGATTCTTACAAATCGCAACCCAAAATTACTGGCTACATCCCCCAACCTTTTAAACAAAATCTAAAAATTGCTTTCAGTCTAGTGAAAGATTTATCTTTTATTATTAAATACCTAAATAATTGTTTTTCTAAACAAATTAAATGACTTATTTCATTATTGTAAGAAAGTGTGATGTAAGTTTGCAAACAACATTTGTAGTTTATTAAAGTTCATTTAAAATAACCAAAATCCACCACAAAAAACAAATCAAGTTACTGCAAAGAATATATAGAATTTATGTCTGACAATTTATTTGGTTCACTTAATTTTTAAACGAGCCGTGAAATTTTCAGGATGAATCCAGATCATTCATTAGCTTACGCGAAAACAATATTCAGCAGAGGTGAAGTAGTTTTCAGGGTTGTCAACCATTGGCTTCGATGGAATGGAATCTCAATGGCTTTTTGTACTTTAGTTTGGTCACGGAAATAGCTCTCCAATCAGGTCTCGTTGGTGTTCACCAAGGATTGTCATAACATGGTAACTATTAGAGTTAACTATTGCACACGTATTTTTAACATATAGTTTGATATTGATAACGTTCATATTAATTTTCGATTGTGGTTAATCTTAACGCAAAATTATTGGACACAATATATGATTTTTAGTAAAACCTTCCAATAATGCTTTTTGTTTAAAAAAAAACCATAAAATATGTCTACCTAAGTAAAATTGGTAATCTTTTCTTATAATAAAATTAATCGAGATTACTTCAAGTTGCATGTTACTAAAGGTAAGTTTTGTATCGATGTAAAGTTTAACAAATCTAATAATATTTCTAAACTTTCATACACAACGCTTTTATCATATTATTATTATAATGGATTTAAATGTCGTAACATTGCTATCATCGTCAGTCCCGTGACGGTTGCAGTCGTTGGGAGGAACGCATTGATACATAAACAAATAAAATCTCCACAGTTGCCTATCTTGGGCGTTGGACAATAATTTACTCAAAATTAAACCTGTCCAATTATTTTTATTGTCAATCCAGTTTTTCCACAGTCAACATCTTTGCCGGCATCCTTCTACAGTACCTTGAAGGATAATTCTTCTCAGGGTATCATGTCGCAGTGCATGATCAAAACGTGCCGTATTACGTCTTTTAATGGTTTTTATAACCATTTCTTGACGACCCACAACAGAGTTTATTTTGTCCAGACATATTCATCGGTCTTGTGTTTTAGATGGGAGATCTGGAGAATTTTTCTCATGCATTTATTTTCCCATGCCTGCGGTTTGCTTTCAGTAGATGCCATAAATGGCCTGTTGACTAATATATAAATTTCTAAATACCATTCTCCCCTCCACCACCACCCCAAAAAATGATAAAAAAATCAAAACTTAAAAAGAGAGCATTGATAATTTTATCAGTTTTGAAATTTGTATCAATTATGTTTAATTTTCCATGGATTAAAAATGTACAACCATACATAAAAATAAAAGCAACACTATGCCCATTATGTTCTTGTCTACATGAAAACATAGGGAGTTTTCATCTTTTTATTCCAACATTTCCAATTAATAAAAATAATATAATGTTTGGCTTTAAAGTCTCAAACACAAGGTACCAACAATGTCAATCCCGAAACATACTGTAAGCAAACCAAGCTTCGTATCTCTTTTCAATCTTTGATGAGATGGTCCATTAAGGTCACTGTTGGAGAGGGATGAATTACATGGTGGGAATGGGGGTGGAAGGAGTGTGGTCTCCATTAAACTAAAGCTGGTGTCGTGACTGGCGCGTTTAAATAAGAAAACTGCGAGACGTATTAGTGACGACATATGAGCTTGGGGACCGGAAGTGAGGCACATGTCATCGTGATGAACTCGGAACCAAGGGCGAGAACTACAAAACGAACCCTTCAAGTCGTCACGTCTTTGACATCATTGCGTCACAAATGCTTTGGGTCGCTGGCCGGCATGGGGTCGTGGTACTTGTGACGGAGGAGATTAAAAAAAACTGGAATGGCTGTTTGCTTGTCGTTTCGAAACTAATTTGAAGAAAAAGAGACAGTCTTGAACTAAGAACGTCATATTAAACATTTCTAATGACTCGTCTCTTTTACATACATATTTATATATATTTTCAAAGATGGTGGGCAGACATTTGGCATACTATGAGCAATGATATGTCTAACAAGTTATCAGAGGAATCACTTAGCCGACACGGACGTCAAGTTTTTTAGTAATCACGTATTTTCGTACCTGCTATTATATGGCTTTACTTTTCTGTGACTTTAAATTACTTAAAAGCGACAGAAAAATCATCATACAAGTTGGGTAGCACTATAATCTAGTTTGGTAGAACATTTTCTTTCGATATGAAAGCGGTATGCATGAGCCCACACTCTTTCTGGTTGATGAATTCATGGGAAATAATAATGCAGCTAAGTTGTATTTTGTTTTTAACTAATATGTTTTTGGATTTGTTAGTTCGCTTACAAAGGCTTTTTTCAGCAATGTACTGTTATATTTCTTTCACAGCAGGTTCACGCTTAACATTTTCGAATCCTTTATATTAATTCTATGGTGTCTGAGGCCTAGCTTGAATGCCGAAAAAACGTTGGATCGATGTTTAAGCCACTTACCCGTATGCTGGCTAGCTGAAATTTTGCTGGGTGACTTGTGGCGATGATAAAGTGATGTATCAAAATTTCAGATCGATCGAATCTATTGTAATTAAATTATTGAATATTTAGATTACTTTTATTGATCACTATGTAACATGTTAGCTTTTGTGCTAGAGTGTAGTGGTGCGTATTATATTGAACAACCTTACCTGTCGCTCAATAAGGTTCGTATTATAAAGATGATTTTTTAAAAGAATATTTTCCCGATCGGTGCGCATTATATTAAATATTATCTACGACACATAACTAAAATATGTATTGATAGATTGTCTTGCGCTGCGTATTATAATAAACATTCTTTTAGATATGTATATAAAGGATTTATATTAAAAAACCTGGTTCTTTATGGGTATTTTTTATTTCAATAGAATTTTTTACAGAAACTCACAAGTGTACACCTTATTCAAGGATATACCAATGCTATGAAATCAGTTGAAAAAATAGCTTGATGAGCACAGATGTAAAATGAATGCAATGAAATTTACAAAATAAAAATACTACAATTTTTTCATTTTGAATACTTAAAACAAATTGTGCCTCCATGCTATGACGTATGCTAATTTAAGAGACTAATAAAGATTTTGTCGAATAATATTTTGTTAAATTATAATTTTGTTATTCCAAAATGTTTGCCCCTATCTCAACCGAACGAACGTATCTATCAATCTAAGATTAAAATAAAGTTAAGCTTTTATCTGAAGATTGAACGTCAATACGAAATTCTGTCATCGTGACCACAATTTATCTCAATATCTAAAAATGTTCTGACGTATAGTCTAGGCTCGTAACGACCTAGACAAATTGAATATTTTGCGGAGTAAAATGATACTCCAGACAGAATTTTAAATGAGTTATATTTGTGTTTCTTTAATTGCCTCTCTTCATTACTATTTAAGTTTTCGCTTATAGGCTACAAGACACTTTATTCTCTTGACTGAGTGTTTAAGAGAAAGAAAAAGAAGAAATAAAAATCAGCATATTAAATAAAAAAATTTTTTCCGAGAAGGCTAGAAGATTTACGTCAACAGCTCTGAGAAAAAAAAATCGGCCCTTTGAATAAATGATAATATAGAAAAAACTTGCACGTTCTTTCTCATAAGGTAAAAATATAAAATAATCTAACGTAATGAGGTTAACCCAAATGGTTGGATTTAGATAATAACTACGCCAAGAAAGAGCTGGAAAATTTTAATCGGAATAGCATTTATAAACCTAACCAAGAAAGCACATTGGCAAAACGTGAAGATTAATTCTGTTATTAGCGCTGTTAGTGCTTTTCATACATTTATGAATTTAAAAATTTATTTTTATTTTGAAAGTGCAGAAATGTTATATTATTATCCCTGTTAAACTATGTGTAGTGCGAGAAATTGTGTCAAGGTTCATTGTTAATAACTCTATCAGCCAGCAACAATTGATAATGAAAAGTTGGTGGGGATTGCAACCTGCAGCTTACAGTAAAGTAAAAATTTCGCACATAAAGAGTACACTTTCCAATTTATCAACAAACATTTCATTAGTTAATGATAATGCACAAAGGAATATTATCTGAAATCCAAGATTTTATATTCATTAACATTGTTGAACCTTTGTCATGGGGCAATAGGCTTGCCTCGAATTGTGTAGTAGAGAATCCCAGTTGAATGTTAAGTAGTAAATAAAAATTAAAATTCGGGTTATAAATTTTCTAAAGCCAGGTAAGTTTATTATATATCATTTCATTGATTATTTTTAAAATTATATTTACTTTGATATGTCAGTACTTATTTGTAGATACTACTTAGGGAGAAGATAAGGATATTACTCGTAAATGTTTGTTTTTTAAATTACTTACATATAGCAGTATTTAATAACAAGAGTATATTATGTTATTACTCAAACTTAAGGAAAGTGATCCTCGAAAAAATTGTTTAAGGGTCTGATTGAAACTTTTCTATTTAAAGTGAATTAAACAAAATTCAAAATATAATAGAGCTGATTTTCTTAGACCAAAAGAACATTTTTGAGAATGGGAGCCTGTTAAAATAATGAGATTGAGGAGTTCTCCCGGAATCTACGCCTTTGAACGGGTTATTTTTTAAATTATTTTTTTTACATTACCCAAAGTACATCAGAGTGCTGTAAAGAGTAAGAAAGAAAGACGACTATGAAAGAAAACATCAATTTTCTTTTAAACAAAAACCAAACTGGCCGCTTAGGGTCCAATCTGGCCACATCAGTTGAGGCCACTAACGAGGCATACGTCACCGAAACTTTGATCTTTGGCGGAAGTCAATGTGAAGGCGGCGTGTAAAGCATCTGGCCACCGGAAGTAGATCGGATCTGAACCAGAGTCCTTTTTAGGTCACGAAAATTTGATTCAATTAATATGTATCTCTAGTTCTCAATAAGTCACATGGGTAGAAGAAAGGAAGGCCCTAATGAGTTTCTGTAGCGAGTTTTTTGTTCAAGTTCTTAAAGATCGTCTGTCAGTAATCTTATCCTTAAAACAATGAGTTGTGTAATGTATGACTAAAGTAAACAATCTTGAACCATGTAGGTGCATGAAAAGCTATTGTTACCACCCTAAGCAGTGTGTTTTCATGCTTTAATAAGGGACCTATTCATGTATGGCAATGTTTGTATAGATTACGTAATCGTCGAATATACGACACATTTTTATAAACACAATTTCCGTCATGTATATTCTTTTATTTTGAATATTTTACTATTTTTATAATACAAATATCAAATATATCAATTTAAAGCGTATATTTTTTCATCATAAATGTATTTGAGTGATGGAAGTCTCATAAGTACATTTTGAGTTTACTATCATAAATCAATTTTTTTTATTATTAAAAAAGACTAAATGACTCAAAAAAAACTTAATAATATGAAAAATACTTCAGGTAAGAAAAAATTAACACCTTTCATACAATTTTGTTTTAAAAATTCTTCTTCCTAATGTTGAGATGTACGAATTCCACAAAAATATGTGACTTTGTTTTTTATCCTACTCTGCCCTTCATTTTTTAAAGCTTTTTTAAAGTATATTTGTATGCTTACAGCAACATATCATAATTTTTAGCGCATTTTCGAGATGTCGAAATCGCTATTGCACCCGTTTTGTCCGTCCGTCCGTCCGTCATCACCCTTGATCACATCATCCATAAGTCCTAGACCCATGATGTATATATGTTTTTTGTATGCCCTGACCTGCCATTTGTGCATCAACACTCAGTTACTCGATCCGTTTAAAAACCCCGTTAAAACTACCAAAAAATATTTCGAATCGAGAGGTAACACTAGCGCAGGGAACGGCCGCCATTGCCGGAAGTCGAATGCATAAGTCCTCAAGCATTGAAGAGTGGTGCGAAAGGGTGCAAAAGAATTAGTTGTTTTTTTTAGTTGACGTCATTAGAATATGTGTAAAAGTTTAGAGAGTTTTACGTCATCATTTGTGGTGACTTGTAGTTGGATTAAAGAGAAAATAATTTTTTTTTTAAATGTAAAGAAATGACTTTTAAATTAAGAAAATGTCAGGTATATTCATTACACAAGAAAATTCATAAAAATATGTCTAAAATCTAAACACAATTACTGATAACTACATAATTCTGATATCTAACATAAGTACTGATACATAATACGAAAATGCGCTAACACGTCCTGAATTCCAATAGGTACCAGGCTTAACATGATTTTTTTAATACTAAATGTTATATATGCGTTTTTGTTTATTGTTACTGTATGTTAGCTACCAAGTTATGCTTTTAATATATATATTTTTTTTTTTTGCAGTAATGTGTATAGAGCCGTAAGACGTGGCTATTTTTATAGTCTCAGAGTAGCCACTAGAACTGCCCACAAAACACACCACAGGGACCAGATCCCAGTGACACTGAGTTATGGTCTCCGGGCACGGAAGCACTTCAAGTGGTCAGCGCGGGACGAAATAGCCTCCAAACTCACGACGGAGTCCGGGAGTAGTGGGAGCGTAGATTAGGTCGTGCCAACGGTGGCTTTTAGATTTCAGCTGTTTAAAAACGTGAACATATTTCAGGAAATGTAGCGAATTTAAACTTACAATGAGTTGTGTTATCACAAAATGAGAATGCGCTATAAATTATTTATGAATCGAGTATCTATAAATTATATTGTCGTGACCCAATAATAGAACAATCATATCATTTGTTTAGAATCATGTTTTACCACATATGGATACCTCACTTCACTTATTCTTCACATAATATAATACCTAGACTAAAATGTTGTTCACAACTCGGTGAATAGATAAATAAATGACTATACAATGTTCAAAGTCAAAGATTGATCTGTATAATGTTATTTAATTGTTTAGCCGAAAATACTATACACATTTCTAAGGAAAACAAATTTAACATGTATGATAATTTGGACAATGCCCAACAAAAATCAAACTGAATGTTTGTGTTCTTCACACCCATCCCCAAATAATCTACAACTTCCACTCTGTATGAACACGCCCACAGATATGTGTGTCAAAACGGTTTTTCCCTCAAGGAAGCCGTCCATAAAGTACGTCACGCTCCAAAAAGGGGGGGGGAGTGTAAGAAAGTGTGACAGTTTCATTGAGTTGCTGATTATATAATAGCCGTTACAACTGTTGACAGTTATTCTAATATTAAAGTCATTTAATAATCTCAAAGTTCTTTTAATATTTATATTTTAAAGTATTAATTAATATTGAAGTGTGTTTTAAGTTTTCGATTAAATTTTAATTAGTTGTTAATTTTTAGCGCATTTTCGAGATGTCGAAATCGCTATTGCACCCGTTTTGTCCGTCTGTCATCACCCTGATCACAGGATCCATAAGTCCTAGACCCATGATGTATATATGTTTTTTGTATGTCCTGACCTGCCATTGGTGCATCAACACTCAGTTACTCGATCCGTTAAAAAACCCCGTTAAAACTACCAAAAAACTTTGCGAATCGAGAGTTAACACTGGCACAGGGAACGGCCGCCATTGCCGGAAGTCGAATAGAGCATTTTTCAAGCATTCAAGAGTGGTGCGAAGGCGTGCAAAAGAATTAGTTGTTTTTTTTAGTTGACGTCATTAGAATATGTGTAAAGGTTTAGAGACTTTTACGTCATCATTTGTGGTGACTTGTAGTTAGATTAAAGAGAAAATAAAAAAATTTAAAATGTAAAGAAATGACTTTTAAATTTAAAAATGTCAGGTATATTCATTACACAAGAAAATTCATAAAAATATGTCTAAAATCTAAACACAATTACTGATAACTACATAATGCTGATATCTAACATAAGTACTGATACATAATACGAAAATGCGCTAACACGTCCTGAGTTCCAAAAGGGACCAGGCTTAACATGATTTTTTATTTATTTTTTTATTTTTTTTTTTTTTTTAAAGTGTGACGGAGGGTGGGGGTCCCAAGATTTGTGACACTTTGTGACAAGGGGGAGAGGGGGGGGAAAGGGTCAATAATAGCGTGACGTATTTTATGGACGGCCCCAAGAACCTCCATTCATCACTTTAGGAATCAGGTCGGGATTTAAAAGGTCGAGATAAGGTTTGTGATACAAAAGACTTGCCCGGCCCTAGTTACCTGGCTCGTCCGACCCTTGTAAGGATTTCTGGCTTTTCTCCCTTATCCCAGACACCGCCTTGAGGCTGGTGGCGGCCAAACAATGGGAAAGCCTCCAGGCCAGTAGATTAACCGGCAAGAAAGAAACCCGAGTCTCACCCGTGATGTTCCCAGAAAGTCATGCCGGGTACTGGAGACGAGACGTACTCAAAACAATTCAAATGATGGTCCTTCTGGCCGCCTTATCTTATCTTATATGTATATGTTACAGACAGATCCCTCTCCTTTTTTAACAGAAGATTCTAGCGTCCTACGCTAATTCTGAGCTTGTGTCTGGTCTAGAATTTTTATTTGAGTTTTCTATGTCGACAGAATGGCATGCCATTTAAGAATGGTTATAAACTTTGGCACAAAGACAAATTTACTTAAGTCGAAACAACAGGAAAATTTCATAGTAACGATAGTGATTTGCGAAATTAATATTTTAGTATTCATTTCAAATAAACTGTTTTTTCCCCGCATGGCGTACATTTTGTAACATTTTTGTATATTCATATGTAGATTCTATATGCATAGAAGGACTGAAATATATAGTCGGTTAAAACTTTATAGCCAATTGCAATTATTTCCACTTTAGCAAAGTTTAACTAATATTATTTCGTAGGATATAATACTATCATACAGAAAGATGCTCTGACCGTATGTGTGCCCTTGTATTAAATGGTCAAAGAAATGTGGCAGAAATTGTGATCGCTAACCGTATTCATGATTCCTTATGAAGCAGGTTAATGATAATTATACAAAGTTATTAAAATTTCATGGTTTTCGTTTTTTTTTTTTCGTCTATTGTCTGAAAGTTGAAATATTTATTTGAAAATGTATATGTAGTCATGATCTAAATCTAGTGGTTTAGCTCCACTCACCATTTAATTTTTCTTATCTAATCTATTCCTTCGTTTTCTGTGAAAAGAAGTCCCTCCATTTTGTTATTACTTTTGCGTAGAAGACCTCTGATCCAAAAACCAACGACGAAGTGTACTCAAGGTCAGAGGTCACTCATCCCCTCCCAACCCCCCACGCCCAATCCAGCTCCCGCTAAATATGTGCTGGAGGCACGAAGGCCGAATTGATCACATCATATCTATGTGTTTGTCTTCGGACTGGGGGACGCCCGGGGGCTGTTATTTTAGCCTGAGTCGCAGGGATGGGGTCTATAAATCAGGTTATTTATAATGGAGGGCTGTGGAGGTCACTGACAGGTCATCACAACTTATAGCCCACACAGTGCCCTCTTTTATAGCTCAGTAGCCATCGGTACCCTAAAATCGTAATCAGTGTGTTCGTAAGTAATCGAACGGTAGCGTGTGTTCAGTAAGTTGAAGAAAAATTCTTCACGAGTTTGATAGTTTTGATTTTATTAATTTAGTTACTTCTGGTTTAATTTCAATAAATGGGAAAAGGCGCTAAAAACTATACTTTAAAAATCCATCTTCATTGAATACAAATTTACCAGCCTCAGCAAGTCGAGGAAAAACTAAAATGTGAAACACAAAAATATTCACAGCTGTTATTTCCAATTTGTAAGCTGGCTGCTTAAATAAAGTTAGGATCAATGTTCACTCTAAAATTCGTTGGACCGTGTGCAAAAACAACAAACTCGTGAGGGGGTTGCACATCATACATTTTTTTGAACAATTTTAAACCTTCACAAACAAATCTATTATGCTATCCTTATCAAAATGTGCTGCGCGGTATTTCGTAACTTCTAAATTGGTTGGCATTAAAACACAGTTTATTATAATAGTTAATCAAATAATGTTTCTAAAACTTTTTTTTCCCCATAAATCCTGTCCTATAATGTTGTGACTTTTTCTTCTCTTTTGTTGAATAATGTTTATAGCTTTAAAAATCTATTGATGTATGCTTGCCTTCCTTGTAAGGAGCGATAATGTTCTGTATATACTGAGCGTCTGTAACAATTAAGATTGATTGATGCAATCAATACATTGTTTGATAATTTCTCATAATTTGTTTGATACATTCCTTGAATTAAATATAATGAGAAAAGGATAAAGATTTTTTTTTTAAAAATGTAATGAATTTTACCAAATAACCTTTTATTTGCTTCCTTGAAAGTGTGGAAAAAAACATTTTAGGGATGAATTATAAAAGAAACCTGTTTAAATTAGAGAGTTGCAACTGGTAAGCTATGTAAATTTATCTCACCACACGTCAGCTCTGTCCTGGTTTATATTATAAACTCTGGAATGTCCTCAGAGGAAAAATGATGATAAGTTTAACATTGCCTATAAGACAATAAGCCTGTTTGCTTCACACAATTGGTTTATACCAATATCCATTACTAAACACAAAACACATCTTGAAAGAACATAACATTTTTAATTACGCGGACTTTAGCGTAGATTTCAAAACAGACTAACTACACTGACAGTTTCAACAAAAAACAAATCCATTAAGCGGCGATGGGACGTCAATTTGTTATTCTTCATCCCTCATGTTTTCAAGCCGTGTCCTTACAGACAGGTTCCATGAGCCGGGCCGGTGCCTATTTCGAGACACTTAAAAAGCCATTGAAGACTGATATGTTGATCTTCAGGGGCGGCGGTATTTGTCAAGCTCACGGCTAATATTTGCCAGGCCCCCCGTAGGCTTGACAGTGCATTGACTTGTGCCATTAAATGTCTCAGTGTCTCTGCAGAGCGTTGTGCCATTAAGTTCATCAGTGTCTCTCTGCGGCACATCTACAACGAACGTTCGGGACGGGGGAGGGCGGAGGGAAGGGGGAAACACAACCTGTGTGACGCCCTTTGGCGGTTTTATTGGCCACACAGGAGCTGATAAACGGTCAAGAGATTGAGCCGCCTCTTGTGTCATTGTATCCAGTTTCATTGACTTGCAGAATAATGTTCCTTTTTTAAAAAATGGATTATTTCAGCAGTGGTTCTCAAAGTTTGATGTTATTGTAATGAAGGAAAGACTTTAGGTTAACCTCGGTTAAAGCTTGAAACAACCAAATCTTAAGTTATTCATGGTTTGGATTTTATGTTGTCAGTTGCCTATAGATGCGAACAGCAATGACCAACTATTTTGTCTTCAATAATGTGGGCGAGGACTGAGAATATAGCAGCCTTGACGGATCAAGTCACCTGCAGTATCTCAAAATATCCTATATTTCTTTATGTTATTTTCTTTTTTGACAAATTTCGTAAATTTCTCAATTATAAATTCTATTAGATCTAGAGGATTTAAGAAAGAAAAAACATGCAATTTAAAAGTTCATTTAAAATTATATTAATGTTCTTTTGAAAATGTTATATTCTATAAATAAATTAAAATTTTATAGCGCCATTCCCTACATTTAGGTCATATATAGAATACATAATAATTCCTAAAATGTATTGGAGTAATGGAGGCTACGGTTCAATACAAGAATTAGATTATAGTTGACTCTCCGGTTAAAAGTTTTAATAGTTTACTGTTGAGTCACCGCTGAGAAACATGAATATAACTTTATTTACATGTATCAATTATTTTTAAAAACATGTATTCATGTTGTTCAAAATCTATTTTTAAAGTTACAAAATAAAAATTCTGTTCTTTTTATGTATAGCAAAGGTAAGCAAAATATAATTGTCTTGAAAAGTGTCCAAATAATATTTTTTAAATAAATTTACAAACTTTATATGAACAATCATTATTGAGAGAGAGAGAGAGAAATATCACTGAATCGAATGTTCTGTTGAATTGATAACTCTGAAAATTGATTTGCTGCCAACATTATGCGAGGTCAGTATGTCATCAAACGAAATGTCAACAGCTATGAAATTTGATGAACCCGTTTGGATTTCATCTTACGAATTAATACCCTTTTGTGCAGTACGTCATTAACTTTTAGGAACTTTGGTTAATTATTTATTGTAATACCCAAATGTCATGTGACCGGTGGCACCAGCGTCTTAACAATATCGAAAGAAAGTCATAAATAAGTTCAACGTCACTGAGCTAATTATAATTAACAGAAGGTGGCTCTCTAACGGGCCAAGCCTCACTCATTGTGATATTAATAGCATTGACATAATACGGGTGGGGTCAAGCGCATGAAAATACATTGCACGCAATAACCTCCCAAGCGTACATAGGTGGAACTAACTAATCATATCATACGGTTTGGGAAAAACAGATGCAGATAAGTATATATTTATGTTTCTGTGGTTCATGGCTCCATGTGGAAATAACAAGCTAGTGTGCAAAGTTGCGCAACATCCATGTTCTTTTTTTTTAAAAATTGTACACTCCACAAACACGGATATTACATTATCCTTTAACAAATGAGCTGCACTGCGTTCTTAACTGCTGTGTTGTCTGGTTCCGATATGTGTGCGGCAGTGCAGATTAAAGGGAACATTGATCAGACGCGCGTGTGTTTATATTTTCTAAATATCTAGTTTGTCCCTACCATTATTTGTGTTCAAAGAACCAAATGAAGTTTGGAAATTGTGTTTTCACTGGACATTTTTCCAGCCAGGGCCAGGTGTTTATTTTAACAGCCCAGTGACAAGTGACAGATTGTTGGTGCTAAGCCTCACGGTTAACCTTCACAGATCGCCGCGGGACTTTTTATGTCAGGCTTTTCACTTTAATCCTTGGACTTGACATGATTAGGGGATGGCGGGTTGGGCTGATGGTAGTTTCCCTAAAATTGAAGATTATTTTCCACTCTTGTACAAGGCAACAACTTCTTTTTTATAAGAAGAAAATGCCACTTTATTTTTCTTGGGTTCTACAAGACGTTTGATAAAAATTGTGTCTATTTCGGTATTTTAATTATAATACCAAAAGCAGAAGGCCTTGATATATATATATATATATATATATATATATACACTCAATCAATCAAATAAATCATTTCGACACAAAGCTGGAGGAATATTTTAATATACTTTTATGATTTTATTTTAGATACAGTCAAATATATTTTTAAGAGCAAAATTTGAGATGTCGAGATGTAGTCTTCCTGTTACATGAAACGTGACCATGATTGAGATATCAATACTAAAAATGCTGAGAGAAAGTAATTTTTACAGTTTAACTCTGAAAAACTAATGTGAGTTAAATTAAGTTTGCGGGATAATCTTTCTTGGAACATAGATCTCCAAAATCCAAAATATTTGCCATCGCGTTAAAAGAAGAGAGCTCTGTAACCTCCCCAACCTTTTTGCGGCTACTCTCCACATTAGGAAAAACCATCTAGATTACATCTCACTGAAGGTAGTGCTTTTCTAAGTCCCAAGATATAGATAAGTAAATATGATGATAACTTTAAATTTAGTTTCGAATTGTTAGAATACAATTATACGTTTTCAATATTAGTATTTGAAATGATTTTTATAATAGCATAAAACGGTCGCTAAACAGATGTTGCTTCGTTATGAAAAGTCAGACAACATTTTTTACACAAAAGGGTCAAATGCTCAAATACTTTTTTGTTGTTTTGTTTTTTCTCTTTATCATTAGAAAAATGAGAGTGTCACAATGGAAGGAAATAATTAATTTTAAAAAGATTGTTTCTTCCTTTCTAAAACTTTAACAAACAAGTAAAAAAGAATTCCTAACTAGAATGTTTTATTAGATCGGGAAATTTGGTGGGTTTACGCCATTTGGATCTCTTATTTCTTAACAGTTCAGAACAAATCAATTTTATAATTATTTTTTTTTTTAAAGTTATGCTCATAGATGAAGGGCAAAAACTTGTGCTCCCCTTGTTTCGCTTCGTATGACATGATCAGCACAAAACAGAGGCTCGAGAAATTTACTGTGAGTTGCAAATGAAGGTTTCTGCTTAATTTCTCCTAAGCAGACAGGTCAAGACTTTAAAGCCAAATCGTGTTTCTTGACTGGGAAGGTGGACATCATTGCTGATCACATAAGCGTTCAGAGTCAATGTTTGTAGGTGAAGGTACACGACTTCAACGCGATTATTTCATCAGGAAGTTGTTATAAAAGTTGCTAAGGGATAGGTGAACAATCTCTCGCTGGTTTCCTAACAAAGAAATGTTGCTTGTCATATTGGGCTTTAATGTGTACAAACTTTTTGACCCCTGTAATAAACCGATAGAAACAAACACATGACAAAACATTAACATTAATCGTGCTACATACAGGGCATCAAAAAAAAAAAAGAAAAAAACAAGATTGGAGCTAAGCTAAAATAAAACACAGAAGCCGATACACTTATCACAGCCACGTTTTTACGGTTACTATATATGTAGTTAAACACAGGACGCAATAATCTTCTGTTTATGGAGGTAATGTGTGATAGATGAGATAATGTTCAGCCCAAATTACCATGAAGGAGATAGAGTCTTCTCACATAACCAAAGCAAATTCACCATCATTCTATCAAAAGTGTTCTTTTTGTTTAATCCCAGCAATTTTTAAATGTGTGTTTAAGAATAAAAGAAAAAAATCTTAACAATTAAAATATCACCTAGATCTTATTAACTACGTTGCGTCATACTTTAGAGCCACAATAAAAAATCTATAGAAAGAAAAGTTTTAAAGTATTGATCTCCGAAAAATACAAACAATTGAAATAAAAAACCAGATATGCTTGATGTTGTTGGAGTAGCCCGTGGTCCAACATTTTCAGTCTTGACCCAAAAATTCAAAATAGTGTTCGTTCTTTGTTTTTGACGCTGGTTAGTGTAATGAAAGGTTTTGATTTTTTTTTTACAAAGTCTTGTCAATATTAGGGTCTGAAGCTGTTTCATTAAAAACTTCCCACTGGTTGTGTTTCTAATGTTCCATGTAAGTGTGTTTTACAAATGCTCATAGTAACTCTGAGTTACATATACAATTTATTTTCTACTCATTCTACTCACACAAGGAATAAATACCCAAAAACAAAAACAAACACTCCCCCATTTTAACACACACACACATAATTCCTATAGGACTGAATGAAGAACCACTGTCTTGGGCACTATCAAACATTTGTCACTGTCATCAAAACCTGGGGCCCACGAAATTCATATACGTTTGTCTGGCTGGACATTGTCCAAGTCTCAACTCATCTTCAATATTGATCTAGAATTACTTATACACCCACGCATTGATGGAGAGAATAAAATGGTTAAAGTGAGGGGAAGAGGGACATAGAGAGGAAAGGGGGTGGGGTAAAGATGGAGCCACATGAACTCCCCGCCCCATCCTTTACATGACCACCAGATTCTATATTAGAAACGACATTTCTGACTGTTGAATCCAAAAACGAAACTGACCTTAAAATCGATATGTCGTCTGCAGCGGTTTCTATAGGGTTGTAGCTCGTAGAAACAGGATATCGACTGCTTAATTCGACCGGAGCCACAACAAGCCGTGTCTAGATCTTTTGACATCCCAACATAGGAAACCAACATGTGCTAATAGGAAGCAGCAGGCGTAATTGGTATCCAGATAGGATATCTCATTGACCAAACTATGATTAGAAACTTTGAAGGGCTCATTTTTCTTTTAAATATAAATTTTCAGCAGGGTTAGTGACGAAAGGATGTTAATATTGTAAGAAATATTTGAAATTCACCTTGAAGTTTGAACAAATATTTGTATGTGTTTTTATATTCTACCGTTGTTTATTTGAAAGCTCTACCATAGTTGAATTTGGAATGGCAAATTAATCAATTCAAGAGTTATTTACAATATTGAATGAAGACACGATATAATAGGAATCGTTTGATATGTTATGAAGTTATTGGAAATAGTTAAATTACAGAAATCTCAGAGAACTTATTCTGTTGTAATTGGCGTAAAATGTGGCTGTGAGGTGGAGAGATAAGTAAACAATATAAAGATGCACGGCACTTACCAAATGTCTTAGTGCGTTTAGTGTTTGGAGGATAGAAGTAGACCCTATTTGAAGAGGCGTTTAGCATGTTAAATTGTTGGGGAAAACCACGTTGTTGTTTTTTTAAACATCATGCCAACATTGACAACGGTGAAAAAATCAATATCGCAACCAGGGGCGGATTAAGACTGCACGGGGCCCCGGGCTGCAATGAAACGGGGGCCCTATCCAGCCAGCATCCTTAAAATAAAATGATTGTTAACAGCTAATATTGGACTGTAACTAAATATTGATAATGAAAAAGAAAAAAAAAGAACATGAAGAAATAACTGTTTGAAGTGTTTGTGGTATATTACAATTGAGTGTGAAAAGAAAAAATTTATCTTCCACTGCTGGGAATCGAACCCCACACCGGTTGCATCACGCGCCTGTACTCGCTCCACACGGCCAGCGAAACTTGACTAAAATGAGAAATTTTAAAAATATAAACTATACTACATACTATGTTCTCTAAGTGAGCCAATTAAATCACTTTTTATCGATTATTAACTCTATCAGTAGTATCCGGTCTGATTCGCGATCAGTTGTATAGTTAATATTTAAAAATTTATAAATTGTTTATATTCTCAAGGGTTCGTGCAAACATTTGTACACGTTTATTATAAATATAAAAAGTTCGGGGGCCCCCAAACCGTCGGGGGCCCCTGGCTTTAGCCCGCTCAGCCCCCCCCCCTTAATCCGCCATAGATCGCAACCACTTGAAATGCATGGGGGAAAATTGGTTCTTTTGTGGACTTGATGACTGGGAAATTTTAGGAAATCATAATTTGATATGGGGAAGTGTAATTGGGATATTATTCCACATTTACATTTTTTTATCTCGAGGTGACAAGAATATGAAGTTCCCAACAGCAAACATATATCTTAATAAATCTACAAATTCTAGTAGTGTTTCATTTCCCCAACAATTATTCCATTGAGGTAGATTTATCACGTGATTATCCCACCTCTTAACCATCAAAATGCATAATTATCTGGCTCAGATGTCCAAGTAACGAATTACCGCTGCCATTAGTAACCTTCACGAAAGATTGAATATCAATGATAATTGATACTTTTAAAAATACCACAAGCCAGTAGGGAGTCAATTTTATTTAGAACTAGTGATTGATATGGGTCAGTAGGTCACGGACCAATACAACTAACTCCTTGTTAAAGAAAAAAAAATGGCGTTGACGTAATAATTGAACTTTATCCTATCTGTTACAGATGCTTCTTCTATACTTCAGATTATTGCTAGGTGAACCATTCCCATCTTCCTGCGTTTTCAGTTGACTGAATGGTGACACAGCAATTAGCGAGCTCATATTATTAAAGTATCGTTAATATTTTTTTTACGGCTAGAGTTATTTTTTTATAGATATATAAATAGGTTTGGGGTGAATGACAAGCACTAATGTGATAGTTACAAACGTACCTGCTTTAATTGTGTGCATGGATGTGTATTGGATAGTTTAGTTGATGGTAAATGCTTGTGTATTGTTATTTGATTTCCCAGTGACTTCAAATGAAATATCATTTTTAGCCTGTACTTATAAAATGGGTTTAGACTTAAGATCATTTCCAATTTCCAAATCAGTTGTTATGATTTATTTGAGAACAACGTCTGTGGATACTTTAAATAAACTAAGAGTAATTGCCAGCCGTGGGCAAGGGGAGAGCATTGCTACTTTCGTTACTGTCAACAATTACCGTCACCATAGAGGACGCCACTTGACATTAAGCTCATCGTTGAAAAACAGTGGCACTCTCGCCAAGGGTGATAATCCGGGCAAGTCACGATGCTCACACAAGCAGACGACCGCGCTGTGTACAAAAAAAATCCTTTTTGTGACAAGTTGTTAAATTCGTTATTACTGGCCTTGGAGACGGCGTTTGGTGGAGAATTAGAACACGTCAGTGTTTACCAGCCGTTTTTTATAACTTTCATTAACAACAATTTAGGTTTAACAACACATTCCCCAAAAGATTTTACCTCATCCAAATTGCTCGTTAGGACAGATTTTTTTAAAGTCAACATTCTGCTATAACAATTTAAATTTCTCACTCTCTTAAAGCCTTGAGATGTAATAATGTGAGATTAGATAGAACATTGGTGAACATCAGAAACGTATGTCGAATCTCAAACACTATATTAAATAAGTTATCAGGGAACGTAGTTGGGAACTTTGAAAGCAGCGTATGCTATTTCACCAACATTACATTAAAGAAGTTGACCGGGCAGTTCAAAAACGCTCGTATGTTAAAGCACAAACAGTATATTTAATTATTTAGCTGGGCACTTACAAACACATATTCACCATGTTATTCCGTTACATCTATACCGCTGGGCGTCTTTCAAAAACTTTTATTTTTTTTTATATAGATCTACATCAGTTTAGCTATAAAATGTTTCATTATTAGATCTCAAAAATTTCAACTTCAAAAATGTAATCTGTGATAATAAGAAAGTAAAATTTTTTTATTAAAATAATTAATTTTGGTTTCCATTATTATAATTAGATCTATTATTTTTTTCTATTATTATTTTCATGTACTTTATTTTTATAATTCCAATTACTCTTTTTTTTTATCTCAAGGGCTACACATTAAGAAATTCTATTGAAAAGTGCATTACATTTTTTTTTATACTTTGGGTGTCAAATACTTGGTTGAAAATTCAACATTTCGATCTCACCCAAAATTACTTCACGAATAGAGACTGTGATCAACAACACTTTAGGGGAAAATTCTCCAGATCACAGGTTAATCCCAGTAACGGAAACACTAACAGCGTAGTCACACGTAATCAGATTATACAGCATCGAATGGGGGACTGGCAACATGAGCACTGTGTTAAATTTTATTGGGAGATAATTATCATATACGTCGTAGGCGGAAGGGCAATAAAAGGACGTTACGTCAATTATAGATGGAAATGTATAAAAGAAAGAGCATATATCTGAGACAATAGTTCACGTTACATCAGCCTGAAATTGTAACAGTTATGTAAGTAGGATCTTTAGAATCGTACCCTATTTCTTTGAATGCAGCCAGTCCTCTGTATCGTAACTTCAGATTTCTTCCTTTATCCCCCATTCCTCTTTTTCTCAGCATCTCTCTCTCTCTCTCTCTCTCTCTCTCTCTCTCTGTGTCTCTGTCTCTCTCTCTCTCTCTTTCTCTCTCTCTCTCTCTCAACATATCCCTCTTTATATGTCGTCAGCGTATACAACGAAATATTTTTCGATATTATTGTAAATGAATTGTGTGATGGTGGCTTATAGAGACCAAATGGAGTACCGGTATTCTTTCTTTCTTTGTTGACTGTTTTCGGTAAGAATCGTCAGTGATAAAGAGTGGATGAGTAGATGAGTGAATGAGTAGATGAGTTAATAATTATGGGAGTGATAAGTAGGTAAGTGAATAAGTAGGTGAGTGTATTGCTCAAATTTTTTTCAGCAACTTCTAGAGTCTTGTCTTGCCGCACGAAACTATTACGAAACCATCCCATAAATTTCTACTGCTTGAATCTATGAAAAGATATTTAGGAAATTTTTTGCTTTTCTTCAAAGTCTCATTTCCCTAGCAGTGAGAGAAAAACTAAAACAGTCCAAGAGGTTGCGATGTTTGCTATCAGAGTCAGGAATCAATTCACGACAAATTCAATTACGTTCTAGGCTAGTGAAATCGAATCTGATGAGACAAAAGCAATTACTTTCTAAGCTACCGTAATCGAGTATGATGAGACACAAGGGATAGAAAACAC
Organism: Radix auricularia; assembly: GCA_002072015.1. NCBI lineage: Eukaryota > Metazoa > Mollusca > Gastropoda > Lymnaeidae > Radix > Radix auricularia. The sequence continues at coordinate 438,465 of MUZC01001082.1, read as the reverse complement.
GACGTGACTGAATTTCAATTAAAACCAAACAAGACTATCTCCTTGCTGTATATGTGAGCGCCTTAGTAACGTGTGGGTGTTCAGGGTGTTGATTTAAAAAAACAGCTAATACCTCTTGGGCCTAATGGTTGATGGATTAGCGGACTGCCACAATTTTAAACTTTTAATTATGTGTCATAAAAATTGATATAGAATCCGCCGTTTCTTCTGGTTTACGAAACGATTTTAACAGAGTACTTCAAAAACATTTCCGCCGTTAGCGGATAATGTTACATTTTATAATAGACGGAGAGGTTTGTGTTTTTATTTCTTAGCGCATAATAAAGTTTTTTCTTCTCTCCTAAATAGGACAGTGAAAGAAGATTTAAGATTGGCATGTTTTTTGCCAATAGTTAAGCCAAAGAAGAATTAATTCGCTAGAGATGAGATGTTTTCGAAAGGTACAAAACATCTCCTACATGGCGAACATCACGAATGAAGCGGTCCCCGATAAAATTAGTGCTGTCATTGGCCCTTACGAGGACCTTCTCACCTCAATTAGAAAGAGGAAATTACGATGGTACGGACACTTGATAAGATCTGGAGGTCTTTCAAAGACGATATTGCAAGGCACAGTCCAGGGAAGAAGAAAAAAAGGCAGCCAAGGAAGAGTTGGGAGGACAATATCAAAGAGTGGACCGGCCTGTCATTTAGCGACTCCCAGAAGGTTGCTCATAACATGGCATGAGATAATGTGCCCCAACTACCCATCGGGTTAAGGGACAGTTCAGTTAAGTAAGCCAAAGACAAACATGATATCGCTTGTGAGTAATAAGACAGGCAAAGATAGTCATGTCATCTATCTGAATCAATAAGACAGTAAAGAACAGTCATGCAATTTCTCGCGATTATCTTATCTTAGATATACAGACGCTCCTTCTATGCAGAAGATAAGTGCGTCCACAGAACATGAGAGATGATCTGTTGGCAAGTGATGCAGCGGTCATAGGCCACGGCTATAGGGGTTCCACGCATTACCCCAGCCGCCTAACTATTGTTTAGTTAGGTACCCATTCGGAGCTGGGTGACTCGGGGACTCCTCAGGCCGCGAGAACAAATCCTCACCTTCGTGTGGATTCGAACCCGTGACCATCGGTATGACAGTCGAGAGCGCTACCTCTCGACCACCACGTCAATAAGACAGAAAAAGACAGTCAGCCATCTCTCGTGAGTAATAATACAGACAAAGATAGTCATGCCATTTTTGTTGAGTAATAAGACACATAAAAACAGTCTTACCAGCTTTTTGGGGTAATGAGACATAAAAAGGCAATCATGCAAGCTTTCGTGACTAATAAGACAGACATAGTTAAAGTCGGTCATTGTGAACATCGGCTGCGTAAAATATGGTCATTCCCAAAAGTCGCATCATTTGTCAAAAACATCAACTAAAATCGCTGCTATCTTACATTTCAATACGTATGTCATCAGTTCCCCAAAAAGACGTCTATTCTTATTTAATGCCTTATTTTTTTATAAATGGGTTAGCATCGTTTTATTCTCGAGTTTATTAATATCGAATGACCAGAAAATCTAGCTAAAGTGGGATTTTCTGAAGAAATGTAAAACGTGTTTAAGCCGTCATTGGAAGCCGGACTTAATGAGACAGTGACAAGAAACAGACCAAGTCGAATTCTAATTTAAGACATGGGGAGGGGGATAAATAGGATAACAACTCAAAGATTATTTAAACGACTTTATTTGTGATGGAATTGAAATAAACAAAGACAACAGCCAGTGACTCTATTATAAAAAGGGGAAATGTTTCTGGTTTATCGCAGAAAGTTTGATCGTGTATTAATAGGCTTTCATTATTGTTGCTATGCGGGACATTTTACAGAGCGGTTTTTCTTTTAAAGCTATTTGTTTGAGCACCTTACATAGCCTGAGCGAGTTGGGTAATTATACTGTATACGCAAAGCTAGTTTTCTGTTACGCTTTTTTAAAAGAATGATTTGTCCTTATATACTTCGCTCTTAACGTCAGACAGTAGATGTAAACACTGGGGAAATGAGATCTTTGAGTTAACTTAGAATTGATCCAAACAGGAAAATCATTGGGAAAGAGTAAGGGGAGTAATTAAATGATAGGGGAGGGAATTCATGACACAAAATCGTTCACTTTGACGCCAAACATTTGAAAAAGGTATTTTTAAAAAAACTGGATAAAATGTACAATTAAGTTGTGCATTGGCAGGCAAGATGGATGGCGTCAGCTAATTCTTAGTAACAAATTACCGACAGATTAAATTTAAAAAGAATAGTCATCAGTTTATGGGCTATAACAGTGAAGGAGGAACTTTTTGGGTCCGGGTGCCCAAAATTCAATTTAAACCTACTTTTATATAGTAAAGTACCAACATAAAGTGCCAGCAAAGTGGTTTGATTAAGGTCATAGTATTTTTGTTGCGTGCCGGCTGATGAGACTCTGCGTGCCGTCAGTGGCACGCTTGGCATATGTATGCGTCACTGGACTATAAGAGAAGTAAGATAGATGTACTTTAGAGTCAGTCACGACAGTGAATATTTTATATTCACGGACAATGGATCTGGTTAAATGTATATGCTATTATATATAATTTACTTATTTATCTGTACGCCAGTGCGTCTACAAGAAAAAGTAAAGTGTAGAAAAGCCTGTTGAAAAATTTAAGAGTCAACCATACCTATTAGTGGATATACTATGTAGTGCCTTCATGAACTTAAACATGGCAAAGTGTGTTCTAATTTTAAGTACGGAGACAAACGTGAAGAAAATTCAAGGTGTAAATTAATAAAACTGTGTGTGTCAATCTTGTAAGTATTACAAGTACAAGTTAATACTATTAGTACTAACAAGTAAAAACAGAATTTACGTTTTGCAGTCATCTTAAATACAGGTACAATAGATTAGTTGCGTTATCTAAAATGTTAGCACGATATGCTCCTACAATTACCAAAGCAACTAAATGATGTAGTATTTTTAGAATCAAGTAGAAATGTAAAGAAATTACTACTTGACATTCGCTACTAACAAGTACAAGATACAATTTCTTATAACTTCCTTTGCAAGTAAATACAACCTACAACATCTTATGCTCTTTGATAAGTACAACATACAATATCTTATGGCCTCCATTACAAGTACAACATACCATTTCTTATGCCTTCCATTACAGATGCAACATACAACATCTTATGACCTTCATTTCAAGAACAACATACAAATATCTTAAAAGTACAACATACAAACATATTCTAAGTACAACATACAACATCTTATGCCTTCAATTGTTAGCCCAATATACCACTCGTTTTAATCTAGAGCCTACATTTCTCGAGTGTAAACTTCAGTGGAAGCGAGGCGTTTCTTTTAATGTGGCTGTAAAACACAATGACCGTGTCAGGAATCAATCGATCGCCTCGTTTTGGTCATTAATTTATGCAAGCTACTTCCGGCTCAGAGCGTGTCAATGGACAACTAATGAGGCATGTGAAAGCAGCAAACGGGTTTTTCCCCCTTCTTCCCTTCCTCCCCTCGTTTTTATGTAGTTCCTAAAAGCATTTTAGGCAATGAACGAAGCAAACGGGAAAGAAAGAAAAATAAACCAACCTTAAAAACGTTCATATCATATTTTTAAAAAAAACTGCGAAACAAATCATAAATGCCTCTCAGAGATCAGTTACTTAGTAAGGACAAGTTTTAAAAAATCCTAACGGTACTTTTACTACAAGAAAATTTAATAAATAAAAATATCTTTAAAACTGTACTTAAAGACACGTATACGTACGTAATAAGGACAAGACAAGTTTAAAAAGTCCTAAAGTTTCTTTATTATAAGAAAATTTAATATATAAAAATATTTTTAAAACAGTACTAAAAGACTCAGGTACTAGATCTATATCATGTGTAAAAAAGGAAGTGATTTGAAAAACATTTGTAGACTATATGAGCCAAAACATAATGTTCATGCCAAAAGCTTTTCTTGTAGAACTAAATTTTAGTGTCGCTATTTGTGCACAATACTTGCAGACGGGAAAATCCATTACGTAGGCGGAAACCGATTAGCCTCTAGTAACATTTGACGATCAAGTGACATTCAAATAGTCTAGTGTGTAAACATCAATGCTCTTTTTCCCCTCTTAGCATTTGCAGCGTTAATCTCAATGAGAGATAGCTCTTCTTTTAGATCTTGAACGAGATACATCGTTAACTATACTATATTGAATTAAATATAGGGCCAGGCTTGACGTAACATCAAGTGAGGAAGCTCAAGTGCTTTCCAGCAAAATAATAAATATACAAAGTGGTCGAAATATCTAATGAGGTAACCGAATAACGAGAATATCATGTGACAGAACGTAAGGGCTGTCAAAATAGACCCAGAAATTATCCCTAATTTCTGTTCAAAAAATGAACGTTTAAAAAAAAAAAAAAAAAAAAGATTTTTATCAGTACGATTTTGAGAAGGTTGTTCCCGATAGCAGTTAAACATTGATTCTGTAGAAAGTTTTCCCAGGCCCTTGGGGCAATGCACGGCTAAGTGGGGGGATTGAATTAACCATGGGAAACAATTTCTGGTAATTACAGCAGATCGATCAAAGCAATCGTCATGGGTAACAATTGTAAATTTACTTTCATATTATTGTCTACATTATAACGAGCACTTCTTCTTTTAGAACTTGTAATAACTGACAATGAAACATAACAGCGGATGTGAAATCTGGGCGTTTTATCTGCCAATAACCATCACACCGCCAATTATGACATCATTTTTCCTCTGGGAGCAGATTAAACCCATTAAACCGAGAGAACCTAAAGCTTTTTCATTAGCTCCTTTTATTTCATAGTAGATCTTTCGCTTAGAGACAAATTCTGAACTTTTGTTAAATAGCCGTATTCTTTTAAGGTGAAAGGATCAAGTCTGGGTTTTTCCCCAACTGCCCTAATGAACTCAGAGATTATCATTACACCGCTAGAATACAATTTCCATTTGTCAATTAATAAAGCTGTAATTTATTGTTTCAATTAGACAACTCGTTTGTGTAGCTTGTATTGTACAATAAAACGTGGAACTACCTTAAAACAAAGCGGAATTTAAGTAATTGATAGAATATTTCAATTGAAAAAAAAATGAAGTTGAAATGCTCAAATATTGTAACTAAAGATTTTCTCAAGGGGAAAAACAAAGAAAAGCTCAGATTTATTTCATAAAAGTCAAACAAGTAATAATTCTTCTTAATTAAGTTTTTGTATATAACTTAATATTTCACATTTTGTTAAATTTTCGTCTATTTATTTGTTTTTCTTTCAGATCTTCTGTTTTCAGCTCTTATACGTTGGCACTTGCGATACATTCTTTGTTCAACTGAAGCTAATCAAAAAAATTTCCCTGGCAGTAAATAGTTTGACTTTTAAACACAAATTTTAATACGATATTTAAACGGGGAAATTGCACCTGTTTCTGAAATGGGTTAAACTATTTCCTATCGCAGCTCGTCACTCTACATCACTGGTATTTATAATTTATATTTCAGCTCCAAGATAACCGCGCGTGGATGTTGAAGATTTATTATCAATACTACTCCACATACTTCATTTCAAACGAGTTTTCCCGTTGACTTAATTCCCTTACTCGGGTGTTCTGCGAGAAACTGTTTACTTATTTGTTTTTGCTGTATCTTGAAATACAAAATACACAAACTGTGCAAAAATACAATAAATTTTAGCTTTATTTATAAACTAATACGACAGTTGACGTTTCGGCTTATGTGTTCATCATTACATGAATTAAGTACTTACTTAAGTTTTAAAACATATAATATCATAAAATGTATATGAGAAATGAAAATAATGGAAAAACGAAAACAAACAAAGACACAGGATATAGGAAAAAGAAGGAAGTTGAAGTTTCTAAAGTTACGGTGAAAACCACAACGGCTTTGCCGTTAGGTAAAATTATGAATTTGATTAATTCCATATCGAGCCAACGTACCAAATCGTTTTGTGAGTCTGTTTTACATGTGGATCCTATCATGAGTATTGGTTTCATATAAAATAACAGTAACTGCAACATCCGAAACGCCGTCATGGTCAACACTGTTAAAATGTTTAGACACAGGACATTGAGCCTTGTCGTATCTTGACGCAGATTTACTTCACGTATGTAATTAAAAAGATGATTGAAAAATATATGTTAAGCTTAAAAACGATTCCTTTAACTACATTATTCCTTAGTTACACATGAGCTTAGTTACGCAATTACTTTGTTAAAGAAAAGCTTTTTTCTTTTTCATCTTGATACATTTAAAAAAAAAAAAATTTAAGTCAAATAATGGAATATGTTTAAAGACCTGGTGTTGATCTTTTGAGTAAAAGAGAAACTAAGTAAGTAGTGATACTATATCTTTAATGTCAACGCAATTCGTTTATAGTTATTATTATAAATGAACAAGGATAATACGTAAAGAGGTCACCGATTTAAAACATTTTTTTCCCGGGCGCAATATATTAAACTAGCTGAACCTCTGCTTTCAAATGTGAAAAAAGTGCATTCTCTTTTATTTGTGTGTCATAGCGCTGACAGTGGTGTTGAGCAATTCAACGAATAAGTGAACGGTTACATTTGGAATACACATTTGTACACACCAACAGGCTAGTCCAAGAACCGTGGAATCATAAGAGCACGCATCCATGGCGTGTTTACAACAACACATGCTATGTGCCACCACCCCACACCTCTCCCCTCTATTATTAAAATTAATGTCTATTTCAGTTTAAAACATTTGCAAGACGTGTATCAATATCCTTTAAAGTTTAAAGGACGTAAGTAAAAGAGTGATTGGCAGTAGTATTTCGACATGCGTGTGATTAGGTGGAGGAGGGGGGAGGACAGGCTCCGTTTTCTCTTAAAGCCATATCGTCCAATATTAATTCAATTTGAAATCATTAAAACAATTTTGAAGGAGGGGGACAAGCTGTTGTCATGGCAACCGATTATCAGTTAACGATGATTGGTCAGAGCTTGAAATGATAGCGCCATTTTGTTCTGTGTGTTGATCAGGCCAGTGGTTGGAGATTTAGTTTTGCTGGGAAAAGAAAAATGCAACAAAAAAATGCAAAGTTTAAATGCTGCCGTAAAAAGACAATCCTTTGTTTGCGAAAGCCCTTCGTTATCGGATGGATAAGCCTGGGCAGCATGGCCAGTAAAGAGTTAACTATGCTATCAGATATTTGATCGCCCCCACCCCAAAGAAATCAATTCCCGAGAGGAGAATAGTGAAAGACATTATTAAATGCTTCAAGATTGTTTTACGAAAAGTCAACTCTATATAAAAGAATATGAATATCAGGACTTGCAGATTTAAGGATGTGCCCCAATAAGATTTCTTTAACACTAACTTTTCAAAAGAGCCTTACTAAAACTTGCTAGACTCTAATTTTAGCTTTGTCCAATGAAGTCTGTCTTAACTGCAACATTAGGAGTAGCTAAGTAGTATTTGCTAGACACTAACTTTAGCAGTGCTACATGAAAGGTTCCAAAACACTAGATTTACCAATGCTACACGAAAGCCCCCAAAACACTAGATTAAGCAGTGCTACACGAAAGCTTCCAAAACACAAGAGTTAGCAGTGCTACACGTAAGCCTCCAAAACACTAGATTTACCAGTGCTACACGAATGCTTCAAAACACTAGATTTAGCAGTGAACCGCTAATAATTTTCAAACACTAGATGTACTCTACCATAACAGTGTTAAATGCCACCGTGATCTCACAGAAGATCTAAAAAATGTTAAATGATTCCGGGTTTAAATTCCATAAATGCAGATACCATCATGGAATTGCCTTTTGTTTACTTGGGTTTTGTTGCAATTCTAAAACGACAAAAATGACATGGTCTCTTTTGGGAAAATTATTTTTGTTTAAATGTTAAAAATAAAATTTAAAAAGTGTTGTTGTTTTTTTTTTGTTTTTTTTTTGTTTTTGTTTTTTTTTGGTTCTGTGATAAAATTTTTGCAATTTATGGAATGAGATGCTACTGAATGATAGGCCAAAAAATAGTGTCATGTTTCGACATACGCACCAATAGGATTGCTGAACGTCACCGGGAATTTGCGCGCGCTATTCTCAAGTCTGATGAATATTTGATGCGATATCATTTATGTATTGGAGAAATGGAGAAGATGGGAGTGAAGGGCCGACATGGGTGGGCTCATTTGGTTGGAAGTCAATTCATAAGGGATGGGGCCCGTAGGAATTTAGGGCTATATCCAATCCTTGCTACTATATCTGGAACTTGAACCTTTTAACTCAGGGGTTTTCCAAAATAGTTAAACTCAATATCCCTTTAAGATTTGCTAGGGAACTCCGGAGCACAAGAATAAAAAATGTTCTTTAATAAAATAGATGTGGTCTGCCCTCTAATTTTGACTACTGGCTTTTGGCATTCGGCTCCAAAAATATCTGTTTGTTAGTTATTATGATTAAAAAATTTAGTTTTACGCCTCCTTCCTCGAGTAAAACACAAATCGGTGACACAGCCTTAGTTTTTGTCTAACTTCCAGATACTAAAACAGTTAATCACATCATTTTCTTTTCTTCGGTAAATCTCGTCAAATGGAAAATTAATATGCTTAGTCCCGTATTTCAATATTTCATTTTTCATACGTATTGGTGGTCGGGGGAAGGGGCTAGATATTTGTTAGGAAAATACCGCCTCAATAGCAAATAAATTTTCATTAAATATAACATAACTTTAATATTTTAATGTCTGAGATGGTAATGTCAAGACTTATTTCAAATGCTCAATTTTTATTGTAAATTTCTTTTAAGAATGTTGTCATCTGACTGCATTGCTTTTGATGATAAAATCAAATAATTTAATTCCGCTACAGTGTAGTCTACACTACGTCATATTTCACGCCACTATGTCGAAGAATCCTCTAGATTTCCAAAACACATTAACCCTCACATGTTGTTTAAATGCCTCACATGCATATAAGAAAATATGCGTTTTAATCAAAATAACCGCGGACTTGAATATTTTACAAAATATATATATATATCTTAGGCCTGCGAAAATTACCGATTAATGTCTCGATTAATCGGTAATTTTCTTTATCGATAAAAATTATTTTAATCGATAAAATAGCCATTAAAATTAAAGTAAATGTTTTTTAAAAAATTCTCAATTTATTTTTAAAATAATTAATAATTAATAATAGTTTGTTTTTTACGTACAAATGTCTCCCTTTAAAAAGGAGTTTTCGAAAGTGTCGCCCTTAAAATAACCTGTTTTATAAAGACAGTGAAATAAAAAAAAACATTGCTTTTAATTAATTAACGGTAACAAAATTAAAATTCATTGACATTATATTGAACTACTTATATTTAAATATATCTCCTAACAATATTATATTTTTAAATTTGAATCAAATTTAGTACTTAAGTTATAGGCAATTTTAAAATGGCACAAAATGTGAAAGAAAACAACGTAGTGAAAAAAGGGGTCATGAGGTCTTAACAAATACAATTATAACTTTGGATAAAAATATGATCTTTATGTTTTTGTTAATCATCAAACAAATTCTATACAGCTATTTTATTTCTATATTTTTAAAATTAATTTGAAATTTTCACCCGAGTGCTTAAACTTTAATACGCTAATTATCTTTTTTTTATTGGTAACTATGTTTTAAAAATAACTCAATAAACAAAAATCAATTGCCTTTTTTTAATTACTTCCCTTGAAATTTTCAGTTTAATGACGTCATACATTATTTTTAGCTTTAACAAAATTATCGATTAATTAATCGGTAATTTTTCAAAAGTTAACGATTAAATTTAATTTAATCGATAACAGCCCTAATATATCTTAATGTGACTGGAAATACTCTTCGGTTTCTTTGTATGTGATATTTTCTCTGCTAAATCCTCTGTGGCAAGTTGATTTATGAAATGCTCTGTGAAATCAACACTCATATTTTATACATCATTACGTATCTTTCTTCTAATGTTTCTACAGCGGCAGGATAGCGCTACACAAGTTGAGGGGCGTGGGTTCGAGCCCTGGCAAAGCAAGTAAGTTTTAATGGACACAGCAGTTGTTTGACTTACTTAACGTTACTTTTTGTATTAAATTATCCCTGGAACATTACATACTGACCGCTACCCTATCCAAACCCCTTCCTGGTTTTTATAAATGAGGACCTACGTTCGAAGAAAATATTTATATTTACTTAAATGTCTGGAATGAGTGTCTACTTTTAGTTGATCATATTCCTTGGATCGATTCGCGTCGTGACGAATTCTGTATTGTCAGATAGGACACCCCTTGTAATAACGCCACACGCAATCAAAGCCAGACACTGCGCTTGACCAGAACATCAATACCACAATGGAACAGGGGCGTCCACTACAGCATCGTCAGTATGAGACAACCTTCACCCCTTTCCCCCATCAGGCCTGTGAGATTCTATCAAGATTGTCAGAACTCTAGACGTGGGACAAAGCTAAATTCTAGACGGCAATAACAGAGGCAAGGGAGGGGGGGCGGAGGGTTGGTGGAATGAGATATGACTTGTGTCCACACGGTATTGTCACGTGGTGAGGAAAGTTAAGACAATCATTTTTGTAAGTGCATAATAAATTTGCTGATTTGTTTTCAGTGCTGTTAAGTCAGTTAATTTCTCAGTGCTGGCAATTCTCAAAATTTTCTTTTGATAATTTATTTTACAATTTAATCATTATTTTATTAATATTTGCTTTCTTTCAAAATTTGCTACAGTGATGAATATAAAGTTTGTTGTTATTTTATTGGGGTTTTGTTTTTTTTTTTTGGAAACACCTTCGTTTCGACCTCTCATGTACCGGAGCTGACGTGCCAAGGAAAGATGAACCCCTGGTATGAAATGGCCTAAAAAGTAAAACATACAAATAAAATGTAATAGAATATAATAAGGACTAAGCGTAAGGGATGTATAAAAGTTTCCTCCATGCAAGTTTAAACTGAAAGTGAATGCAACAAATTAACTACCAACAGAAATCAAACCAATTCAAAATTAAACATGAAGAATCATATTGTAAATGGCTTTTTATGGTGAACTTTTAAAGCATTACATAAGCTGGGCATAATCATAACAAAAAGTGTCTTACTTCCACTCAATTTTTAAAATGTATTTAAAATATAATCATAGCTAAATTATTGATTATGCAAACAGCTCAGTAACTCAAACATTTCGATTTTGGTAATCATTTTATTAATATTATTAGTTACAATATAAGTAGTGTTTGTATTAGCAATGTTCATAGTATTATATATTTTATTTATTCAATTTATTACTATTATTATTATTATAAGAAGTGGTAGTATGTTACACAGTATGTAATAATATTAGTAGCAGTAATTTTAGTAGTAGTGGCAGCAATGTAAGCTGTAGAATAATTAATAGTAGTAATATTGGTAGTACTTAAGTTGTTGTTGTCGTTGTAGCTGCATTAGCAAGCTTTGTTATACTAATAGTTAGGTTAGTATTATTAAAATAAATAGTATTAAATATAACTTTATTCGTGTATTTAAAAAAAGGGGGAATGATACATAACAAAGTGAAGTGTTGCCTCCCCTTAGTGCCAAGGGCTATCATAGCATCGGTCAAACCAATCGATCTAGAAAAAAGGGGGGGGGGTGTGTGTTGCAGGAAAGATTCTGGATTTGGGATGCTGCAATCGTCATCAAATTATGTGTGAGTCCGTACGTCATCAAATTATGTGTAAGTCCGTACGGCGACGGACGTGGTGCTCCGAGATCAAATTGTAAGCGACTAATGTAATGGACGAGAATGGTATAGGGCCGCAGGGACGGCTGCAGGTCGATAACATGTTACTTGTTGCCTTCATTTACATGCTAATAGGTCGTTTAAATAGAGGAAGGTTTACAACGAGTGGTAAAGGAAAGTATTCAAAAGTAAGGAAGCTTACGTGGGGTGGGGGAGAAAAGGGAATAAAAATAATAGGAAAATAATTAATTAGAAATTTAGAAGGAAAAAAAAAGGAATGCTTTATAGACAATGAAAGGAATTAACGAGCTTATGAATGCAGGAGTGTTGTACTAGTAAATTTAGGACAAAAGCTATACACACGGACTGGGTGTTGGAAGTCTTGTGTGGGAGTTTTTCTTCTTGAGTTTGAAAAATTAAACTATATTTAACTACCCCCATCTTTTTCCCCCTCCAGTTCATCCAAAAACAACTAAAATAATAAAAATTGGCAAATGAATAATATTTTTTTGTATAAAGTTTATACTCATATTTCACAAATGTCATTACTAAATTTATAGTCTAGGGTTCTTCATTTCTAAAACTGGAAAACGTCATAGCTCATTTCGTAATGTTCTTTTTTTAGATTACGTTTTAGCGGAACAAAGTTTTCAGGAATAAATACAGTCAAATCACTATGTTCTCAAAATTGTTAGCTTAGTAAAATTACTAAATTGTTTTTTTTTTATTTTTGCAAGTCCAATAAGCTGTCTTAAATTAACGAAGAATTAAAAATTAGCTGATAAGATCGATCATTCTCAATATATCTACATTCACGTATTGACTCGTATCTTTTATTAATTTTTTTACGAATTTCTCCTTACAGAAGATAAATTTAGATAAAATATCTCTATTAATAGCTTTACGCCATATTATGAACATCCCTATATCAAACAAATATTTTGGAAGGGAAATATTTCTCAAATCATTTAGAGAGTTTCACTTTAAAAATGTTTCCTTTTATTGACGTCATGTTGAAATGATATATCGGCAATCTTCATCAGATGAAACATTGAAAATTAACTTGAAAACATTTTTTTTTGTTCTCTCTTGTGGCGTCGACATTTCTGTTGACAAATGATCCCACCTTATCTATGATTGATGAACTTTTAGTTTCGACATTTCACTTCAATCATCGTACTGCAACAAGATTTGCCACTTCTATTGACTTGACTGGGTAAAAAGATGTGTGCCCATCTAGTGTTACAAACAGAAGCCGACTTCTGGAAAAAGTATTTACTGCGTAGTTGACTCTTTAAAAAAGAAATCAGTAAAAAAAAAATACTATTAGCAGATATTAGTTATTGTTTTTAAATGATGTTTTGTTTAAAGTTAAATCTAAAGGGATCCTGACCGGAGACCAGTAACCGATATAAAGATTTATTTATTCTTTTCCCATCTACCAGACTGAGACGCTTAATTACTGTCTTTATATCCAGTGAGTATTTTTTTAAAAAAATAAATTATGTTCTTGGGGCTTTTAGGTAAGAAATCTTTTTTGTCTGCGTGCTAAAAAGCTTGATGCAGCTAAGAATTTTTTTAAAATGAACAATGCAGCAGATTGGTAATAAAACGATCCTTTGTCGGTTACGTGGCGTTCTCTAATTTATTTTTTAAAATTGTTTCACACTCTATTTATGATTTCCTGAGAAAATATAAGGTTTCAATATCATTTTCATGGCTTCCTCAGTTTGTGTTATTTTTGTGGGTTTACTTTATTGTATCTTTATTGTATTACTTAAAAATAGTTTCTATCCCTTCTCCCCAGAGTATATTAGATAATTTTATGAAAGCTAATCATTATCGCCCACGAATTTCATTTTTTCCTTCAATTAGGACAACTTCGTTTTTCTAAACATTATTTAGGCATATCAAATGTTACTTCTGTTTGAAGGATATTGCTGATTAGACTCGAGTATCTCAGCACGCTCTCCTCCACAGGTCATTGACTTTCAAGCCATGGAATAGAGTTACCAAGGTGTCAACAACTGTCTCATAGGCAGCCTTACTGGTTGGCAAGCAAGGCGATGCATGAGCTCCAGAGTTGTTTGTAGGAAGTTGCATGTATTTCAGTTTATCACGAGATAGTTTTTTGCGCAAACTACAAGTGGTTGGCTGGAGTAACTTCCCCTTTAGTTTTCAAAACGAGAACACCAATCAGTTGACAGATTTATAACCCAGTAAAGATTATAGCTGAAAACTAAGCATATAGCTTCTTTGTTCGAAATATCAATCTCTGGAAACCTTCGTCATGATCCATCGCTAAAACAACAATGATAACTGACGCTGCCCAGTGAATTCATGATAAGTCTACATTCAACAGATGGACAAAAGATTGGACTTGTGCAGACAAACAATGAGCTCAGATCTAGAAGATGACTCAGTGACTGTGTAATGTTTGCTGGAAACATGAATTTTCATTACAAGAATACCATTAACTGCTTAATCTTTGCTGGGCTTATGACTTTTCATTAAAAGAATATCATTAACTCACTGTAATGTTTGCTGGAATCATGACTGTTTATAGATACGAGACAAATAAATAACTGTGTCGTTTATGCTGAAAATTTAAATTTCATGACTAGAAGACCATTCATTAACTTTGTAATGTTACCAGCTATCATGACGCCCACCCCCTACGCCCACTCCAAAATTAATCTTAGTTCTCTCCAGATTACATCACTTGAGCAAAGAACAGATACTCATTTGCGTGTTGTTTTGTTTTGTTTTGTTTTGTTTTTTGTTTTGTTTTTTGTTTTGTTTTGTTTTTTGTTTTGTTTTGTTTTGTTTTTTGTTGTTTTTTGTTTTGTTTTGTTTGTTTGTTGAGATTTTGATCAATTTTTAAATGAATTTCCTTGATTGCGAACCTCAGAAATTTAAGGGACGACAAATAAAGAGATCATTGTTATCATTGAAAAATAACAACATTCAGATCACTTTACTTGTATTCTCTCCTTAGGTCATTTGCATCAGTGCGTGCCGAAGTATAATTTTTAAATGTACACTTTTAAATATTTTCATGCCATCATTGTAATAGGAGGGGTTCAGTTAGATCATATGCTTAAGCTGCGGCTCCTGACAATGAGAAAATTTGCTATCAGGACGATACCAATATAATCGCAGCTTTCAGTATCCGATATTTTATCAAACAAGATATGTCAATTATTTCTTCATTAAAATTCAAAGTGAATTTGAAGTATAAAACCATACACATCAAATGTGTATTGTTATCCGCATTAACTAAAGCTACAGGCAATCCTGAATTTAGTCAATTTTTATAGTGTTAAAATATTCTTATCGCTCTCTATCATGGCCTACGATCTATAGCGAGAGTTCCACTACTTATTTCTTGTCATTTCTTATACAATAATGTATGTAGCCATCATGTATTGCAATCCCACTCAAAGATATGAAGGGTATTTTACTTTTGGACATGAAGGACACAGACTATCTTTTCATTTTTTCAAACTTTAATTAAGAAATCTTTTTTTCTTTCATTCATCGCCATTAGTTTAATTAGCTTCTCTGTGTGAGCACCTTGAACAAATGAAAGTTAAAACTTTGGATCATTTGAGATATCATATAAACCAGTGCTTCTCAAACTTTTTGAGTTGGCGGACCGGCAGGAATTTTTTCAATGTTCCATGAACCGATGTACTAGTTACCTAGTAAAATTTTTATTGTTTGTGATTATTGCCGAAACATCGACAAATCATTATATAGGGTTTGTAATAATAGTTACACATGGAGGATTATAATTATACTTTTCTTTCTTTTCGTGGTATTTTGAAAACCGGCGGTGGATGGCCCACGGACCAGCACTTTGAGAGGCACTAATATAAACCACATAGGCTATTATGTATCATGGAAGTATTTAATAGTCCAACGGGGACATATCAGTATTAACAGATCTTGGTTAAATCTAGCTTTCAACACCGAAATCTGACCCAAGATGATTTTAAAGATAATATTTTTTTTCTTTAAGCTCTACAATCCTGGTCTTTGCTTACCCACTCAACATATCGGATAGCGGTCCGGATTTAATGGCCGGTCATTAGTTGACACTTTATCTGGGGTAGGAAATCTAGGCGTTATCTCCGCAAATAGAAAAATTGAGGAAAACGGTAAAAGTATATTTAGCAGGGTGCAAAGGGGGGTGATGACAAAGGTATTATTTCACGTGTTTTAATTTAATTTTTTTTTTCAAATATTATTTATTTTCATTTGAAATCTAAGATTTTTTAAAAGAAATTCATGAAAGATAATTTGAAGTATTAGATCACCACTTGTATACTTTTTATCAATTTTCTGACTTCATTTATTTGGAGGAGTAAGCACCACGCAAATCCACCTCCCTCCCACATTCATCGCTCATAACAGCCTCCATACCCTACCTATTATGTTGTAAGATAATAACCCAACACCTTACTACTTGCA
This sequence comes from Radix auricularia, assembly GCA_002072015.1. Lineage (NCBI taxonomy): Eukaryota > Metazoa > Mollusca > Gastropoda > Lymnaeidae > Radix > Radix auricularia. The sequence goes on along the minus strand of MUZC01001082.1, from coordinate 422,195 downwards.
TAGCTCATACCAGTCCCCAAACCTTACCACACACATAGAATAAACCAGACCTCATACCTTACCGACATACAAATCTCACACCAGCCACCACACCTTACCCACATAAGTATCTAATACCAGCCACCACACCTTACCCACATAAGTATCTAATACAAGCCCCAAAACCTTACCCACACAAGTATCTCATACCAGCCCCCACACCTTACACACATAAGTATCTAATACAAGCCCCAAAACCTTACCCACACAAGTATCTCATACCAGCCCCCACACCTTACCCACATAAGTATCTAATACAAGCCCCAAAACCTTACCCACACAAGTATCTCATACCAGCCCCCACACCTTACACACATAAGTATCTAATACCAGCCACCACACCTTACCCACTTAAGTATCTCATACCAACCCCCACACCTTACCCACATAAGTATCTTATACCAGCCCCCACACCTTACCAACATAAGTATCTCAAACCAGCCCCAACACCTTACCCACATAAGTATCTAATACAAGCCGCAAAACCTTACCCACACAAGTATCTCATACTAGCCCCCACGCCTTACTCACATAAGTATCTCATACCAGCCCCAAGACCTTACCCACATAAGTATCTCATACCACCCCCACACCTTACCCACATAAGTATCTCATACTAGCCCCCACACCTTACCCACATAAGTATCTCATACCAGCCCCCACACCTTACCCACATAAGTATCTCATACCGGCCCCCACACTTTACCCACATAAGTATCTCATACCAGCCCCCACACCTTACCCACATAAGTATCTCATACCAGCCCCCACACCTTACCCACATAAGTATCTCTTACTAGCCCCCACACCTTACCCACATAAGTATCTAATAACAGCCCTTACACCTTACCCACATAAGTATCTAATACCAGCCCCCACACCTTACCCACATAAGTATCTAATACCAGCCCCCACACCTTACCCACATAAGTATCTAATACCAGCCCCCACAACTAAAGTTCATACGAGCCTCACAGTCCACTGTATACACATACATTGAGCACATCATTTTAACCATACGGGAGACCGCTATAAAGAGTAGCCTAAATGGAACGGTTGACGTGTCAACAGCCTACAGCTCAGTTAAAACAAACGAGGTAAAAACCTGATATGTATCTCATGAAAAGCGTTCAATCACGTGAAAATGTCAAGAAGAAAGTATTGATTTTTCCGTACTTTTCTGACGATGAAGTAGAAGGATATTTATCACCCATTTGACCCTTTTATGCAAACTAGCATTTATATATTCGTGATTGTTCGCTGACTTAGGAAACATCATTCACTTGCCACTTCTAACAGCAGAAAAGGGGCGTTCGGTTAAGTAACAATCTGACTTTGAGATGCTTTTTTAAATGTTGCGAGTTATCCCAGATAGTTTGGTTTTTTTTAGATCCCATCGCATGCCACTCTTATTCAAACCTCCAAACTGCCTCACTTGGTCGTGCAGAGTAATATTAATCGTAAGCGTACAGCCTGTTATATATAATATTCACATTTAACAAAATGCTAATATATATTTAAAAGGGCATTAATGATTTGAGAACCTCCGTTTAGGTGGTATTCACTAAACCTGTAACAACAAACCAGGCACTAAACAGGTTACACCGTACACATCCCTCACCACAAACCCGTAAGTGTCGTCAGCTAGTGACATGCGCATGAGTTAAGGTATAAGCTGCCAGCCTGGCCCGGCAAACGGAGGCGGCCTGACGTTCACAAAATCAATTGTTCCTGGTTCTCTAGCCCAGTGGTCACCTGGGACCCAAGGTAGAACCCGAATAAAATTTTCTAGCGGGAGGTAGGTGCGAGGAGTGTCAGTACTAATGGCTGGGATAGAATGATTGAAGGCTGATATAAAAGATTAATGACTGGGAATAGAAGGATTGAAGGCTGAGATATGAGGAATAAAGGCAGGGATAGATGAATAGAAGGCTAAAATAGAAGGATTAAAGGCTAAAATAGAAGGATTGAAGGCTTAAATAGAAGGATTGAAGGCTAAAATAGAAGGATTGAAGGCTGAGATATGAGGAATAAAGGCAGGGATAGATGAACAGAAGGCTAAAAAAGAAGGATTGAAGGCTAAAATAGAAGTATTGAAGGCTAAAATAGAAGGATTGAAGGCTAAAATAGAAGGATTGAAGGCTAAAATAGAAGGATTGAAGGCTGAGATATGAGGAATAGAGGCAGGGATATATGGCTTGAAGGCTGGGGAAGAAGGATTGGAGGCTAAAATAGAAGGATTGAAGGCTGTGATAGAAGGGTTGAAGGCTGAAATGGATTGATGGATGGAATAGAAGGATTGAAGGCTGAAATAGAAGGTTTGAAGGTTGGGATAGAAGGATTGATGGTGGGGATAGAGGGGATAGAAGGATTGAAGGCTGAGTTAGAAGGATTGAAGGCTAAGATAAAAGAACTGACGTCTGTATAGAATTGTCTTAGAGGCGATGGTTCAACCGCAGGAAAGATATTATTTCGCAAATGTTTGCAGCAATTTGGAGGAGTTTAGTAATATCAACATTAGTGATGATAATAGAAGGGAGTTGTGTATCAACAATGATGTCCAGAATTGAGCGGGATGTTTAACACTTCTGACCTGGGTTGTAGTAAAAATTGTGGACCTTTCATGTATTTATGTCGTGGATGAATAGGAGGATCAAACAGTGCCATTTTCATGTAAAATTATTTGTTACCTAGATTTAGATTATCTCCTATAAAATCTGGAGTTTAATATGGGACAAACGTGTTTTTTTTCAGTGAGTTTGCGTGTGTTTGGGGGGAGGGGTGATTTACAAGAGAAAACAATGTTTAGTTATGTCCATGAGCGTGGATTCCATGAAAGATACATTCAGATGCATGTTTACCTCGGCTCACTTATCAACTGTAAGCAAAACCTTTAATAGTATAACTGAATAACATGACACTTCGCCGCTTGAGAGTATATGAAACAGTTCCGTGTCTTCTCTTAAATGTCTAAACATGTCTTCTTGTTACGTTTATTTATTGCTTCCATAGTACAGATGGAACGTCTACAAACAAAATCCTACGCTTATCCGTGGTTTATATCTACTCTTGCATTTTTATTACATTTTTGTAAGTGTGTTGATTTTCCTGATTTGTTGAGGCATCACATCCCACCCCCGAATTAAAGGCGAGAACAAGAAATATTTGCATGTGGCTTTTTTTTTCTTGTAAATGAAACATGTTTATGCCAACCTGAGTGTTGTATTAGATTATGGGTGTTTTGTTTTTCCGATTTAGAATTATATGCCTGAATTATAATTTCTTCGTTGTTCTTTTTTTTAATCTTTTTTAAAAATAGTTTTTTCTAGGTTTAGGGTTTTAAACCAGCTATTCTACTCTCATTGAGTATTTACCAGTAAAGAATCTTGTTTTGTAGATTTTTAATACACAATGAGTTAAAATTTTATTTTGCAAACAATTAATCTCAGAGATACCTCTCCCCATACATAAGCAGACACCAACATACACACACACACACTCACCAGGGCCGGCGTAAGGAACTTAGAGGCCCTAGGCGTAGTGAGTTTGGTGGCCCTAAATGTAATTGTAAAATACATAATAAACCTGGAAATATTTTTGTGCGAAGCCCCCATTTATGATAAAACTAATCAGAAGCCCTAGGCGGCTGCCTAATTTGCCTGTGCCTGAAATCGCGCCATGCACACACGTACACACACACACACACACACACACACACANATATATATATATATATAAGCGTTCGGCACACTCTTTTACGAATAAATAATCATCTTTTTTACTTCTTTTAAAAAAAATTTAAATAAATGAAACGAGACCCTTATAACTTATCTTATTTTAGGGCCACATCCCGTTTATCACCCGCCATTTGTCAAAGATTTGTAATCCCGAAGTGCCACCAGGGAAATAAAAAAAATGTAGTACAGACAGCGATGTCCTCCCGCGTCTTCCCCCGCTGTCCTCAAAACGGCAAAGTACTTCCGTCTTCACAGCGGCGTTACAGACGGCAAAGTACCTGAGTATTGACAGCGGCAGTACCTCCAGACGCTGGTGTGTTTTCCACGAGGGACCAAGTGAGAGCCGGGAGTCGGCGTCGACGAAGGGCACTTGACGTGACTCAAGTCAAGGACATGATTTAAGTCACGAGCATTCATTCACACAAGAGCGGACAAGTTTTTAGGGCACAGTCACTAGGGTTAAATATCTGTGAAGACACACGTCCCCCCCCCCCGTTGCCTTCACCCAAAGTTACCACCTTCGGCCTCACCCTTCCCCCAACCTCCGGGACACAGTCACTAGGGTTAAATATCTGTGAAGACACACGTCCCCCCCGGTGCCTTCACCTAAAGTTACCACCCCCGGCCTCAACCTACCCCCAACCTCACAGGGCGCAACTTCGCAGAGCCCACTTCACCAATTTAAACACACCACAAAACATTGGGTTTTTGTCTATTATATTTTGAAATGTAGGACGAACAACAATTTATGTGACAAGATAACTAGAGATTCACTGTTTAAAACTCCGCCCTCCCCATTCCCCCTCCCCTCACCAGTCACCACAAGTCTATGACAATCGCACGTGGAAGCCTCGTGGCGAACATCTATAATTCATGGCAATCTCAATCTGTCCCTCGATTAACTGAACCGTATGGAGGTTAGCGCCCACCTCATTTTTACACTTTATGACTTTTAGCACCTACCACGTTGTTGAACGTTAATCCATTTAGCACTGACCACATTGTTAAACCCTATGACCTTACCGCAAACACAGCATTGTCCTGTCATGTCCATCAATATGATGGACAAAATTAAATATATGCTAATTGAAGCTTACAGAGTTTGTTTGTTTCAAACACCTAACACCACCTGTATATAGGGACCGTCGGTAAATGACGTCACACACTAAGGGGGAGGGAGGCGTTAAGAAATGTGACGTCAATATCAAGCCGCGAAAATTTAAATAAAAGTTCCACTCATATATTTTATTGCTTAAACTTTCTTTAATGACGTTTCACGCGAGTTTCACTCGTGTTACGTTATTAGAGTGCAGCCTTTCAGTAACCACTAAATACTTAACCAAATATTTTTAAACATTGATTTGAAAGATGCTAATTTTCAAATAGAAATTAAGGCTTTTGATTCGGGAATCGTTCTTATTTTTTTGACTTCGTGTGACTAGGGGGAGAAGGTGAAAAATCGGCAAAAATCACGTGACTTCTTTTATGGACGGCCCAATACTCTCTATCTGTTTGTCTCTTAGGGGGTGTATTTCTCAAATTGTTTAGAAGTTACAAGATAAGATGTTTGAAGTACCAGGAAATTAACATTATGGCTTCCTTTTTGAGATCTGATAGTGGTAAAAAAAAAAAATTAACATTTAAATTTTTTTTAGTGTGCAATTATTTCACCAGCACGAGCCGCGACCCACTCTTGAAAATCGTTTCCTTTTATCTGTTCAGAAGATAATTTAATGACGTCATTATTTCAAAATCAGTTATTTCCGTTTCAAGTTATCTTGTCCGCTTCTTTTAACATCAATTCGCCATTTTCACCACAGAAGAGCTCCTCGTTTTAACGCCCCTTCCGTTGTGTCGTCATTAAAATAACAACCGAATACACATGATGCCAAATTTAAAACACTTCCTTTTTGTATTGCTTCACTCATTGATTAGTCTCCAAGTGCTTGCATCTCTACTGTTGAAGGTAATATTTCTAGGATTGCTCGATAGATAAAGACTTGCACAATGTAAATGGTGGTGTCATGAAGACCCGTGGATGACAATAATTGGACATTTGACATTCAGATAGAATAATGTTCAACGAAATTATTTTATTTAAATACAGTTGTGCCTCAAGGGAAACAACACGTTTGTTTAAGCTTTTAACTATGCTTTCCCAGTCATTTCAGATTTTAGCACTCTCGCCAGGAATGTTTAAAAATAAATACATTGAAAATATACAAAAGTAAGTTAATTTTTTAGAAACAAGTATTTAATTGGAACGTAGTCAAAATCTGATTTCTAAAGGAAAAAAATCATTTAACTTATGATTGTTATCTTAGATATACAGGCGCTCCTTCTATGCAGAAGAATATTGCGTCCACATACCATGAAGGATGATCTGTTAACAAGTGGTGCAGCGTTCACAGGCCACGCCTTTGAAGGTTCCAGGCATTGCCCAGCCGCCTAAATAATGTTAGGTGCCCATTCGGAGCTGGGTGGACTCAGGGGCGCCGTATGCCTCGGGAATAAATCTTTGCCTTCGCATGGATTCGAACCCGTGATCATCGGTACGCTAGTCGAGCGCGCTGCTACTCTATCACCGTGATTCTGTTGAAATGTGCTCATTTTTCTAACATGTAATGCAAGTAGATTACAACCAAAAAAAAAGATTCGTTAAAATTTAAGATATAACTAAATTTAACTTTTTAACTTTACCAAATACCAAAAACATTATTTATATGAAATGGATCTTTGAGCGTCTATAAGATCCTCTTCATAAGGGTGATCACAAAATATCCAATCGATATCTGATGAATATGTTGATTATAATACAAGAATCTTGTTTGTAATACAATTTTAGTCCAGGGAAGAAAATTATTGTTCTCTTTCTGGAATTCAATGGAAACAATGGAATTATTTGTCCTGTCAGGCTAACTCATGAGAGTGTCTAGGGCCTACGAAAATATGAGGGTGTCTATGGCATACGAATAAGAGAGTGTCTAGGGCCTACGAATATGAGAGTGTCTATGGCCTACGAATATGAGAGTGTCTATGGCATATGAATATGAGAGTGTCTAGGGCATACGAATAGGAGAGTGTCTAGGGCCTACGAATATGAGAGTGTCTATGGCATACGAATATGAGAGTGTCTAGGGCCTTCGAATATGAAAGCGTCTAGAGCCTACTAATGAGAGAGTGTCTATGGCATACGAATATTATTAGACTGTCTATGGCATACGAATATGAGAGTGTCTAGGGCCTACGAATATGAGAGTGTCTAGGGCATACGAATAGGAGAGTGTCTAGGGGCTACGAATATGAGTGTCTAGGTCATACGAATAGGAGAGTGTCTAGGGCATACGAATAGGAGAGTGTCTAGGGCATACAAATTGGAGAGTGTCTATGGCATACGAATATGAGAGTGTCTATGGCATACGAATATGAGACTGTCTAGGGCATACGAATAGGAGAGTGTCTAGGGCCTACGAATATGAGAGTGTCTATGGGATACGAATATGAAAGTGTCTAGGGCATACGAATATGAGATTTTCTAGGGCCTACGAATAGGAGAGTGTCTAGGGCCTACGAATAGCAGAGTGCCTCTGGCCTACGATATGAGTCTAGGACTTACGACTATGAGTGTCCTATGAATAAGAGACTTTCTAGGGCCCTGCATTCATCCACATCAACTCCCTTCCTTACATTAACCACATGTCCTTCCAAATACATTTTCGAAACCCTCAGTTTACCGCTGCACACAGTTTCCCCGCTCACTCCCTGCAGCATTTCCTTCGCCTTCACACAAAATCAAGCTTCCAAACACGTGAATTATTATTTTTTAAACAATTCGCTCTCTTTTTTTTTCTCCTAACAATTTGAAGGCAATTTGTGCATGATTTAATTTCCTCACTTCCACTGGCTTCTCTGGTTCAATTTTTTAAGTGAAGATAATTTCGACAAGACCGAATACATTTATGTAATAAAATGTTGGCCGGCCTGTGCCAACAAGAAATTATGTGGGGACGGGGGATTGCTATGCAATATTAGTGGCGTGTAAGTCAACCGGTGAGATCATGGGGAGTACGAGATATTTTCAATCTTCTTCAAAGAATCAAGTTCATCCTCCCCACACAATCATCCGCAATACCCTTCAGACATTCACCGCCACCTTCTCAACGATACCAACATCAGTACCATCAACACAACCAACATCAGAAAAATCAACACAACCAACATCAGTACCATCAACACAACCAACATCAGTACCATCAACACAACCAACATCAGTACCATCAACACAACCAACCTCAGTACCATCAGCACAAGGAACCACCCCACCAAAAAATGCTTCGCCCAATTATCCCTTATTCAACCCTTTAACGCACATTTATATCCTTCAAATTATCCGCAGAATCATATACTCCAGACAATCATATCCTCCAGACAATCATATACTTCACACAATCATCTCCCCAACACATTCGTATGCTTTACACAATATCTCCCAAACCATTAATATCCTTCAAACAATATCTCCCCAGCACATTCATATCCTTCACACAATCATCTCCCCAGCACATTAATATCCTTCACACAATCATCTACCCAGCACATTCATATCCTTCACACAATCATCTCCCCAGCACATTCATATCCTTCACACAATCATCTCCCCAACACATTCATATCCTTCACACAATCATCTCCCCAACACATTCATATCATTCACACCAACTCCCGAACACATTCAAATCCTTCACACAATATCTCCCCAACACATTCTTATTCTCCACACAATCACCCCTTCCCCACAAACATTCCCGCCTCTGCCCTCTCATCACATGAGGTTGTCGAAATGAGCAATGACGAGAAGGCCCAAAAACGTGTTGACATCCTCACGTCCCATGCCTTACGCTCCTCCTGTAACTGAATATCCCAAATTGCAGCCTTCAAATTGCAGCCTTGAAAATGGGAGCGCGACCAGTGGAGAGTAGGAGGGGAGGGGAAACTCATTCAGACAATTTAGCAAACCACTCCTGGCCTGCGAGCTTCAACGGCTCAATTGAGAGACAAACACTGTGTCAGTATTTGCTCTGGTCAACGCTGACCCGCGATGACCTACATGGACATCGGGTGGGGGTGGGTGAAGAAGCACAAAAAAAAATACTGTGAACAGTGCTGACCAAGGAAGAGGAGTATGAAGGCGTGTGCTCACTATGGGGTACAAACAAGGTCTAAGACGTGTTCAGGACCACATTGTAATATGAAGAAAATAGCTCACTGCTGCTACGATACTCACGCATGTATTTGCTCATTTTTTTCACGATTGAGTGTCCCAATCAATAGTTCAATTAGATAGCGATATCGCTATTTCATTACGAGTGTGGGTGTCGATACTGCATTAAGTGGTACTTGCAGCTTTCTATTAGTTCCGTTTGCATTTTTGTAGCTAACTGACGGCATAAAAACGTGTTACATATGCAAATCAGAAGTATTTTTGGGTTGATATTATGTAAGTCCTATGTAAACAACATAACGAAAAAAATAGTTATTGGTCGACCCCAAACCCCCCTCCCCCAACACACCCAGACATTCTTCCCCGCCCTCACCCCATTTACTATTCCCAGTATCAGATGTTGGAGTTTAATGAGAGCGTTGAACTAAATCAACAACTCACAAAAATATCGATTAACAATTATGTACAAATACAAGGGAAAAAATACAGCATTCAATCTTGTGCTTCTGTGGGAAAAAAGTGTCTCTGTGTATGTTGGGGGGGGGGATATTGGTCGCATACATGACTTAAACCAATATCTTGGCTGGAGGGGGGGGTGTGATCATGGCAGTAGGAAGAGATATAACTAGGTTTGTCAAACAATAGTATTCTTAGAATAGTCTGACGAAAGCAGTGTTAGTTTATTCTAACGAAAGCAGTGTTAGTATAGTCTAACAGAATTGGTGTTAGGATAGTCTAACAGAGGAAGTAGTGTTAAGCTAGTCTAACAGAATTAGTGTTAGGATAGTCTAACAGAGGAAGTAATGTTAGGATATTTCAACAGAATTAGTGTTAGGATAGTCCAAAAGAATTAGCGTTAGGATAGTCCAACAGAATTAGTGTTAGGATAGTCTAACAGAATTAGTGTTATGATTGTCCAAAAGAATTAGTGTTAGGATAGTCTAACAGAATTAGTGTTAGGATAGTCTAACAGAGGAAGTAATGTTAGGATATTCCTACAGATTTAGTGTTAGGATAGTCCAAAAGAATTAGCGTTAGGATAGTCTACCAGGGGTAGTGTTATGACAATCTATCGGGAGCAATTTTAGGCGATGTGTGACAGGAAGGGCTTAGAGATTCTCACTAAGAAAATACCTCAAAGATAAGTTTTAAATAAAAAGGCAGAAACTTAATGACTAAAATGAGAGATAACAAAAAGTAAAGATAAAAGCATTTTTAAATGTAAAATACCAGTTAGAAAAAAAAAATTAAAAGGTAAGAAGAGAAGGAAAAAGTTTACGTGAAAAGGCCAAACAAAAAGAAGTACAAATTAAATTGTGTTCCAATTTCCCGTCCTCTTCTCGTTGTGTTGACTTGAGACCTCAGCGCTGAGTAAACGAGTGGTGATAGTGAGTAGGCGTAGCTTAAGGCGGCCTTTTCTTTAAGCCCTTGTCAGGGTGGGGCGGTAGAAGGATGGTATTGAAATCTCTAGCGACTCAACATTTAACCTAATTAAAGCTACTCTTCTTTCATTATTTCATTCCCCCCCCCCTAACATTTCACTTAAAGGGATTTTTTTTTAATCTCATCCGTGCCATTGCGTAATACAGTCTACCATTTAAACTTTTCAAGAGCAGATGAAAGTAGAAGTAAAATTTATTGCATTTATTTAATAGAATTATGACCTTTTTTTTTAAATTAACAATATTGGTCATGAAGATGAAGTGAAGATAAAACGTGATCCAACTCGACAGTCCGTTGGTTATTTTGTTGCGTCTTTTACACAGGGTTTCCCCGTAGCCTTGTTGTGGTCGTTTGTTTCTGCTGAACCTGATTGCTGTTAGCAAACCTCCCACGGACTGGTTAAATTCTTTCTAAATTACCGATTACTCCATTCGAGCTATTAACCATTGACGAATCCAAATAAATGGAGTATTAATGTAGTATCGATTTGTTTCAGCAAAAGAACAAATCAGTTACATTTTTTTAAACCATTGAATCGATTCCTGTCATGTGTTTTATTTGACAGTTAATTAATGGAAAATGGCAGCTCCGGGAGGTAATTCATGTTGACGATTGCTGACTTTTTGCAGGCCGATACCGTAGCCTCCTTAAAACTCCTCCGTCACGTTTCCTCACAAACACACAGTCCATCAGACCTCTCCCTTAACACCCATCGCGTTAAACCTCCCCAACCATAGAATATCTCCAATACAAATTCATTACTTACATCCATTTCATGAAACCTTCCCCATTAGCCCTCCCAAACAACTCGTCTTTTTCAACCCCACCCTAAAAAGCCATCCCTCGCAACCCTCTCATAAACCCATTTATTAGCAACAGTTTCATTTAACCGCAACCACAGAACAACACTCATACAATCCCTCCCTTGCAGCCTTCCAACAAACCTAACTAACCCTTACAAACTCTTCCACAAATTCCTCACTCACTGCTAACATCCCAAATCATCATTTTTCATCAGTTTTAACAAGATTGATCTGAGCACTGTTGGGATCTCATTGTAAATGTCACCCAGACGTGTGTTAAATGTTTGTTCTTATATCACCTTCAGCATAATACAACGTGCCTGGTCTTATATAATTTCGCATATGATAGTTATGCGTTTGAATGAATAAAGTAAAGATAAATCATTGCGGCTAATGATTTAAGCTTGTTTTTGTGTATTTTTTACACAATTATTATATTCTCAGTTGGTGAATTGATGTTTCCCTTGAGTAATACCATGTCATTGTGTGAACCATGGAGATTTAAGCCGTGCAAGTCGATTGGATTTTGGCGCTTAAATATCATCATTTCGTCCTAACAGGTAACGTGTCGCAGTGGATCTACTTGCAATTTGGATATTATAGTAATAACTGTTCTTCATTCCTTTTTCTCTTAGTTTTACGTTAACTCGTTTGTTTGTTAAGCATATGCTTCAACTTGAATGCTTGTGTAATGTTTCTATACCGAAAGGTTTGCCTTTTAGTCGACATGAAACAGAATGTAGCCGAGAATGGCGATACGAAACATAGCAACTATTTGACGTGTGGTGGACAGGAGCGAAATGGAGTTTTCCTGATTCAATTAAGGGGAGACTATGGAACAATAGTGACTGAGTATAGCCCTAGAAGTTACCTTAGGGATGTTTTTTAGATTCCAATTCTCCTCATATAATAAAATAGACACACTTTTTTTTTATCCCTGTGAAGTGTCAGTGTGGGCAAGGCGAATTCTTATTTTGTCATTGGCAGGCGAATGTCGCAAGCGAGTTGATTGATTGATTTTATTTTTATATCTCTGCGGCAAGGATTTTTTATGTGATTCTGATTCAAACTAAGAAAATATCTCACTATAGGAAGTTGGAATTATTGAATTATTGTGAAATATTAAATATTATATATATATATATANATTTTTTATTTATTATTATTTTTTTTTGGGGGGGGTGGGGGGGGGGAAAATCATTTAAAACTTATTATTCATTAATTTTTTTTCTAAACTAAAAAAAAATCTCACAGTAGTTTTATGAACAGCCAAGGGAAAGATAACCTTTGCTGTATAAAAGTGAGGAGCAAATTTGAATTGTACTGTTGGAAGAAAAAAAATCACTTTCCCTTTTTCATAAAGTAGAGTTCATATGCCAACTTCATGAAACATGAATCATGCTGGGGCCGTCATGAGACATACAATTTGAGAATCCCTGTCCTCGACAAATCTAAAATTCATGTACGGATTTGTCCATGTTGATTTTTAATCGGTTTCTGCTGCCGCTTGAAGCTGGGTAATACCAGGATGGCGTTGTCCTTACATAACTTTGCCAGGACAATGTAGTTCCGTCCCTTGCCGTCTTTAAGGCTAGTCGGAGTAAGAAGGGAGATAATGATGGAGGCTTTTTATCTTTTTCTATTTTTCTCAGTCCATCCAAATAAATGACCGCAGTGACTGGCTAGAGGTTAGCTTAACCGTAAAATAAGAACTAACTTTATCACCAACAGCAAGGCTATGTCATGTGTCATCTGGTCAGTTTGTTGTTTGTCAACATTTTCGGACAATGGGCTGCAGATGATTTTTTTTTTAAACCAAGGAATTGCTTTGTCTGATGAGCTCGCTGCACAAAATGATGCATGCGAATAGAACTCCCTTTAATTGCGTCTGCCTGCACTTGTCGGGATGTGGATTTATTTGGATAATTTTTAATGTGACCGGGGCACAACAAATAAAAGATAAATAATACAAAGACAGATCAGACTGCCACTGATAGCTGCCAAGTGTGGAGAAAAAAGACGAAACACATCACAAATTTTGAAATTCACAGTATGTCCGAAAAGAAAAACGATTTTTAATGAGTGGGCTAGGGAGACTGATCCATGGCGAACCAGCGTATCCATGGTCCCTAAACATATCCATGACTATCCAGCCTAACCATGGCTTTCCAGCGTATCCATTGCTCCCCCGCCTAGACATGGCTTTCCCATCATATCCATTCCCCCATTCTTTGCTAAGTTCACGCCTATCAAAGGAGTTCTTAGTAATGAAAGCATGTTAAAAGTCAATGTAGTATTGTTAATGACCTTTCAGTTAATACCTTCGTAAATGAACTCTAAAAAGTCAATAAGATACTAAATTTAAGAGTTAAATGCGACGTCTAATTTAAATAGTGGTAAACCAAAGACTTTGAGACTCGTTAAATCTGCTGTTTTGGTCAGCTTTGTTATTTGCTTTTATGCTTCCAATTTTTTTTTTCAACAAAAAAAAATTATTTATTATTTTCATTTTCAATTGTCAACACAAGAGATGGTCATTACCAATCGATTAGATTAGTTTTCCGCTGATACCGTTGATTAATAGTCACATTTCTATGGTATCGTATCTCCGAGATGTTAAAGAAAAACAAGTCAAACGATGAGGACTTGAAAGACATTTTAAAATGTTCTTCGTTCGCGTTTTTATTGTCACAGTTTTTTAAAAACTGAAACTGTTTTCACGTGATGATGTTGATTTTAGTGACGTCATGGGTACCAGTGGCCAATGATTTATGACCTGCGATAGAAGCTGTTTTCCTTTGACAAGATTGTTGTTGATTGTAATCGTGTAGATGATCTAGTGGATTTATTTATTTCTGTTTCAATCAGGGTTTCTAATAAGACAATCTTAAATAACGGCTCAAAAGACAAAGCAACGATTATTGGAAGTTACGAAATGAAAATCAGTTGACAAACATATTGAGGAAGATCTATTTTTTAGTCTTTACTTTAACACACGCATCATGTCATGTTGCTTTCATATAAAAAAAATACAAATACAGAGACAAGTATTTAAAAAGTACCATTACTTACACATTAGAAACAATTAAATCAGAATTAATGTAACTTATGCATACAACACCCAACACCATGACATAATTCAAGAGACTCTCAAACAAAAAGATAACGTTTTCTGTTAGTCAATTAAAATTGGTTCAAACAGCTTCAAATTATATTTATTTGAGACAAAATTCTGCCGGTGCTTTGCTAAAAATCGTCTTATTCTTAAACATTTAGCGCGCCACCACTGATTTTTTAAAATAATTCCCACTGCGTTCATAAATGCGCTTTTAAAAGGGTTCGTGTGGCACACGGTTAGACTATGATAACATCGAACGAAATGACAAACATTACTCATCTTCCAGACGTACTTTAGAAAAATGGGGGAGGGGGGGAGAGATAATTCCCCATCCATAATCCAGGTTCAAATGACTTCCAGTTATATCATTGCATCTGTGCAGTCCGAGGGGCGAAGAGGTTTGGGAATATATCATAAGACATTTGGTATTCACAAGGCTTGGTCGTCAGTCTGGTCAGTGAGACCAAGGAGAGACGGTGATATTAAATTATATATTCATGCTGCCATCTGATGGTTGTCAAGATAACATTATAGGAGGGTTAGGTTGAACCCGGGGACCGTCTGGGAATTATGGGCAATTTCTTGGAATCGGAAATGTTTTAACGAAAAGGAAATCGACTCTGTATGACTTACAAACATATAGATTAAGGGTTAGATTCATATAACAAATTCATGTACCTATTGCTATTGGTCAGCTTGGTGACTTAGCGGGGTAAAAGGTGCGGATAGACAAAAAAGATGGATTTGTAAACAATAAAACATTATGATCATCTCAAATCATTGTGATATCTTTGTTGTTGTTGTTGTTGTTTTTTTTGTTGTTGTTTTTTTATTTATTTGTTTTTTTTCAACTTAATAATGTTCCTTATTTCGGTGAAAACACTCGACTTATTGTTGTGACCAAATAGTTATCTTACCAATCGTTTTTAAATCCTAATGTCTATTGCGTTAAAAATATAATAATTATCGTGTAAAACTGTAACCTTTTCTGTTTACCTACGACTTTAAAAAAGTTGTTGAACTTCATAGAATTACTTTCTGTGTGAGTTAAACCTATTACCATTTTGACAATATAATACCTATTATTGTGACATTTTAATATTTCTCTACCAGCCTAAGACACATCTCCATTAAAAATATTATACTTTTATGGCTACAACTAGAAATTGCTGTGACACACTATTACGTTCTACTTTAAATTCTCATCACATATGTCTGAGTGAAAATATTACCAATTGCTGTGAAAACTTAATAAATTTAGCTGTGACGATATTTTATTCAGTTTAAACAAAAAGATAAAATATGTTCTACTGAACAGGTCATTCTAAAGTATTAAATCTTAAACACTGTTTCTTTTTCAACTATATTTTCAAAATAACGTACACACGCATACACACTTTCTTATTTGAATTGTTTTCATTATCAGCTGAGATGAAATGTAATAATTTACAGCCGAATGACACTGCATTGCTGATGACGCACGGATAGGCATGCATAAAGTGTTGTGGTGATTCCAGCTCCTGGTGGCGTTTCTGTTATCATGGGATTTCGAGAAATAATTGTACAAATACATTTATTTACAAATCTTTACAACTGGCGGATGTTTGGGAAACTACTGAATGGGAATCTCTTTCAATGTCAGCTCCGGCGGTCGGCTCAGATGGACCATATTTATGTGTACACCTTACATTGGCACAAGCCATCTCCATGATCAATCGCTTTCCGGGGAAATCAGTGGACGCCATTAAATGCTATATTTAGAAAATTCCTTTTATGGCGTCATCCAGATTTCTGATCTAAAATTCTGTCATTTTTTATTAATATTGTAAAAGAGAAATAATTTATCTTCGTACATGGTGTCCAATTTCAGCAAATTTTTCCTCCCCCCTTCCCCTTCCAAATTTTGAGAGATTCTTAACGAAGTTAAATTTCAAACCGATTTGTTTTTAGCAAACTATGTTTTATTTCAAGAATACAGACAATTTTAAAAAATGAATACCTAACAAGAGTTTTAGCTATAAATTAAAGATGATCTCTATATGACAATTTTGCATACTAAACTCATTTTTCACGCACTCAAAAAAACTGTTTCTTAAAACTAAGATGGATTCCTTGCGAGGAAAATTAAGTGTCTTCCTACTTTGAAATTCTTGATCCATTTTAACAATTTCTATTATTTTCTAGTAGAATAAATATTTGATTTATGTAAAAACCTGTAAATTTTGCTTATTACTTAAACTTATAAAAGTAAAACATTTTTACTTCTCGTTTGCAAGAAAAGTATTGCTTCCATTTTTGGGTTCAGAGCATCACAAAATACTGTTTGTATGTTTTCTGTCTACAAATAATTGGTATTTTCTCTGATAATTTCATTCTCGGCTCTCACATCTCTTAACCACCCTGAAGCCAACCACTGGAATAGCTGACTGTTAGAAATTCACTCTCGATTTTGTGAGCTTCAAAATAAATTCAACTCACAGCCTTGGTTATTGGTATACATAAATCACCACGTCTCTTCCCACCAGACACTTTTACGGTGGAACTTTTCATGAAAAAGGATTAGAAAGATAAAAACGTGATCTTGTTATTGGTTTTAAAACATTGAGTGGGGTGTGGGGGTGTGGCAGCGGTTTCTTTACTAAGCCTTCCGTTTTTCGAGAAAAAAAAGTCTACGATTACCAGAATACGATACTTGAACATGGCTTTGAATCTAAAACCACGATTCCACCATAGCGATTCCACGACTTCAGGTTTCAGACTCTCAGAATGACAAACAGACTACAACTCGACTCACTCATGACCATTTTGTATGTTTTTATTTCTACAGTGATATAGATCCACACTTAGCGTAACTGTTGTACGAACTTTAACATTGTGGTTGGTTGTCTGGGGGATATCAACGACTCCAACAAGTAATAGGCATATCACGTCTCATGACACAAGAACCACGGGGGTCGTTGAAACACTTTCCATGTCCGAAGCCATACAAAACAAAAGGAAGCACTCTCCTAGACAGAGAAGATTCTTAGGTTCGGGTCATCCATCCGTCCTTCTAACAGGCCTCCCCCTCGCCCTTTCAAGGACTCGCCACATTTCAAACACGAACATTAACGTTTTGGTGTAACCCGTTATCTAGATCACGCTGGGCGACGTTATAATACATCGAAATACGTAGGAGAAACGCAAAAATGTTTTTATAATGTTCATTAGTGCGCTTTTCTCATCATTAAAAATTATTGGCGTCAAATTTGATTTCACATAATTATTCTCATACACAATTATTAATGGGAAACCTTATCGCAAACATGATACTTTTATAGAACGTTTCCGATCTTGACGAGGTGAAGATATTTTCTTGAAAGACTAACAATAAACTCTGAAACTAAGCACCCTCTTTGCGTGTCAGATATCTCATTTAATTTATTCTTTGAAGGCATTCCATAGATAAAAGCATATGTAGGATAAAAAGTGTAGGTTCAGGGTCACTGGTTTCAAACATTTTTAAAAAAAAACTTCTTTTTAAGACATGAAATATTTTATTCCTACCCGCCAGCTTGGATTAAAGATGTCGAAATTCTGGTCTTCAATTATTCATAGGCATTTTTTCCATCGCAGCGTCTGTTATTGTATATCGTTGTGCCTACTCTCCGTGGGGATTACTTTAGTTTGAGCCAAGACAAATCTTTGTAAACAATATGCCGTATTGTCTGGACACAAGAAATTAGCGGTGTTAGTCTAACATTTCCATGGAATACCCCCACCTCTTCCCCAAGTGGGCACCGCGGCATCTAATGTCTAATCAAGTTTTAATCTCCTAGACTCGGCCACTCAGCACAGAGCTGTCGATGGCACATGAAAGCCCACAATATCTTGTTTATCGACATGGCGTCAGGTTTCACAAGGTTCGCTATCAATTGTGTTACATGGTTTTTCCTTATATTTTAAGTCTCAATAAAGACATCTAAAACACCACGCGTCTTAATTGTCACTTTCAGAGCATGAGACGATTCGATGCAATCTATCTATGATGTCGTTTCGGGCCTGGGTGAGAATAGGAGAGGGTAGGTAATATATTACAAAGATAGATTTACGGGTAGGTCTTTTTATCTCTTATGGTCGGGGCACACTTAAGAATGGTGTTACAAGTTGCTGTTTTATAATATCGTTAACCGCTCACTGTCCCGGATATTTACTGCTCCCGACAATTTGATGTGGACTGTTACTTCAGGGTTACGTTGATTGTGCTTATGTACACATACACTCGGAGACATAAGCAAAATTAAACTCATCTATTGGAAATGTTGCTGCTTTTAATAAGGACTAAAAGCTAAAAAAAAATATTCTTCAAAAAGTAATATTCGTTTCCCAGTTCATGGGTTAAACTCTTCTTAGCATGAAATCTACTATTTGAATAGTATCAGCTTTTGTTTGTAAAGTTTTGTGAAGAGTAAGAGAGAGAGAGAGAGTAAGAGAGAGAGAGAGAGTAAGAGAGAGAGACAGAGAGAGTAATAGAAAGTAAGAGAGAGAGAGAGAGTGAAAAAAAGTGTATTTCAAAGTCTTCATCTCTTCGGTCATTCTCTTATATAGAACTATATGACTGTTCAGCTGCTGTGTGTCGTTCAAGTAGTAGAGGTCAGCGGCTCTTATTTTAGAACTTAACTATAGGTTTTAGGGAATATCCATTTTTAATATATTTAATAAATTGATGTCGATAATATTCCAAATAAAATTTTTAAATGGCAAAACATGTACATTTTTTGTAGAGGATATTATCAATTTTTAAAATATCAAATATATATAATTCTCAATGTAACGTCGGTCACACTACTATTTTTATATAGCTGCGCACCAAAAATACTCAACAAAAATATATAAGTTGAAATTTATGTCCCGATGACGCTACTAATTTTAGAAACCAGCGCACCAAAAATGATTAAAATTGTTACTGGAAATAAATGAATAAGACAAAAGATTATAAAATAAATTAGATTTATGACGTCATTAAACTGAAAATTTCATAAAATGCCCATAGCTTATATATTGATATTTTTCTGATGAACATTTGTTCAAAATTAAGAGATTGAAGCTGAAATATATTGATTTTTAAAACTTCCGTCAGTTATGACGGTGATACCCTAGTATTTAAAATAAAACACATTTTAAAGTTTGGTGCATGTTTCCTCCAACGTCCTAAAAATGTTGATGATGAATTTTTTGTATAACGCTATTTATCCATTCTATTCCGCCATGCTTATCCGGTCCTAATTTTCGAATCTCAGCTGAAATTTTTTATGGCTTTAGATTTTTCTTAAATGTTTCCTTGGCGCTGCAGTTTTTCAATGGTTCGGGAAGATTATTTCATAACTTCGGCCACTTTGCTTGGAAAGAGCGCCATCTGAGTGTCTTCTTTCTGTGTCAATGCACATAACTTCGGGAACTTTCAGAAACGACTGTGAACAGGAATACAGACATCAGAAATCTAAACCTTGCCTTAATTAACCCATTGTAAGAATTGTACGAAAGTTTCCAATTCAATTCTCACTTAGAGTGTTATAAATCGCCTGTGATACTGATTGTTGTTGGATACATATTATCGTATTTAAAGATGGCTTGGGTGCGTTCAAGTAACGTCGTCGGCTAGTGGGAGCTCAGTTATGATAGGAATCAATGTCACTTTCGCCTAACTTTGAATAAATGCTTTGAGATTAACCGTCAGCAAGTGTCCAGACAGCCGTTTGTCTCATTTCAAGGCCACCCTTCAACCGATAACTGATACAAATCTTAGCAGCCACACCACGTTAGTGTAAAATAGCGTGACCTGACCTGTGGCTATTTCATAAACCTGTTTCCTTGGCGGTGACCTACCTTGATGTCTGATTTATCAAGATCAAGTCGGGTGGCGTCGGTGGGGGGGGGGGCGGGGATATGTGTGTGTGTGTGTGTGTTTGTGTGTAGTGTGTTTTAACTTTAAAAAAACAGATTCCTTCCTCGGGCGCAGAATCACGTAACTCAACATGCACATGACTGGTCTTTAACTTTTAAACACAACTTTATATTTCTAATGTCATTGTCGCAAAGACGTGCCAGTAGATGTATATATGTAAAAATGGATTTTTGTTGTGATTGGAACTTGGAAAGTAGGTAGTTCTAAGATTTTCTAATTATTTTACCGTCTATATATGGGGGTATTGAGAGATCAAAGTTATGTAGTTTAAAGTTATAACATTTTATCTTCGTTGTACTTTCCACCCCGGATCGATTCCGTGTTATAATTTCAAATGTTAAATTTTCATCTATCGCTGCGTATGAACAAATATAAAAAGATATATGACCTTAACCCATTGTGGGTCAATGTAAATAAACACTACCGATATATGTTAGCATCTATGTATGTATACATTAGTAATGACCTGGAGGGATTGTGTCGTCTACTGATTTACATTTTTTTATAAAAATGACTCAAAGTTAAGCTCATTTTTAAAAAAAAAAACCAACTTACGCATAC
Source organism: Radix auricularia (assembly GCA_002072015.1). Lineage (NCBI taxonomy): Eukaryota > Metazoa > Mollusca > Gastropoda > Lymnaeidae > Radix > Radix auricularia. The sequence goes on along the minus strand of MUZC01001082.1, from coordinate 401,329 downwards.
ATGTATTACAAACTTCATCGATAAGACCCGCCGCATTGCATACGCCGCAGATTTGCTCATTGATAGTGCCAAGAAGGAGGGGGGAAGGGACACATTCAGCAGCACGAACAAATGAAAGCAACGCGAGTGAATATCTGGGGGGGGGNGGGGGGGGGGGGTCACCTGCACAGTTTTAGTCTCGAGATATGCGCATTGCAGTTGTTGTTACCCTGCCAGACCCGCCCTACACTTTACTACCATCGCTTTCCAAACCTAAACAGTGA
>MUZC01001082.1:390144-401045 GCA_002072015.1 Radix auricularia | reverse complement strand
TATATATATATATAAATTCAAACACAGAGAGAGATAATGAGATATTTAGAAAGTCCTCATTTGTACATAATAAAAACAACATCTGAACTCCACAGGCCAGAAATGTTCAGGTTGAGAACGTCGATATTTTTGTCTGCTGGTATCTTCAGTCTGTTCTTTAAATGCCATTCAATATTGTATTGTTAATTAACACCACCTTAATATTTGTCAGTTGTTGTTTTTTTTCTTGGTGTTTTTTTCTTAAAGTATTTTAATGAGCTTTCCGTCACGCCTTTCCACTTATTTAATATAAAAAGACTTACATAAATTATCTAGTCTGGTAAAAATAAAATATTCAATTAATTCAAAATGAAGGAGAAAAAAATAATGTTTTTAAATGGAAAATTCGTTTCTTTTTAATTTAACAGTTAATTATTTATTTTAAATATTAAAGTTTTCTAAACTAAATGCGAATTAAATTTTTTAAAGTTAATAATTCTCGAGTTACTTGTATTAGTCTAAATGGCATTGTTAACCTAATTGTTGAAGAACGTTGGGAAAAGCTCATGGGGTTGGGTTAAATATCTGTAGACGACTGATATCACACAATGTAAAGCTAACAATAAATGATTCACAAGTATAACCTCAGTAGACAAGGGTCATTTCTCAGCGAAACGATTACAGTATTTCTAAATTTAAAAAATGTCCTGGCCTCATAAAATAGATGTAGACAAACTCAAACAACGGTCTCTGTAATCGTAAACGCTACTGAAACATAGTCGATTACTGCTGTATTTGATATCCTGAGGGACAAAACAACCCTCTATAAATAAGAATATATTTCACAGATTCATCCATCATTGATGGGTTCACTCCGATACTTCCCATTACATCTCAATAACTCAAAGATAACGTTGACGTTAGACAAGTAGATTTTGGTCATCGCTGCCCGACAGGTCTCTTTGCCCTGGGGTATAACTAGCTATTGATATAGAGGAGGCCATTGTGTTAAGAACATGTATAAAAGTCTATGAGGTTGTTTGGTTTTGTTCTAACGCTGTCTTCGTCTGTGATAAAGACACTTACTTCCGGACATGCTCAAAATTCTTTTTTTTTAAAATTATATAGTGTTAAGAGTATGGGGATTTAAGCTTATTAAAAATAAGAAGTGTAGGTAACTAATGTGTTTTAAAAGGAGATGTGTGAACCGAGGATTTAAGAAAATAATTTATGAAAAAAGAAACTGTTATGAAAGATATTATATAAAATGATGTAGGACCTTACCAGAAACCAAGTAGGCCAATAATAGTACCATGACTAAAAGAGACTATGACATGTGAACTCATAGTTTCAGGAGAAAGTCAGCAGTCCCGAGCCTGCGCTCTTCATGGGGCTTCCCGGAAAACCCCCTCAGCTCTCAGCTCCCCTAAGGGACGTAAAAGTTGAGAAGCCCCCCCCCCAGGGAGCGGTCACTTCTAGAAGTAGCCACCTGGGCGTCCAAGACACTAGATCTAAAACGCCTCCCGCTAAGTTGACCACCCGAGGGAGGGGTGGAATTTTCCATACTTCGACTCGTTATCACTTCTGCGCATCCCCGGCAAAGCTTACGAGTCTCAACGGTTAGGACCGCCGCAGTGCTGTGGATCATCACTGACCTACCTAGAGTGCAACCCCCACTGGAAGGTTCCTTCAGAGCTGGCGTCCAATGCGTTCTTAGCGGTACCTTTTGCTAATCCGTACTGGCGCTCCTGGCCCTAAACCGGCACCGCTCAGTGGCGTTGCTAGTTGATTTGAGAATAGGCCCTTTGAAAATATAATCTATGAGCATAGTATCTGTAGGTATATGAAGTAGAAGTAGGGCATTAGACTTACCTGAAACCCAGTAGGCCATTGATAGTCCTATGACGGCACAAAACACCAGTGACAGCACCAAGTTGTTCATGTTGGACCTGAAAGAACACAAACACATTTTAAAACATTAATTTCTACGTGTTGATCCTTGTGTGGGTGTAGAATTTCTTAGACCTTCCATTTGAATGTGTAACGTGTCTCGTTCATAAAAACCCAGGGCTCGGAGTTAATCATCAGGAAAGCGATTTAAAATTTCAAATGTTAAAAAGCAACGTTAAATCACTTTAAATATTTACAATGTATTAAATGGGAATGTAAAGAATTTTATGCATTGTCATTGACCTTGTCAGGCTGTATAAAGAATATCAATTAATATATTTTCTGAATTTTGTGTTTCATATATTAGAAGCGTTTGATCTATGCATATCATGAAACATATTTACATATCTAAGTTTTCGCTGAGATTTGAGATATAAGTATATATAAACGCATGTGTGTTTGTATGATAGTGTGTGTATTTATGTGTGTGAGAGCTATAACGCGCACGCGTGTGTGTTTGTGTGATAGTGTGTGTATTTATGTGTGTGAGAGCTATAACGCGCACGCGTGTGCGTTAATTTGATTAATTAATAGTCTTGCTTGTCAACGAGGGGTGCATGAATAAAATTATATCAACATGTGAAATTTTTTCATAGCAAATGTAGTCACATTAAATATTTTTTTTACAAAAATGTCGATAGCTTTACCTAAATACAAATTTACAATTAAAAATTCATTAATATTGCTTTCCGCTGGTGTTCACTCCAACACTCCCCCACCCAATTTTAATGTTAATTATTTCAATCTAAGCTAAATTAAGGGAGCCATCAGGAAACCCGGAGACAGTTCTTCATCCAGTTTTTGAAATAAATCATTCAGTAAAACAAATTACTTCTCTCTTGATTACAGTACAGTTAACTTCCACCGTCTGGTGGACACCTTAAACAACATCATTATAGGTAATGGTCATTCGATACGATCGTCCATCTCAGTCACACGGACAGCCACGTGACTCGCGTCTGTAACGGGAATATCCGGTTACATTGAAACAAAACTCTCTCATTTTAATAATCTGAAAACTCGAAATCACGTTCATAGAAGCTTTTTTTTTAATATTTTATTTTTTAAATGTAGGGATGGAAAGGGAATCAAGACTGGAGAAATATATTATTTGAGACAGAAAGCGTTCATTAAAAATACATCGTATTGTCAAGATTAAAGCAACAAGAGAAGATCCCGGAGGCTAATAAATATAAAAACACATAGAGTAGCTGAAATACCCGGCTGCTTAGGGTTTGAATTTATAAAAATATAACGTCCAGAGACATATAAGTACACACAGGGATACAGGGATTGGTAAGAATTAAATTGTGTATTAATTTTAATTTTGATTTAAATAAACTAATTTAATTTAATGGATTCTAAAAGGGAAAATGCATAATTTAAAAGTCAATATACATTTCACATGTTTACATGATTTTAAAGTGTTTTGACTAATGTTACAGCTTTATCCGCTTACTAATTAATAGAAACGATTTTATAAAGGTATCTTAAGATAAGATTTATTCCAGAATTAATTCAAGCCGATATTTAAATTTTCCGTTTCTCTGTAATATCCATTGGAACTTTTGTAGAATTCAGTCATTTAAATTTACATAATTATTGATTGTGAGTAAAATACTATATATATACAGAATCGTTAAAAGGATTTTTTTTAAAGAAAATTATATTAAATTTACTTTAAAGCAATCATCTTTAAATTAATAACCAAAAATATAATTATGATAAGTTTAATCCTAAACGTATTTTTTTTTTTTTTTTTATTTATTTTTTTTTTTTTGTTTAAAGTATTTTCTTTTGCCTTAACATGCCCCAGTCTCGCAAGAATTTTTAAAGAAAATGAGTTGCTAATGATATTTTTCAACGAGCATCAAGAGGTTTGAAGAACCCATTTTCTTTTACTAAACCGTAGTAACACAAGCCAACACACACACAAACACACACACAAACACACACACACACACACCGTCAACTGAACTTTTCATAGAAATTGGAAGGTCTCACTTGTATTCACCCCACAGATATGTAGAAATACGAAATTAATGTTTTCTTTAAATAATGTATTTTGTTCGGTGTCTGTAAAGAAACACATTTACCCCTGACAACGTATAATGCTAAGATAATTTTCACTCTTTAAAATACTATTTAATGCATTCATCAAACTTTATTTACCCTAGTATTATCGCAACAAATATTTACTATATTAAAAAAAAATTTTTTTACTTAATATTTTAAGATTTTTTTAAACTTGAAAACAGAAAAAAAATATTTTAAAAATACAAAGGCGAAAGTATTGTGACGAGTTTTCTTCGTATTTTCAAGCTCTAATTTAACCAAATTTAAGAACTATAAGGCGATACTTCCATTATCACGTTGTATTCTTTATGCAATAAGCTTCTGTACATGGCAAATGAGGGAAGTTTTACACAATTAGAATGTATACGTTGTAAGTTTAAATGTCAGTCAACACTGGATAATGTTGAAAACACTGTGCAAAAGGAAAGCTCCTGGCATTTATTAATGGGTTTTTAACTCACCAAATATGTCATACAAAAAATTTACTCAAGGGTTTGCTAATAGCTATCATCAATTTATTGCTTCTGGTAATTTAAATATTTGAAACGAAATAAATAATTTAAAAATATTTTTGTTCTAAGCTAAGCGTATGCATTGCAAAATTTACTTAGTCCTTTCCTCGTTATCTTTCATCGTTACCTGATTTTTTTTTAAGAGCCTCTGCTTGTGTCAGGAAAATACATTGTGTGCATAGATCTATATCATAAAAACCTTTGGAAGTTTAAATCCTATTTCGAAACTTTTAAACTTTTTATGAGAGAACATGTTTTGTTTCGCAATGAAGAGTGAATTTTAAATGCCCAAAATGTAAGTTATTAAAGGGAAAAAGTGAATTTAAGAAAATCTTCTGTAAGACATATATTCTTCGAGACATACGTCAAAATTATATAGTGCCCCCAACTACTCAAGGACCTACTGATACTTTGAAAATAACACAAAAGTAAAGATACTTACTTTCACAGACACACTTATTAAGAAATAAGTTTCTTAAAAGATTTTTTTAACAACCCCAGCACTTAAAAGTCACCCTTTATTCTCATCATGAGGAAGGTGACAGTTGTATTGAATACTTTTACTAAACAACCTAAATCAGAGTACTTTTATACTATTATACTATTATAAAATTTGAACACACACAAAAGATAAAATTTTAAATATTACCTATAAATTTCGCAAACACACAAATTTCCCAATGTTTATTAGAGGATGCGTAAAAATTAACAGTAGTTATCAATGTAATGAACAAAATGGGGGTGAGACTGCAATCAGCTTATAAATTAGTAATTGGAAAAGAAGTAAACACAGCGTGGGTTCGCCTGACAGTACTTCAGGCTAACACCTATCGTGTTTACTTCTTTTCTAGTTATCAATGTAACTATCTTTCTTTACTCAAATACAATAAATTGACTCAGCAAATGTGATTTGTACAACAATAAATGAGTAACGTTGTAACAGACGAAATGTTGCTTACATAATAGTATGTAAGCGATGCCTGATATGCTATCTGCTTGACGTGGCTGATAGGTTCAATGAGCGGCTATGTACGTCGTCCATGGCAATTAATGTTTCTCATCTCGTCACGTCGATAGTCGTGATCACTGCGGCTAGACAGAGCTGTCCATTATGAATGTTGCTTCCTCTATTATCACGCAAGATAAGCTTGGTTGGGGGAAAAAATAATACGTATCTGTGGCATCTTTACACCACACGTTAGGAGTGACATTTTCTGTCGTGTTATTAGAAAACTATATCTCTTTCTCTGTCTACTTCAGTTTGTTTTTTTACCCTCGTTCTCTCTTTCACACACAACCTTCCTCTTTTTTCTTGCTTTCTCTCTTTCTATCTCTCCCAGTCTCTCTTTATCTTTATTTTACTCTCTTTTATTTCTCTTTCATGTTCTCTAGCCCTCTTTATTTATGTACCTTTTTATCTCGCTACCCTTTCATGTCTTTTAATCTCTCTCTCTCTCTCTCTCTCTCTCTCTCTCTCTCTGTATATATATATATATATATATATATATTGGTATATAGTATATTTATTTCTCTCTTTCCTTTCTTTTCATTAACATCAAATTATTAAATTAAAACTCCCTTGAAGTTTGTTCCCCTCTAACTTACGAACTACACACAAAACGAATCAGCGAACTATTCATGAAAAATGGAACTTAAGCTATTCTTCTCTTGCTAGCCAACAACTTTCTAAATTACATAAAACGGGTAAATATTCTGAATAAGTAATGTTTTTAGTCATGTTTAAGCATGCTAGCGATAAAGCGAAACCAAAAAATAAAAAAAAAGTACTTAGATTAATTTTAAAATGCGACACTGATTTGGAGCGTAAATGTAAGCTGTCAAAAGCATTAAATAAAAATTTGCAAATAAATGTACCTAAACTATTTTACTCGTGGAAAACCTTTATTCCAAACCACAGATCCAAAGAACATAAGAATAATAATAATGATAACGTTATCGTGTAATCTACGTTTTTTGTTAATGAAATAACTTTAAATAAATAAAAACATTGTGATTTTTTAAAGAATAATTTTGCTAACGTGACAAGAAAATTAAACAAATAATGCTACCTTAAATCGTTAAGACTTACACTAGTATATGCATCATCAATACGGAACCAAACATTAAAAAAACAAAAAAACAAAAAACAAAGACAAACTAGAGAGAAAAAATAGCTGCAATATTAATTACTGGTAAGTATTCACAATTGACAAGAGTAACACCGTTAGTTAAATCAATAAGCCCGGAAACATGAGAGAATACAAGAAGATTTTTTTAAAGTTATAATTCAAAAGCCTTAACATTCTAACTAAATAAACACAATATCAATCAATATACATGACGACAAACACATACAAATCCTCCTTTGTCACACCTTGCTATCTGGCGTGGAATGGGTTACGTTAGCAATGGCATTGTCAACATTCAAAACCATTCTAAAAATGCAAGATTGGTCCCAAACAATGAATAAGCTCAGCCAGCAATAATATTCTGCATAGGATGAGCGTCTGCAATATATAAGAAACCAGATGTATCTTAATAAGAGTTTACTAATTCCGAATTTTTCTTCCATAAACACCAGTTATCCACTAGCTTAATGACCATATTCACGCACACCTTGCTGTTTAGAAGTTGTCTTTTCTTCTCCTATAATCATACCTTAATGTATCATTCTCTTCTCTTGTTTTAACACTCCGTTTAATCACTAATCCCATGAAGCTTTCCGTAATTAAATATTCATACGATGTCCTGTCAGCCCCTAAATCCCCCAGCTGAGTTTTTATTATTATTATTTTTTTTAAGTTAAAAGATTCTTTAACGAAACGTCCACTTTTGTTATGACGTCACTTCCAAGGGCTTACATTGTATTAACAATGGCTTAGGGAAATGCTACTAGTTAAATGTGGGGCGTTATTGATATTACAGATCAGAGGCGTCACTTGGGTTGGTGTCACCCGGGGCAATAGCTCATGGTGTCACCCGGGGCGCAGGCTCCTGGTGTCATCCCGTCATGATTTAACCCATACAACTCTTCCGATTTTTCCAGTGCCAAATAAAGAGAATATATAGAATTTTACTGTCTGGTGTCACCCCCCTGATGGTGTCACCCGGGGCGGCCCGCCCCCACCGCACCCCCTAGCGACGCCACTGTTACAGATACGTTGTCCAGTGGAATTTTATTTATGGTAACATGAAAATTGAGTTTAATAAATATATATTGTGTTGTTTATCAATTGGGAACATTGGATGTTGTGGATGAGTGATAAACTAGGGAAATGTTGGAGGGGTACGCATAATGGAATTGTTGAGGACTTATGTTAAGAAGAGTTGTGAAGTAGTTATGTGCGTCGGTGTTGTTGTGAGTTATGTAAGTTGACGTTGTGGGGGAGTTGTGTACGTGGATGTTGTGGAGGAGTTGTGTACGTGGGTGTTGTGGGGGAGTTGTGTACGTGGGTCTTGTGGGGAGTTGTGTACGTTGGTGTTGTGGTGGAGTTGTGTACGTGGGTGTTGTGGGGGAGTTGTGTACGTGGGTGTTGTAGGGGAGTTGTGTACGTGGGTGTTGTAGGGGAGTTGTGTACGTGGGTGTTGTAGGGGAGTTGTGTACGTGGATGTTGTGGAGGAGTTGTGTACCTCGGTGTTCTGAAGGAGTAATGTACTAGAATGTTAAAGGGGGAGGGGGCAGAAGTACATTATACATAACACGTGGCTCAGATTTCGAAAATGCCTAGCTGGCGATATCGTGGGCAGAGACTGTCATGTGACCGCCTGAGGTGGGCGTCATTAAGCTGAACGGTGCTAATGGGCGGGATAAAGTTATATGTAAATTGAATTAAAAATACACGATCTTCTAGTTAAATGTTTACTTCCAGTAATGAAACTTGAAGGTGTCGTCGACTGTATCGAATGTATTTCAATTATAACTCTAGGAAATAGAGATTTTTTTAATTTAAAATTTAAAACAAAAGTTAAATTATTAAACAACTGCTTACCTTGACTATAATAGCAATGGGTGCCTAGAAAATGTTAAAGAAAAGTGTTAAAACAGTGTTAAATTGTTCTTCCGCTGGTTTTTTAACACGTCAATTGAAAATAACAAACCGCTCACTGGGTAGTGGCGGGTATCACTAAGTAATACTGAATCCTATTGAGTAGCGTTCAGTGACACACGATAACACTGAGAAATGACGGGGTGCACTCAATAATGACAGTGATCGGCACTGGGCGGTACTGAGTGCAAAGGCGGAGCACTTGTAACCGGTGAATAGCACTTCATAGCCTTGGGGTGGAGGTGTGGGTGGTAAAATTGTCGCAGCCGTTATTTCAGAATAGAGCAGATGACAATATTTTTAAGCACAAGAATATTGATTTTTCAAGCCAATATTTCTTGCATTGATCTTTTCATAATTAAAATTATACAATAATAATTCCTAAGTGGATTTTTTACGCACCCAGCCCCGGGTCTCATTGCGCAACAAGACGCACTCTCTAAACTGTTTTCCTCTTCGTGCGCAAGATCACGTACGCACCAAATATCAACCCTGAATGAATGAGCAGTAATTTTAACAACTGATCGTCAAACAAGGAAGAAACAGGGTTCGAAAAGAGAATTATGAAAGTGTATTAGATCTATTTAATTTTTGCTTGTATAATTATTTGCAGTGAGAAACGTTCAAATAAAGTTAGTTAAATAGACATAAAGCTTAAGAACTACATTCATTGTGTATTTCGTTCTTGTTGTCATCATTTTTTAAATTATTTTTTTTTTTAATATTTCATTTGCTTAGCATATTTTTAAATATATTTATTTGTTACTTTCACATATTTAAAAAAAAACGTAATAAACAAGGTTTTTACTATAAGACCTGTATATACGAGACATAACTATAAGGATATTTATTATTATACGCAGCGCAAGACAATCCAAAAATACCAAATTTTAGTAATGTCTGGTAAAACATGATTAATATAATGTGCTACAATCGTGAATATATTTTTAAAAAGTAATGTCAAAATAATACGCACCTTATTGCACGACAAGAAAGTTTGTTGAACATAATACGCACCACGACACTATCTCAAAAATTAACATGATATAAAGAGAGAAATAAAATAATCTAAAAATTCAATAATTTAATTACAGTACATTCGATCAATCCGAAATTTCGTTTCGTAATTGTTTTCATCGGCACAAGTCTCCCTGCAAAATATCAGCCCCCTAGCTTAGGAGGAAGTGGGTTAAAAATCGAAGACAAGTTTTTTTCGACAAGGGCTCAAGCACACACCAAGAGTTAATATAAATGATTTTTTAAAATGTAAATAAAACAGTTTTAAGTGAAAGAATAGATATTGAAATGTTAACTAAAGTGAAATTTTAAATATTTGAAGAAGGCTGTAGACTCTGCACCTATCTTTATTTTTAACACCTACTTACCCAAAATAGTTCTTCACCTCATATCATTGCGCTTCTTAAACACACACCATGGATATTTGTGCCAAAAGAAACAGATACTAGAAATTTTAAAAACTGGAATCGGTCGCAGGGGATATTTTGATACATATCTATCGGCTCTCCAAAACTTACCCAAAGCTCATCTGTCCCAAGCTGCACATTATGTGCATCAATCAAGTGGACCGCCAACCATCACCAACAAAACAAATATTTCGTAAAAAGAAATAGCGTGGTAGTCACGTTACTAGGGCCCATTTGTTTCTTCCAGAGCCTCTTTTTCCCTACCTAATCAAATCTTTTTTTTAATCCTCATCTTAGAAACCAGCTTTGACTTTTCTCCCCTCCCCCTCACCCCAGCCAGAAAGCAAATTTATTATCATCAAAAAATTGGATTATTTTCATCGTGTATACTCCCTTCTCGCTCTTCTATTGGAAGTTTTCAATCTGAGACTCTCAATACCACTGCTCCCCCCACCCCCACTAGCAACCCAGTTAAAATCAGTTTTACCAACTGAAAGAGTTGCTCCCACGAGACTTTGCTCCAATCCAGTACAAGAAAATAACACATCAGATCTCACCAGCCATTCGTTTCGTCGCATTGGTGCAAGTCCAAAAAGACAAATTAAATCAAAGACTGAAATTCACATTTCAATTATTGGTGCCTGAGTTCAGGCGCGCTTTTCGGAAAGACCCCCCAAAGGACCTGGCTTGAGTGATAAACTTTTTCTTGTCGCTTGGGGACACACTTTTGTATCACGTTGTGAATGATTCTATTCGCGTTTTCTACCGAGTGTCTTTTTTTTCTTCTCAAAACTTAAAATTAGAGAAGGCTCAAAGAAACATAGAAAACATTTCAAAATAGTTGCATGTAAAGTTAAGAGAATGTGTGTGTAGATTTGGATTTTAGTTTTTAAATTAAATGGGGGGGGGGGGGG
>MUZC01001082.1:349348-390136 GCA_002072015.1 Radix auricularia | reverse complement strand
TAATACGTTTTTACAAAATTGTAGTAAATAAATGAAGGTGGTTTTTTTTTGTTTTTTTTTTTTAATTAACGGCTGGATCACCATATTATATGTTAGGTCCACAACTGCCACCTGGTATGTGATACTGTTTACGGAAATTTTTCGTTTCATAATGCTGCCATTTTCTTCTCATTCCTAAAACAATAAATTTATTGCGCCATCCATGGCATTCGTTGACTGAAAGTGTGTCGGTTAACAACGCCGTGTGGCTCCCGATCGCCTCAATTTAAAAATTATACAGTGCTCTCTTCTCTCGATCAATTTTTCCTTTTGAAGTCCGAGGCTACAAGCCCGCGTATATATCTGAGCGACCCCGCGCATCATTTTAGAAACACCGCGCGCAAATTTTAATCAGGATACAATAATGTCTGTATCAGGGGTTGTAAAATATTGAACAAAACATGCATGCTGTGCTGCTTTGCCCACAACTTTTGTTATTTTGCACACGACCAACGAACCTTTGAGGGCACATTGCTCTTCACAAACATTTGCCGGCAAACATTTTCACAAGTAGCTGGCTCAAACCGCCTTGACAGCTTTTAAATCCGATCTCTGCAAGAGAAAGGGCTCTTCTCGGGTGAATGGACATTTCGCTGCGTCATGTGCTTAATCAACTTTGAATCTCGAAACAATCATACCGTAAAGTACAAGGGACACCACTCTAATCGCAATTAAATCACAAGCAAGTTACTTTCTCCATCAATGATCTTTTATACCTGTTTGGGCTGCAAAAAAAAAAAAATAATAATAATAAATCCCCATCGCCGTCTATGCGCACCAAGCTGCATTTAAAATATTTATTTATAAATGGATCTATATAGAATACATTTATTTGTATTTTAATGTTTTTTACCCAGCTGTGTCGCTAAGCCTGTGTTAGATCTAAATAGGACAATCATTTTAAAGTTTAGAGATTTTATTGGTGATGTAATATTTTTAAAATAGTATATAAATACAAAACTTCTTTATAGCATAACTGAAAACGTTTGTTGATTTACTGAGATGTATTATTCACGAACCCATTACACTGATAATAAAGTATAAGAAAAGCTTCAATAATCACAAGAGGCATATATAAATAGACAGATGTGTATGATTGTTGACAGAAACGCGTATTTTCTAGTAAAGCGTACGCACTTGTTTGACCTACATCCTTTACAATAGACGGTTTGTTTGTGGTTTGATGTACACCTCTGCTATTATCTACTAGGTTTTGCACACACAAAAAAGCGGAAGACAATGCTTGGCATGCAGCGGGGGTAGCCTGAAGGTCATAAATGGCTTGTATTTGATAGTAGTAGCTACACAATGGGTATCTAAGGAGTAACCTTACCTTACTATTTTAGCTGAAAATGACTGAGTTTTCAAAGTAGGGTTTATACTCGATCACACCCGTTAAACATTTCAATGGTAATAAGCCAGTCAAATCGTTATAACCCTTCCTTGTTTCCCTCATATTCAAATTTTATTTGGTTTATCCATTAGGGGGGGGGTATTTTTAAACCAGATTGTCCCTTATTTTCTTTCATCTATTCCAAATTAAGGGTTACGAAAAAAGTCCGTTGAAATGCAATTTGTATGTTCGTCCTCAAAGTCAGCACTTTTTTGTCCATATTTTACACTTTCGCTTAGCCGTGACAGTGTCCTTTTCTTGTGTTATTATCTGATTGTCAATGTGACATTGATCTAAGCTGCTGTCATTTTCTTTTTAATCCACCTCCTGGAAATGAAGATTTATTGGCATGTTTCAGCAGAACGCTCAAAACGCTGTTTTGCGTCAAATTGCTGCAGCAGTTTTCTGTCTTTGGCATTTAAAACACATTGGCAGACTGATTTTATCCACTAGCTTTCAGGACCGTCTTTTACCCTCTTATTATATAGGTTTATTTTCTATTACAAGAGGGAATACGAAACTGGTTATTTTAATATTCTTGGTCTGAAAAGCAGTTCTCTCCCTTGTTTATGAGATGACAAGATAAAAGTTGGCATTCAGTACTGTCAACAATGAATGAGATGACAAGATAAAAGATGGCATTCAGTACTGTCAACAATGAATGAGATGACGAGATAAAAGTTGGCATTAAGTACTGTCAACAATGAATAGACATTTAATATTTATAGCATCCCAGTTCATGCATCCTTGAAGGTCACGTGAACAAGCCGGCAGTTTGTTAGCGTCCAGGCAAATGACCACATTGACTGTGGACAACTGGTATCGGCTGTAAAGGGTTAAAGTGACTTCTCGAGCGCCACAAATATGTGTCCACTGCATGGTTCCAGTCCGATAGGATTCTTCAGCCACATTACTTAATTCTAATGTATTTTGACTATTTATGAAGTCACACGATGCTTTGAACTGACACAAACGAATCATTGTATATCACTCGCGCATGCATGACTCCATTGATGATACTTTCATGTTCCTATAAACTACCGTAATTGATGATGCTCTTTCTCAGATTTAATCGGCCCTTAAACAATGTACAGAGCTCGTTGTTTAAACTGACTTACAGTTCTGCCAGGTTATGCAATACTGTTTTGCTGGTAAGCTTGATGCTGCAATACCACGTGATTTGTGCAAGTGATCGATGTAATAAATTGACGGTTATTGTTTCTTTATCAATAATTTTGCATTAGCTCGATAGACAGTTTCGTAAACTGACAAAAGAATATGTTTTTATATTATAAAATTATTTTTATTTAAACTAAGTAATTCTATAATATTTATAGAAATATGAAATATTTAAAAGTGAAAAAAACACAAATGTTTCCTTAGGAATAAAGGTTAATTAAACATGGATTGTGTAAGCCTTGTAAATAATACATTGGAACAAGATATTCTAACGCTTAAATTAGAAAGACAGCTTAATACCTTCGTCACATAATACGAGGGAGAAACAAGAGATAATTAGGATTGAAAGAAGTTCTATTCTGGGGATTAATTGGATTGCGTCTCATTTCTCAACACTATTATCTACTAGATTTAACCTCATGCTAATATTGTAACATTATAAATGTTAACGTTCAAAACTATTTGTTTCGTACAGTAACATTTCAGGATAAATTTGAAAAGGTTTTGAATTTATTCAAACAATCACATTTGTTATAAACCCATAAAGCCAGAATATATTACTGAAAATATCGGTTTAAACCAACTTACAGTTGCTGACATTTTCAGTCGCACAGCCTGAGACGACAAGCAAAGACCGGATTATACCGTCCATCTTAGAATGTATGGCTAACAACGATCGTATTAAAAATGACTCGGTGAGAATAACCTGATTATAATGATGATGACCTGATTATAATGATGATGACCTGATTATAACGATGATGAACTGATTATAATGATGATTCCCTGATTTTCTGGATATGATGACAAGGCCAGGAGTACACGGACTTGGTTGCTGAAATTCTGGAAAAGGTCTAAAGGCACGCACACACAGACACGCACATACACACACAGACACGCACACACAGACACGCACACACAGACACGCACACACACACAAAAACGCAAATGCTTGGGGCGTGGTTTCCTCGTTAAATGGAATCCCAGCTGGGGTGACCCTGTATGGTGGCTGCATTGTTGTACGTGGATCGATCATTTTTCATAGCCGTGCTACAATGCCGAGTAACCACTGACCATACGGTTAAGCCACCAGAGACACCATCAAATGGTAAAATTCAGGAATGTACCAACCAGATCCAATCTACAATAAATATCTGGAGAGGACAGTGCATAGACTTAAAATCACGCGAAACATATTTCAATGTGATTTACATTTTAATGGATGTTTTTGTAGAGGCGTTTATATCTCTAGACCAAGGAAGAGATGGGAGGACGATATCAAAGAGTAGACCGGCCTGTCATTTAGCGACTCCTAGAAGGCAGCACAGGACCAGGACACATGACATAAGATAGTGTGCAGTTTAAAATGGTGCACCCACGACGGGTTAAAGGACAGTTCAGTTCATTTCAGTTCAGTATTAAATTGCTTCCTTTTTTAAAAAAAATTTTTACGAAAGGCGGTGGAGATCTGTAGATTGTAAAAATTAATTCTAACTTTGAAATACAGCATAAACATAATAATGATGTGTATCTTGTAAAATGCCCCTGCAAATTTGTCATTGTTGTTTAAAACAAGATGGGAAAACATTTAAGTCATCAACTACTTTAAATAAAAGGAAATGTATTGGTTTTTTTTTCATCAATCTAGTTCCGAGGACCATTAATATGATTTAAATATGTTTGTCTTGCAATTTCTAAGTTAGGTCAAGCTGATTGGATACCAATCCAATGTTAGTGAACATTTTGTTTCGGCGATTCTCACGTTAAAGTCAAAGCACAAACAAGTCAAACTACAAAGTGAGCAATAAAATAGAACTAAAGCAATTCATGTCAGAAGCGAGATAGATGCTTTAATAAGGAATAAGTACTGGATTTAAATTATTGCTTTGAAATAAGATTTGAACATTTTTTCTTCAGCTAGTGACATATATGTCGTGAGTTCATGTATAAACATAATATTTTGAGTGTAGATTTTTAACGCAATTTCATTATAAGAAAGTATTTGCGTTTAAACTATATATTTGAAATGTATGGCCAGTCTGTTCGAGCTTTGAACAGAAACGCCTCCTAAACCATAGCAGATACAGACTTCGGGTCTTTTCAAATATGTTAAGGAGGTCTCAAGGGAGTGCACGGGCCAACAAAAACACCGAAAAGATTTCCTCGATTTCCTCAAAAATAAAATCGAAAAGATATCAGTATTTTATAAATTTCCCGGGAACAATAACATCTATCAGGTTGAAAAAAACGCCAAATATTTAGAACAATGTTGGCGGAGAAATTTTTTAAAATCTCTTCTCAATCGACTCCCGTAATTTTATCGGTAATTTGTGAATAGAGTGGCGAAAAGATGTGAATATTGTTTGACAAGTTGTCTAGGGGTGTAATATTTAATTTATCCTATCTCTGCCTACACGCGCATACTTTAGTGATCTTTCGCAAAACGATAATCAACAAACAAGATGGTGAAAATGTAACAATAATTTATTATACAATAATTACAATAGGCGGAAACTGGTTCCGTTATGGCCAAAATTCCTCACTAGGCTTAAGCCAATCAATATAATAGTTATATGGTTAATACTTAAATTTTTAGGATGTACTGCCCCGCTCCGTGAACGGTTAGTTCTGCAATTCTCCTGTCCTATGGGCTGCTTCACCTATGGTTCCAGGTGACTTCGGTGATCACAGAAGTGTGAATAACCGGCTTCTGCACAGGTGATGTGTAAGCATCAACCAGTGCGGTTGGCTTCTTGTTGGCTGCTTCACCTATGGTTCCAGGTGACTTCGGTGATCACGGAAGTGTGAATAACTGGCTTCTACAACTATAATGTGTAGGCACCAACCAGTGCGGTTGGCTTCAGCGTTACTTTTAGAGTAACGCTGGTAATGATGAGTTGTCCTCCTCTGGTCCTGTCGATCGGTGCAGGGGTGAGGTAGGGGTTGGATACAAATCGCGTGGATAGCGGTGAGTCCAGCTCCTGGTCCAAAGATGTGGATTGGGGGTCGGATGTAAGTCGCGTGGATAGCGGTGAGTCCAGCTCCTGATCCAGGTATGTCGACACTTCGTTGGGCGGTTGCTGTCTGGAGTTCGTGTTGTCTCGCAGTACAGGCGGGTGCCTCGAAACCAGAATAGATTCTGGCTAACGGGTAATGGTGCCGGCTCTCTCACGTCAAGGATGTCTATAGATTCAGTTCAATGGCTTGAACAATCATTCGATATAGCTCTCTGTGATGTCTTGAGCGGAAAAAGGACGGGTCTAGCCGGTGTATCAATATGTATACATGTGTGGATACCCTCGCTTTCGGGCAGCCTTGTATTTCGCTGCATATTTAATTAGTGACCTTTGATCCGTCAAGTGTTTCGTGAGTGGCTCCCTTTTTGTTTTGTTGTCATTCTCGTGCAAATTATATTGGGTTCATAAATTTCACCACAAATAGCAACTGTTTAGTTTAGAAATATTGATTTGAAATTACTTTTGAAGTAATCTTGAATGATAGATAATGTTTTTTCCACTTTGTGAATGCTAATGTTAGACTTTTTCGCGGTGCGTATTATATGTTCTTGTTGTGATGGGTTATGACGTCATATCAGTATTTTGTCAACTTCTCGCACACCATAACAACTATTGGGTTAAGACAAACGCAAAACGATCGCTAAAAATATTTAGAACACTTTTCTAGAAGAAATTTTTTTTAAAAAAAATTCCGTTCGATCCCGTAATTTTATTAGCAATTTGCAGATAGATCTAGCTATTGTTTTGTTAATGTTCAGAATTATTGATTTGAAATGACTTTTAATGTAATCAAGAATGCTTTGTATTGAATAGAAAAGAAGTACTTTTTTTTGTTGGCAATTGTGTTTAAATACTCATTCGAGTTTTTATTTCTTGTTTAAGTCGTAGTCACGTTTCACCAAAATAATCACCAACATTTTAATTTTAAAAAATAATTAAATAATAATCATAATAATAATAATCAATCATTTAAAAGTATAAAGAAGATAAAATATAAAGTATCATTTCAAAATCATTTTTTCAAAATTTTAATCATTATAAAACTCAGGATGTGAGTGTCAGGTTTCTTTAAATTGATACAATTATTAACAATTGATTTCATGTAAATTACTTTGGTTGTCTTTTTTTATATTCTCGCTTTGACAATATCCATCCATGATGCTGAAAAAAGCTCTTGTCACATTTCATCCCCCAAGTAACAGTGCCTTCGTCCTGTGGGTGGCAAGTTCTTGTCACATTTCATCACCCAAGTGATAGTGCCTTCGTCCTGTGGGTGGCAAGTTCTTGTCACATTTCATCACCCAAGTGACAGTGCTTTTGTCCTGTCACGAGTTCTTGTCACATTTCATCCCCCAAGTAACAGTGCCTTCGTCTTGTGGCGAGTTCTTGTCACATTTCATCACCCAAGTGACAGTGCCTTCGTTCTGTGGCGAGTTCTTGTAACATTTCATCCCCCAAGTGACAGTGCTTTTGTCCTGTCACGAGTTCTTGTCACATTTCATCACCTATGTGACAGTGCCTTCGTCCCGTGGTGAGTTCTTGTCTAGCCATTTCTTTGTCTCGCCTGCCGCCTCGCGGGAACTGGTGGATGAATTTACCAGATGGCGCAACCAGGACAAGTTGCCGTCCATTCCACTGGTCCTGGGGGTCAAAACAAGACAAACGGCGGTACGAAACAGCGGCTTTTATTTGGACCTCGTTAATGACGTGTGGTTCAAGCTTGGTGGTGTATTGTTTGTGGAATCCTTGCCAGCATGACGTTCTTTCAATATATTCAAACACTGATTCTTTGGTAAACAGGTTTCACTTCTTCCAAGACTTAACGATGCACTAGTTTAACCCAGATGGCATTAACTGACATTAACAATCTCAATCTGATGCAACGAGGGTCAACAATCTGAAGTAACAGTAACAAACTATCAAAATCTCATTTACCGTAGTCAGATGAAAGTACAGACCAAAGTATTTCAGGAATTTCATCATCCACTTCTTCAGATTCGTCTTCTTACTTGTGACGTAATAACTGAATTATCGTAGATCTCAAATTAAAGGGGGGGGGGAAAGAATTGTAGCTTTCTATTTGATGAACCTCTTTGACATTATTATCTTGGTACTGATAACTTATTATTGTTAATCTCTGTGACTTTTAAATGTTCGATTTCATTGATCTGAGATTATTGGTCTCGTAGACCTCAAATTGTTGGTCTCGTAGACTTAAGATTGTTGGTCTCGTAGACTTAAGATTGTTGGTCTCGTAGACTTAAGATTGTTGGTCGTAGACTTAAGATTGTTGGTCTCGTAGACTTAAGATTGTTGGTCTCGTAGACCTAAGATTGTTGGTCTCGACGACTTAAGATTGTTGGTCTCGTAGACCTAAGATTGTTGGTCTCGACGACTTAATGTTATTCGTCTCGGTGGCTTAAGATTGTTGGTCTCGTAGACCTAAGATTGTTGGTCTCGTAGACCTAAAATTGTTGGTCTCGACGATTTAAGGTTGTTGGTCTCGGTGAATTCAGATTGTTGGTCTCAGTGATTTAAGATTGTTGGTCTTAGTGACTTAAGATTGTTGGTATGGGTGACTTAAGATGGTTAGTCTGGGTGACTTAAGATGGTTAGTCTGGGTGACTTAAGATGTGACTTAAGATGGTTAGTCTGGGTAACTTAAGATGTGACTTAAGATGGTTAGTCTGGGTGA
Organism: Radix auricularia; assembly: GCA_002072015.1. Lineage (NCBI taxonomy): Eukaryota > Metazoa > Mollusca > Gastropoda > Lymnaeidae > Radix > Radix auricularia. The sequence goes on along the minus strand of MUZC01001082.1, from coordinate 381,813 downwards.
CTTAAGATGGTTAGTCTGGGTGACTTAAGATGTGACTTAAGATGGTTAGTCTGGGTGATTCACTTGATTCTTTTTTTTATTAATTCTTCCTGAATCAAGTCGATGAAATGCTGTATTTTTAATGGATTTATTTGCAAGACTTGGCGGCGACTGTGTCTAGTTACTAGAGTTATGAGCGAGACTGCACAGCGACCATTTATTTTTAGAAGGGATATTTTTAAAAGTTGCACTAAAACGCCAATAATCATTTTATTTATCCGCAAAGTTAAATACTATCCCATCTCATCCCTACTCACAGTATTTATAACCAATTATAAGATTCAAACATAATGTCAACGGTCTCTTTACCTCTGTTTGTCAGGGGGGGCGTCGGCATCTCAAGCGAACATACGAGATGGGGAAGAAAGGGCAAACCAATCCGGACGGAACATTTTTAAGGGCGGCATTTTCGATCCGCTCCATACAGTATGCCAAGTGGTGCCAAGTGGTGCCAAGTGGTGCCAAGTGGTGCCAAGTGGTGCCAAGTGGTGCCAAGTGTATCGTGTCTTGTCCATGTTGTGTTTGTTTGCTACAAGAGTCCTGTGCAGAAATGTCAAGGGCCGCGGATCTCCTCGTGCATTAGAGAAGCAGAGCAACCCCAATTATCGATGTTCTTAGGGCAAACACCGGGAACATGAGATGCGACTTATGACGTTTTAGATATTAAAAAAAACAAGCCTTACAGCGTGGGCATTTTATTATTACAAAATAAATTGTAGGAATTTAGTGATTTAATTTTTTTTTTTGGGGGGGAATAAAGTCTTTACTTTGAAGACATATCGTAATAAAAATGTAGGAGTAAAGTCATAATGTAGCCATTTAGTGAATACAAAAAAAAAGATGTTTCTTTATTATATTAAAGACATTTAGCCATTAACATATAGGCCTGTATTACTTTCAATACAGATATAGCATGAAATTAATTTAATCTAATAATGATAACGTTTTTAAAAATTCACTCGTGGCACTTGAACAATCCTTCTAAATGTTTACAAATCCTTTTGTAAGATTTAGCGAATTAGTGGGCATTTTAACGATAAATGTATGGGGATGATAAAAAATAAGTTTTAAAATGTAAGGGCAGCTTTCTTGGGAGTCATGAGAAAGGGGGAAATAAATTTAGAATATATATTTTTGATACATTTATAAATATTGTGTGGGCGATATTTTATTTGACCATCTCTATTTGCTGACAGGTATTCGATTTTAAAAAATCATAGAAAATACCGGACACATGTAATGTTTCCTCTAAGGTTCGTTGATCCGTGTGAAAAGTAAAAAAAAAAAACATGTGAGCAATGTTGCACAGAAAAATATGTACAAAATTTTATAAAATTAGCTGCACAGTAATTCTAAACAAATGCGTGGTGTCCGTCAGACGTATGCACCGCCACGCAGCCTAAAGCAAATATTCAACATGAGTAAAAGTAACTAGATTATAAATATAGTCATTAAGAAACATGGATTTGTTTTAATTTTTAACAGTCAACTACCTTAAAATATTAAATCATTTTAAAATCTCGAGCACTTGAAAGAAAAAAATGGCTCAGTACAGTTCTACATTTTTTTCTAATATAACAGAGCTAATGGAATTAACCAGCTGAACAAATGGTTCAGTACAACAAACTAATGGCAGCATAAGCTCAGCCAATGGCCCAAAACAAGACATCTCATGGTCCTAAGCATCTCTGCAAATGGTCCAGTATTGCTTGACCAAATTTCCTCTCAAATTTCCCTGGTTTCATGTCTACACACCCAAACTCCATCGTGGTGTTGTCTCAATTAACAACCCTAGTCGGGCAATTTCCCTTTATCTCCGTTATCTCCCATTCTAACCTAATTCACTCCCCTTCATCAGCTCAACTCGCCCGCCGTCCGTCCATCTGACCCATTAACTTAGTCGCGTCCCCTCCACATCTTCCAGCCGATGGCGCACCAAGGAGAGACCCCAATCCTGAAATCCTTTTATCAGTCCAATATATTCATGAGACTCTTCTCGGCGTCTTTTTCCGGCTTCCGGAAGACATTCTTCAGGCGGCCCGGCTTATTCTTATCACAGAGGTTCATTACTTTTTTAAAAATTCTATACTGTCATTGTTGTATGTTGTAGTGTTGCTATGTTAAGTAAGTTTCGTAATGTAACAAATAGATTAATCCTAAACTTTTAGAAGACTGCTTATCTACAAAAGATGTTTTTATGAAAACATTTAGGCAATGGTGATGTTGAAATCCTTTGTTTTCTATGAGACCGATACCTCAATCAAATATTTATTGAAGGACTTGACGAAATAAAATGACTGAATGTTATTTAAAACTGCTCAACGTAAACAATTGGTTAAGTGTTAATGGCCATTATAAAAAATTCAGTCTTCGTTTACAATGCCGTCAAATGTTGGAGATAACAGCAGATAGTCCAGTACGGCAGGTTTTTCTTTAGATAGTGACCAAGTTGCCTTGTTTATTTAAAGAAGGGAAAGCTGGTCCCGCACCGCACGCCAATATTGAATCAACTAGTTGATTATAAAAGACAAAATAGGGTTAAATTTTAACTGTGTATTAGATGGGGCGAAAATGCAAAGTTATTTCTCAAACCTACCACACGTCGGATTTTACGCAACAGTATTAAAACTCTTCGGCGTAGCAGTTTAAGATTTATTATATCTTATTTACAGTACGAAATTCGATACTTCACAAACAGCCTTAAACCATACTAGAAAGATTATACAAAGTGAAAACATATTTCAATTTGTCCACAGTGTGAAAGACATAAGTGCAATTAGCCCATAGAGCTCTATGATAATGGTGATAAACACTTTCACTTTGTCCAGAGTGTTAAAGACATAAGTGCAATTAGCCATTGGATCTGTATGATAATGGTATCACTTTCACTTTGTCCAGAGTGTTAAAGACATAAGTGCAATTAGCCATTGGATCTGTATGATAATGGTATCAAACACTTTCACTTTGTTCACAGTGTTAAAGACATAAGTGCAATTAGCCAATAAATCTCTATGATAATGGTGATAAACACTTTCACTTTGTTCACAGTGTTAAAGACATAAGTGCAATTAGCCAATAAATCTCTATGATAATGGTATCAAACACTTTCACTTTGTCCACAGTGTGAAAGACATAAGTGCAATTAGTCAATAAATCTCTATGATAATCTTATCAAACACTTTCAAAATATCAGACGTCTCAAACTTCAGGTTCATCCAAAATGAAAAAATAATCTGCTTACAAATTTAATTTAATATTAAGCTGTCCATGGGGAAAATCACTGCTGACAGACAATTAGAAACTTTAAAACACAATAAGGCCACACATCACTGGACAGCAAAAATACAAACTTACTTTAGAAAGATGTCGACAAGGTGTGGTAGTTAGTTAGTGTGTGTGTTAAAACTCTTGTTTAAATTTTGTTTCAATTTTTTTTTAAAAATATTATTTGATTGCTTTCTAATGAACCCCAATTCTTGACTTCCAACATATGCCAGGTAACTAGGTGGACTGAACTTTATAAATGACCTAGAAAGATTATACATAGCCTGTACTTGAACTCATCTTGCTTGTCATTTGGAAATGAATACAAAATAACACCTTATCTTTATTATTATATAGATCACATTATCATATAACCAAGCATGGAAAATATGGACATAGGCTTAATCCCTAGAGCAAAACTAAATCAGCTGATATAAAATTTGGTTAAATAAGATAATTCAATCAAAGTTGAAGTTAAATTTTCAGAATCATTAGAAATTTTTAGCCAAATTAATGTTGAAGAAACTCTTGATTCGACAGGCATTGACACCATGGGAAAACGCAAATAAAATACAATGAAAAGATAATTTTGTAGAAATTCTAATAGGATGTCTCCCTTCCGCCCCCCAACACCCACAAGAGTCTCTAGGCGAGATGACTCTGTTCGCCCAAAGAGTTGGTTATTCCCAGCTCATTTCCGCCTGTCTCAAGTCTGGTTGTTTGGTGACAGAGTATAATCATTTCCTTCCTGTCTAGCCCCAGTTGTAGCCCCTGACGATAAAAATCCACAGAGTAAAGGGACGCCGAAGTGCGTATAGTCGATACCCGGGTTCGTACAGGTGATAGTAAAAGTAACACTTGTCTTAATTACGTAACTCCCTATGCATATGCTTACAAGGACGTGATAGTCTATCTCTGCAGCACGCGTGTCAGTGTTGGCTAACATAAAGATTCTTAATCTCGACAGCTCCGAGTTGACAAATTCCACGTTCTACAGATGAGCTTAAAGCTCAATAAGATCCAAAGTCTCAGGCAAGAAAACATTACGACAAGGGTAGACTAAATACATGTCTTCATATGTCTTAGAACAGCATAAGACCTTTAGTCTCTTCCAATGAAACATCTAAAAGGTTTAGATTTTTTCCGTTTCCTACATATGACGCTGGGGCTCTATAACAACTGCAATCTCTAGCAATGAAAACCTTAAGACAAGGGTAGACTCATAACATGTTTTTTAGATGACTTAGAACTCCAAAAGACCTTTAGTCTCATGCAATAAAACACCAAAAAGTGTATATTTATTCCGTTTCCTACACATGACTGGATAGCTCTATGACAAGTGCAGTCTCTATAGCAATGAAAACATTAAGACAATGGTAGACTCATCACGCGACTTCAGATTACTTGAGAACTCCACTAGACCTCGACCCACAGACAATAAAAGCAGCGACACACGAGTAGACGGATTTTATATCAGAAAATCGCCATGCTGGCGACCATTTCCATTAGATTTGGACAAATAGGATTTGGCAGGTTGATCTTCCTTTCTTGCTCTACTGCATGTGCTCGAGGGGACAGGGAGGGGGTACTCCTCTGGGGGCTTGTTTTTGGCACGGTTGCCGGGCAAAATACAAAAAACACAATATCCTATAATAGACGCGTAGAAAAATAGGGGGTGGGGAATATGTGTGGAGTGTTAGGACGAATTCGTTGCATCGAAATGCGGCCACTGATAGTTAGAGGCCAGTAGAGAAGGAATTGTGTCCACAGACTTGTTAAATTTATACTGTTAAGCTATGAAAGTACCAAAGGTCTGATTAGTCTCTCGTTAAATTGTTGCTTTTTATAAGTTTTATTTTTTTTGCTGCTATTGTTTATTGTTCGTTTTCAGTAGTCATTTTAATACTAATTTTAACAGACAGACGAGGTCCATTATTTCGAAGATAAAAATGTGAAGTTTGGACAGCAATCATGTGATGTAAAGATTGGGGGGGGGGGTTTAGAGGGGTTATGATTAAGCCTGACATTGACACAAGACAAAGAACTTATCGACAAGAAGCATTCCTCGTGGAGTTTTAAAAAACACAACAAAAAGTTAATCAAAATGAAAAACGTAGCATAAATATTAGTTACATGCCTGATTTCACAATACTGGATTTTCTTGAAAACAAATAATACCAGGCTGGTGTGCTAGGGGGGATTTTATTTTACGGATTACTGAACATAGCGTAACGTAAGATAACGTTCCTCTAGAGAATTATCACTTTGTTTTCCTATTAAAAAAATGGTCTTTTGATTGCAATAAATGACTTTTCTTTGGCGGTTGGGTAGCTCGCCCCACAAGCTGAGGGGCGTAGGATCAAGCCCGCCTAAAAACCATTATAAAAATGTTTAGAAATGACTAACGCTATGAAATGTTTAGAAAAAGTTTCAGACAATGGTGATGAAGTTTACGTTTTCAAAATAGGAAACCTTTGCTTTCAAATATACTACCTGGTAATGTCCAATCGGCTACATTTCCCTAACCATAACCCCCAGCTAGCTGCCTCCGATTTTGGCCGTACTCATTTCGATCACAAATCAAGAAACGGGTTCGTTGCGGCAGTGTTCGGGCCCCGTTTAATAACATGTTATCTTGCCCGAGTTACGACTCTGGCCACGGTATTGACTGTATTTAATTATCAGGTTTATTGGAAATACAGACCTCGCCACGGGAGCCATAAAGATTTGAAGTTCCCCGAGGTTGACGCGAGACGCTAATGTATTGTTTTCCCACACGTCACGAAACCCATATCACAGCATTTGGTAACTGGGTTTGGTGAACTATTTGATTTCTGAACACTGCGTTTAGTAAGCAAGTTGATTACTGAACATTGTGTTTTGGTTTTAGTTGATTACTGAACACTGTGTTTGGTGAAAACGTTGATTTCTGAACACTGTGTTTGGTTTTAGTTGATTAATGTTTCCATTAGAACATTCTCGGGCTTGGTAGACACTGGCTACGCCCATCCCTCTCCAGGTCAGCGGAGGACTTTCATCGCATTAGTCATTTCTAAATATGTTTTAATGGCTTTTACGCGGGCTTGACCCCACGCCCATCAGTTTGTGAGGCGAGCTACCCAACCACCAAAGAAAAGTCATTTATTGCAATGAAAAGACCATTTTTTATAGGAAAACAAAGTGATATTTGTCTAGAGGAACGTTATCTTACGTTACGCTATGTTCAGTAATCCGTAAAATAAAATCCCCCCACCACACCAGCCCCCCCCCCACTTTTAATCGTTTACATTTGTGTTCAACATCCGTGCAGGTCAAAGTGATCCTCTCTAAAGGATTTTTTTTTAACCCCGTCTCGGAGATTTCAAATAGCTTTTTCATTCTAAATTTGAGTTAACTACAGAAAAATAATTCTATTAAAGAGACGTTCATTAACAGCTTAAATGTTATTTCTAACTCAACCTTGACAGATGTTAAAAAAAAAATAATAATTAAAGCACAGGAAATTTTAAAGTTCAATATCTAAAAAGATTTCCAGCCAAAAAAATTTTATAAAAAATACTTCTTTAAAATATAATTCTTAGCAATCATTAAAACTTACGAATTGTTTAATGTTTCCACATCGTTTCATATCACTGAAAAATCCTATATGAGGATTCCGATAGGCGGTATTGTGACATACCATATGTTTGGTCTTCACACTTGATAACACTCAAAGTACTAAGATGAAAAAAATATAAGCAGCAAAATAATTCCACCACCATAAAAAAAATAATTAAAAAATTACCAACTACTTTGTTGTTAACCTTTACCCTTTGCAGGTGGAACCAATCAGCCGTGTCACGTGACATGGCAGTGGGTGGAATCACCCCTGGGGAACAGGGGGGAGGAAAGGAGGGGGTGGGTGGAGTTCGTTTATTTTCATCTTCGATCGTGGGAGCTTCCTGTGTCACAGTTCAAAGATCGATCTCATCACCAAATACATTCTGATTCAGTTGTCTCAGCACCAAATACATTCTGATTCAGTTGTCTCGGCACCAAGTAATAGGTTTCCAACTGTTTAGCGGAATAATTCAATACTGTGAACGAGCTCGTTAATAAATGTCACTAGTGGGGAATATTTTTTAATTATCTTTTTTATGTTTAATTTTTTTTAATGTAAAGATTTCCTAATTCCAAGGAGGCTGGATCTGACCATATTAGGAGTTTCCCATTAACGACAAAGCGGGTGTGATGACGTAGGCTGCTCAACGGTGTGGGTGTATTCCCATATAACACTGGCCTACTTTTTTTTTAATGTGGTAGGGGTGGTGTGGAGTGGGTGGATAAGGGGGATGCCGTGTGACGTAGGTTTGTAGTAAACGGTGGGCGTCTAGAGTTTTTGTAAGAGAAGGATTTTTAAATTCATAGTGTGGGCGATGTCATAGCTGTCTTTGGAAGAGTTCTATAGCAATAGTGCACGCTGCTAGATTGACCTGTGGCGGTTACAGGGTGACTGGTGACGTTGGACAGATGGGTAAGAGGTCAACATTATTAAGCTCTGCTCTCTTTTTTTTTTGGGGGGGNTGGGTTGGGGGTGGGGAAGGGGTATTGTTGTCAGAGCTTATAAAATCGTTGAGGCTTTTTTTAGTAACATAACAAGTACATAGAAAATGAAACCAAACTGTTTACTATGGAAGACATCAGGGGTAAAATGTTTGTCAAACAATAGGAAAATTTTAAATCTTACAGATAACAATTAACTTTACTGTCAACATTTATACTGTAAACTGTTTTATAAAAAAATAATTAAAAGCTGAGTATACGCAGAGCGAATGGTAAAAATTTTAAAAGATAATCTTTACATAATGTAGATGCATGGGACAGGATACATTAATTGCATACAAGAACGTGGTATAATTCAAGAAATGTCAAGCACTGGTTGCGGGGCTTCTGGCAATTTTCAAGGAGCCCATTAATTACTTTAAATGTTTATCGGGACTACACAAAAAATGGATTTCAAACTTTTCAAGAAACATGCACTGTCCATGGCAGGGTCTTTAGCTGCAGAATTTTAATGATGACTTTTGGTTCCCAAACATCAGATGTCGGTGCAGTCAACGATAAGAAAGCAATCTTCAGTAGATCAATTAAGGAGCAACCAAAGTGTACCGCCTTGATAGATAAAAAAAAAAAGAAAAGTAATTATACTTAAACTTTCCAAAGGTCTTTTACCAACTTGCTTTAATGTCAGAGGTGAAAAACATGTTCCTGGGACAGGTGAACTTAATCAACCACCCCCCCCCCCAAAAAAAAAAAAAAAAAAAAAAAAAAAAAAGACATCGGAAACTAACGCAAAAATCTTTATCGGTAACCAAAATTACCTGGAATTTTCTTTTTACTTATTAAAAGTAAAGGTCAACTTGTTATTGGGAAGGTTTCTTTGACTTTTTTTTAAACGACCTATATATACCATGCAGTTATAAAGAAGTTGTGAAATTGATTGGCGTAAAGTTAGGATTAGTTGGCCGATATTTCCGCCCCTGCATGTCAAGAAAAAAGTCCCCCCGAGGGTGGTATATAACTAATTATTCCGAGACAAAAAAACTTGCTGGTTTTTTACCGAAGCAATAGCTTTAATTGATCAAAACTGAATCTTTTCAATAGTTTACAGGGACAACAAACCTTTAAACAGTTGACCAAGACAATAAACTTAGCCATAGTTGACCGAGATAAGAAACCTAGCCATAGTTGACCAGCAAAAAACCTAGCATAAAGTTGCCTGAGATAAGAAACCTAGCCATAGCTGACAGAGATAAGAAACCTAGCCATAGCTGACCGAGATAAAAAAAACCTAGCCATAGTTGACCGAGATAAAAAACCTAGCCATAGCTGATCGAGATAAGAAACCTAGCATAAAGTTGACCGATATAAGAAACCTAGCCATAGTTGACCAGCAAAAAACCTAGCATAAAGTTGCCTGAGATAAGAAACCTAGCCATAGCTGACAGAGATAAGAAACCTAGCCATAGCTGACCGAGATAAAAAACCTAGCCATAGTTGACCGAGATAAAAAAAAACCTAGCCATAGCTGACCGAGATAAGAAACCTAGCATAAAGTTGACCGAGATAAGAAACCTAGCCATAGCTGACCGAGATAAGAAACCTTGCCATAGTTGACCAGGACAGGAAACTTAGCATAAAGTTGACCGAGATAAGAAACCTAGCCATAGTTGTCGGGGATGTTGTGGCAGAGAGTTTTTTAATATATATATTTTTAGCGCATTTTCGAGATGTCGAAATCGCTATTGCACCCGTTTTGTCCGTCCGTCCGTCCGTCCGTCATCACCCTTGATCACAGCATCCATAAGTCCTAGACCCATGATGTATATATGTTTTTTGTATGCCCTGACCTGCCATTTGTGCATCAACACTCAATTACTCGATCCGTTTAAAAACCCCGTTAAAACTACCAAAAAATATTTCGAATCGAGAGGTAACACTAGCGCAGGGAACGGCCGCCATTGCCGGAAGTCGAATGCATAATTCTTCAAGCATTGAAGAGTGGTGCGAAAGGGTGCAAAAGAATTAGTTGTTTTTTTTAGTTGACGTCATTAGAATATGTGTAAAAGTTTAGAGAGTTTTACGTCATCATTTGTGGTGACTTGTAGTTGGATTAAAGAGAACATAATTTTTTTTTTAAAATGTAAAGAAATGACTTTTAAATAAAAAAATGTCAGGTATATTCATTACACAAGAAAATTCATAAAAATATGTCTAAAATCTAAACACAATTACTGATAACTACATAATTCTGATATCTAACATAAGTACTGATACATAATACGAAAATGCGCTAACACGTCCTGAATTCCAATAGGTACCAAACATTATTTTTTTTAGTTGTTGCGAATATGGAATAAGGATCTCATGTGTATTAAAGTTGTTGATGGGCGCCATTATTTTTTGTAAAAAAAAAAAAACTTATTCTATCACATGATCTCATGCAATCTTCTTACAAACAAGCAATGCGGGTAAAAGAACCGCCCATAAAGTACGTCACGCTCCAAAGGGGGGGGTGGGTGGGGGTGTAAGAAATTTTGAAAGTTTGGGACAGGCGAGGGGGTTGTCCGGTCATGTGTGATGTCACAGTGTTTATGTTAAATTGTAATTATTTTGTTAATTAAAAAAAATTGTACGAAAGTGTGACGAATTTTAAGGGGGGGGGGGGTCCAAAATGTGTGACAGTTTGTGACAAGGGGGAGTTTAAAATGATAAAAAATAGCGTGACGTACTTTATGGACGGCCCCAAAATATATGAGATGAGAAAAGATTATTATTCTGATTCACATTAATAACTGTAATAAGATTTTACAATTAAGAAGAGTAGAACTTAAGACAACATATGGATTCTTCTCACGTAAAACGTGAGAATATTTATTGACATTACACAACTCTTTGGCGACAAAGTAGGTCATTCTTATATTACGGCGCTAATAACATATTTAATGTATTCTTTGAACTCTAAGCCCCCTTGGTGGAAGAGGGAAATGAATAGATTATTTTTTTTATATTAATCACGGGTGCCCAACATTCATCTTAGGTCTTTTTAAAAAAATGTAATCAACTCGGGAATTTCGAAAAATTATTACTCTCTTATACGTACTTATGCGACAAACATAGTGTAATCTAAGCATGATTTCTTATATAGGTTTTTTTTTATTAATCAGCATATACACATTATGTAACAGTAAGACATGAAAAAGTATGATTCGTAATTATTTCAGCGATTACCAAAACGACAGGAACTTGTTGTTTTTTGTGTGTTTTTTTTCAGATAACATACTGATAAGACTTGCTAAAGGTTTTGCCCAGTACCCAGCATTCTCTCAAGAAAATAAGCTCACAATCGAAAACACGGAACAGATATCAAATTAAATGACGTATTACTTGCTGTGAGTCGCACTGAAGATGCAAAAGTACAATGACTTACAGATCAACTGTTTGTAGATCCCGCTCTATAAACGTTTGGAGAAAATTTGACAACATCGGGACAGTTAAGGACACAAACACTCCTCTAATAAGAATAAACAGTATTTAAAACTCTCACGTTTTGGAGTAAATAACAATCAGACGTTATCCTGTGTGGCGAAATTCTAGAAATATCCGTTAGTTTGTCGTAGTTAGCTACAAAAATTAGTATCGATACTTCCAAATAACAACGACGACGTATCAACACAGACGTCACGTGGCTTTTAAGCTTAAACATAACAGATTAAGTACATCATCATATTAAAGTTGAACCGACTCACTGCGGGCCGGCATCTGCACACAACTTTCACAACGTCCAACCGATGGCATTCAATTGGAGGCATTAATAGCCAGAATTAAACACACGCCACAGATGGGTTAGCAAATATCAAACAGGCAATTACTACTAAAGTACGGCGATAGTTCCAGTTTTGCTAGTGTTATTCGGTGAGGTTGTTTGTTTTTGTTTTTTTGTTTTTTTTATATCGAAACAGAATTATTTTCGCTGCTTTTTATGTAGATACTAATGTGCTCCCTATATAGAGTCAGATAAGAAAAACAAAAACAAATTTTTTTAGAGGTAAAACAAGACTATTAAAAATCCATTTTGAAATCCTAGACGTAAGGGGGGAAGTGTGAAAGAGGGTTGGCCGGGTTGACACAGGAAAGCGGTGTATCGGTTGATCATGGTGGATTTCTTCTAAAAACGCTAACACTATCCATGCGGCCTAGCAGGCCAGTTGTGCTTTTGTTGTGGTTGAGTTCAGAAAGTGGTAATTAGATAGAGTCCGGTTGATGATTGACGTTGGCGGTGGGTTCATATACGAAAGTAGTGGTCAAGTTAAATAAGTCATAGGGGTTTGGGAGAAAATGAAATGTGTTGTTCTCAGTGTTATAATTTAAAAGAAATATTGTACTTTGGGGCCGTCCATAAAGTACGTCACGTTCCAGTGGGGGAAGGGGTGTAAGAAAGTGTGACAGTTTGTGACAGGGGGGAGGGAGGTGTCCGGCCATGTGTTACGTCACGGTGTCTTATATTAAGTTTTATTTATTTTGTTAATAAAAATATTTTTTGTTTGAAAATGTGACGTACTTTGGGGGAAAGGGGGGGGGGGGTCCCCGAGGTTTGTGACAGTTTGTGACAGGAAGGGGGGGAGGGTAATAATGGTCAAAAATAGCGTGACGTACTTTATGGACGGCCCCTTTTTGTTCTGAGACTAAAATTTACTAGAATAGTAATAAAGGCTGACCGAGGATACCTTGTGGCTTTTTCACAATTTTAGTTCTGTTTCCTAATGTCTTTACGCAATGTATTCAATAATAATATGTAATATCATTGTAAGGGATCATTGAAGTTTTATTGAAAATGCAGCGGGATGTGATAACTTAAGAGTTGTCGATGGCATTTGAATCTAAAAGTGTTCTATGACGTTTTAACTTTAAAAAATTAGGGCTGCGGAAATTAACGATTAATTTCTCGATTATTCGGTAACACTTTTTATCGATTAAAATTATTTTAATCGATAAAATATAGATTAAAATTATAGAGAAATTTTTAAAAACATTTTTCGATTTATTAATAAATAATTATTTATTTAATAATTAATGATAATTTGTTAGATTTTTTACGTACAAAATTTTCCATTAAAAAAAAGTGTAAACTTTAAAATAAGCGGTTTTATAAGAAAAATGATATTTAAAAATTAAACATTGTTTTACTTAATTAACAATAACAAAATTTAAATTCATCGACATTATATGGAACTACTTATCTATACTAATAAAAGGGAAAGCCCTGACTGACTGACTGACTGACTGACTGACTGACTGACTGATTCATCACTAATTTTCCAACTTCCCGTGTAGGTAGAATCATGAAAATTTGGGAAGTTGTTGGGTACACTCTGAATACGAAAATTGGCGAAAAAGAATTTTGAAAATCTCACTCATGTGGGGCCGGGGGCCCAAAAACGTTTTTTGCCTACATCACTAATTCTCCAACTTCCCGTATAGGTAAAAGCATGAAACTTTAAGAAGTTGCTTGAGACACTCTTACGACAAAAAATGGCGAAAAAGAATTTTGAAATTCACACTCATGGGGGCCGGGGCCCCAAAACTGTTTTTCTCCTTATATAAGCTAAATGCTAATTGAAAATCAATAATTCATCTATTTCCCGTGTAGATAGAAGCATGAAACTTAAGAAATATTTTGAGTACATGCTTCCGACGATAATTGGCAAAAGAGAATATTATATTTCCCACTCATGGGGGCTGGGGCCCCGAAAACGATTTTTTTCATTAAAGGAGCTTTATAAACATTGAAAATCACCAATTCTCCTAATTTTCCGAGTAGGTAGACTTATTGATGCTAGCAGGTGAAATAATTTTTAAAATTTCTCTTACTAAGGGGCTGGGGGCCCAAATTTAAAAAATAAAAATCACCAATTTTTCCATTCACCATGTAGGTGGAGAGCATGAAACTTTACGAAGTTGTTGAGTTTAATCTCCCGATGATAATTGGTGAAAGAGAATGTTAAATGCCCACTCATAGAGGTACGGGAGCCAAAAAATAATGGGGCCCCATAAAAATTTTTCCCCTTACATGAGCTATTTACAAATTGCAAATCATTAGTTCTCCTATTTCCTGTATAGTTTGAAGAATGAAACTTTGTAAATTTTTTGAGTACATGCTTCCGATGATAATTGGAGAATGTTAAATTTCCAACTAATGGGGGCCGGGGCCCCCCCAAAATTATTTTCTTTATATGAACTATATAAAATTTTAAAAAATCACTAATTCTCCTATTTCCCATATAGGTAGAAGCATGAAACTTTTGAAATTCTTTCAGTACAAGCTCCCGACAATTGGCAAAAAGAAAGTTAGAATTCCCTCTAATTGGGTACCGGGGGCCCAAATATATTTTTTCTTATATTAAAAACCAACTTATAACTAATTCTCCTATTTTCCGTGTAGGTAGGAGCATGAAACTTTTGGTAATTGTTAAGTACACTCTCAGAACAAATGTTGGTGTAAAATAATTTTTGAAATACACACTCATGGGGACCGGGGCCCCAAAAACGTTTTTTTCTTATATGAGATTTATAAAAATTGAAAATCATTGATTCTCTTATTTCTCGAGTAGGTAGACTCATGAAACGTTGGGGAATTGATAATTACACTTTCACGATGGTAGCAGATGAAAACATATTTTAAAATATCTCTTATTGGGGGCCGGGGGGCCAAATGTAGTTTTTTTCCTAATAAAAACTATATGAAAACCACACATCACTAATTCCTCCATTCTCCATTTAGGTAGAAGCATGAAACTTTGGGAAGTTGTTGAGTACAATCTCCCGATGAAAGTTGGCGAAAGAGAATGGTAATTTTCCACTCACAGGGGGCCGGGGGCCCAAATATAATTTTTTCTTATATTAGACCCGACTCATCACAAATTCCACAATTCACCGTGTAGGCAAAAACATTGGGTACCCTCAAAACGACGAAATTTGGCGTAAAATAATTTTAAATGCACACTCCACTCATGAGGGCCTGGGCCCAAGAAACGTGTTTTTTCCTTATACGTGCTATAAAAAATTGAAAATCAATAATTCTCCTATATTACAAATAGGCAAACACATGAAAATTTGTGGGTTTGTTAACTACACTTCCACGATGGTAGCAGGTGAACAATTATGTAAAACATCCATTACTGTGGGCTGGCGAGGCCAAAATGTAGTTTTTCCCTAATATTAACTATATATAAAAATTAAAAAATCACTAATTCTCCCATTCCCCATGTAGGTAGAAGCATAAAACTTTAGGAAGTTGCTGGGTACATTTTCACGACAAAAATTAGCATTATATAATTTTAAAATTCACACTCATTGAGGCCGGGACCTCAAAAACGTGTTTTTTCCAAATATGTGCTATATACAAATTGAAAAGCACTATTTTTCATATTTCCCAAATAGTTAACGCATAAAACGTTGGAGATTTTTTGAATACACTTCCACGATGGCAGCAGGTGAAATAATATTTAAAATATCCCTTGGTGGGCGCTGTGGGCCAAAATATAGTTTTTTTATGCCCTCACTCACTTATAACTAATACTTCATCTTCCCGCTGCAAAGCGCGGGCAAATTGCTAGTCTATACTAATAAAAGGGAAAGCCCTGACTGACTCACTCACTCATTCATCACTAATTCTCCAACTTCCCGTGTAGGTAGAAGCATGAAACTTTGGGAAGTTGTTGGGTACTCTCTCACTACGACAATTGGTGAAAAAGAATTTTTTTAAACTCACTCTTGTGGGGCCGGGGGCCAAAACACGTTTTTTTGCTACATCACTAATTCTCAAACAACCCGTGTAGGTAGAAGCATGAAACTTTAGGAAGTTGTTGAGAATCCTTTTACGACAAAAAATGGCGAAAAAGAATTTTGAAATTCACACTCATGGGGGCCGGGGCCCCAAAAATGTTTTTTCCTTATATAAACTATATACTAATTAAAAATCAATAATTTTTCTACTTGCCGTGTAGGTAGAAGCATGAAACTTTGGGAGATTGTTGGGTACATTCTGTCTACGAAAATTGACACAAAAGAATTTTAAAAATCTCCATCATGTGGGCCCGGGGGCCCAAAAACTTTTTTTAAAACTACATCACTAATTCTTCAAATTTCCGTGTCGGTAGAAGCATGAAACTTTGGGAAAATGTTGGGTACGCTCTTATAACAAAAATTGGGGGAAAATAATTTTGAAATTCACACTCATGGGGGCCGGGGCCCAAAAAATATTTTTTCTTTATATAAGATATATACTAAATGAAAATCAATAATTCTTCTATTTCCCAATTAGGTAGAAGCATGAAACTTTAGACATTTTTGAGTACATGCTTCCGACGATAATTGGCAAGAGAGAAAATTAAATTTCCCACTCATGGGGGCTGGGGCCCCGAAAACCATTTTTTCATTATATGAGCTATATATAAATTGAAAATCACCAATTCTCCTTTTTCCCGAGTAGGAAGACTCATCAAAGGTTGGAGTGATGATAAATACACTTTCACGATGCTCGATGCTAGCATGTGAAATATTTTTTAAATATATCTTATTGGGGGCTGGGGGCTCAAATTTAAAAACTGAAAATCACTTATTCTCACATTCCCCATGTAGGTAGAAAGCATGAAACTTTAGGAAGTTGCTGAGTACAATCTCCCGATGATAATTGGAAAAAGAGAACGTTAAATTCCCACTCATAGAGATACTTGGGCCTAAAGATAATGGGGCCCCCAAAACGTTTTTTTTCCTTATATGAGCTATTTACAAATTGCAAATCATTAATTCTCCTATTTCCCGTATAGTTAGAAGCATGAAACTTTGTAAATTTTTTGAGTTCTAGCTTCAAATGATAATTTGCAAAAGAGAATGTTAAATTTTCAACTAATGGGGGCCGGGGTCCCAAAAATGTTTTTTTCCTTATATGAGCTACTAGCAATTTATTCGCGCTTTGCTGCGGAAATTAGGATTTCAGTTAGCCTTGAGAATACGCGTAACACCAATTCAAAACACCTATTGATTTTAATCTGAATCAAGATGGATATACTAAATATATTAAATTCAAACGTTCAGGCTCCTACGTACACAAGAACCTTGAGATTTAAAGATGCGTCTTTTTTATAAAACTCATATTGGGGGGAAAAAAATTATATTTCGGCAATCATCCCCCTAGTGAGAGGTGATTTAATATTTTGCCTCTTACCATCGCGGGGGAGGGGGGTACTCAACAACTTCCAAAAGTTAAAAGTTTCTACCTACACGGAAACTTGGAGAATTAGTGTTGATTCAGTTTCATATAGCTCATTTGAAAAAAAGTTTTGGGCCCCCGACGACCCATGAGAGGAAATTTTTTAAATTTATATAATTATTTTTCCTTATCTACCTACACGGGAAATAAGATTTTCAATTTTTATAAATCTCATATAAGAAAAAAAACGTTTTTGGGGCCCCGGCCCCCATGAGTGTGCATTTCTAAATTCTTTTACATCGACTTTCGTCGTGTGAGGGTGCTTAACCATTTCCCAAAGTTTCATGCTTCTACCTGCACGGAAAATTGGAGAATTAGTGATGAGTCGGTTTTTAATATAAGAAAAACTATGTGTGGGCCACCGGTCCCCTATGAGAGGGAATTTTAACATTCTTTTTTGCCAATTTTTGTCAGGAGCGTGTACTCAAAAAATTAACCAAAGTTTCATGCTTCTATCTATACGTGAAATAGGAGAATTAGTGATTTTCAATTTTTATATAGCTCATATAAGGAAAAAACCATTTTAGGGGCCCCGGCCCCCATGAGTGGGAAATTTAACTCTTTCTTTTTTTCAATTATAATTCGGAGCATGTACTTAACGAATTTCCAAAGTTTCATGCTTCTACCTACACGGGAAATAGGAGAATTAGTTATTTTCAATTTTTATATAGCTCATATATGGAAAAAAAACTTATTTGGGCCCCGGCCCCCATCTTTTTTTCCAATTATAATTGGGAGCATGTGCTTAACCTATTTCCAAAGTTTCATGCTTCTACCTACACGGGAAGTTGGAGAATTAGTGATGAATGAGTGAGTCAGTCAGTCTTTTATTAGTATAGATATAAAATTTGAAAATGATTAATTCTCCTATTTCCAGTATAGGTAGAAGCATGATACTTTGTAAATTTTTCGAGTAGAAGCTCCCGACGAAAATATGCAAAAAGCATGTTAGATTTCCCACTAATTGGTAACCAGGGGCCCAAATATATTTTCTTATATTAAAAACCGATTTATCACTAATTCTTCAATTTTCCTTGTAGGTAGGAGGATGAAACTTTGTGTAATTGTTAAGTACCCTCTCATGACCAATTTTGGTGTAAAAGATATTTGAAATACACACTCATGGGGGCCAGGGCCCAAAAAATGTTTGTTTTCTTATATGAGATTTATAAAAATTGAAAATCACAAATTAAAAAATGCCATAAAAGGACACATATTGTGAAAGAAAACAACATAGTGAAAAAAGTGATTATGAGGTCTTGGGGAAAAAAATCATAACTTTGAACCACTTTGTATATAAAGAAGATCTTTATGTTTTTGTAAATCATCAATTTCTATACAGTTGTATTACTTTTATATGATTTAACTTTATTTGAATTTTCATCCAAGTTCCTAACCTGTAATTCCTTTTTAAACTTATATCTATTGCTATGTTGTAAAAATTTATACTGATTTTTTTTATGGTTTAATAGTAAGTTAAGCTAAAACATGTAATATGTTAATTAAATATTCTGAGTTTTTAGAGTAAAATTTTTTTAAAAATAATAATAAGTTTAAATGACATAAGTTTTCAAATATATATAAATATACATTTATATTTACATTGATATCTTTACAACTCATTGCACCTGTATGTAACATGCCTTGAAATAACTCTTGAGACTTTGAAATAGTTTCCATGGTTGACAGGCACATTTTTTTCCATCGTAAGCATAATTTTTATTTTTTTTATTTTTTTATTTATTTTATTTTTTTTTTATTTCGCTGTATTTTAAAGAACAAAATTTAGTTCAGAATATTGTTATTTTTTTTAAATGTCTTTAAGACAGGGGAAATAACTCAATTAAACGAGAAATGTCAATTGCCTGTTGGTTTTTTTTATTTACTTCCCTTGAAATGTTCAGCTTAATTAAGCTATATAACTTTATTTTTAGCTTGAATCAAAATTATCGATTAATTAATTGTTAAACAGCCCTTAAAAGTTTATAAAACATCATAAGTGAAAGTGTTCTATGACGTTATAACTGATAGTACTTAATGACTTGAAAGATTTTAATTTTTTTCCACGTTTACAACAGATTTTAAGAGGTGAGGGGGATAAATTACCAATCATGGAATTTTCCATATCTGGTATTTACCCGAGAGAAATTGAAATAATGTACCCTCCCCTGACCATTTCAAGACCCTGGTCAGTGCTGTTACCTACTTAAATGTTCAGATAGTAAACCATGTTTCTAGTCGTTAGTGGATAACTCCTTTTCTCAACTCTGGGTATATGTCTTTGTCTTTGCTACCCACAAAACAGATAGATAAGAAAAACAGACTTTTAACACACATTTTCAACTCTGGCCCCAAAGCAGAAACAAATTAAAGAAACAGACATTCCTTTTTTTAACAGTACATTCAAAAATAATTTTTGTGGGTTAGAGAATCCGGGAAATTTCAGTTTTGATTTTAGCACTACTGACCATAAATTTATTAACCTTTATTTTTATATAAGTTATGTTAAGATTTTTTAAAAAATTCTTGCCGCAGAGCCCTGGCTACCAGCTATATGACAATACTGAGAGCCCTGGCTACCAGCTATATGACAATACTGAGAGCCCTGGCTACCAGCTATATGACAATACTGAGAGCCCTGGCTACTAGCTATATGACAATACTGAGAGCCCTGGCTACCAGCTATATGACAATGCAGAGCACTGGTTCTCCACAATTTTTACGTGCATGATCCTAGCTCCCAACAATATAACAAGCAGAGCGATGTCTCCCAATAATGGGATTTTCAAGGCCTGTTCACCTTATTATACGAGGCTGTAGAGCCAAGGCACCAAAAATTTCAACACTTATTCCGCCGCCCCCCCCCCCCTTTCCCCAATAAACTTAGATTTCACAATATTTTTGTGATCGTGTTTTCTACTTAAACTTCAGGATATTTTTTTAAGCTGATCTAAACTTCAGACGGAAAAAAAGTTTTATCACTTCCAGTATATGCCAACCAGCAAATGAACAGACCGAACACAGTGAATGGCAACAAGAGAAAACATGCGACAGTGGGGTATTTTAATTTTCTAATGTTATTTCCTAATCTTCCCTTCTCTCAAAAGCTTTAGTCTGTGAAACAAATGACACAAAAACGTTATTGGGATGAGCTCCTCCAAACAATAATGAAGTCAAGATTTGTCTTATTAATTGTGACTATTTGATCCTATTCCAGGCAACAGCAACAAAAACAAACAACAACAAAAAAACAGAAATTGTTTACAAAGAGCTGATAAATAGATTAATATATTTCATCACATAATCAATAATCGCAAAAAATTGGATTTTAAATCAAATCTTGTGTTGAGCAAGAAAGGATTATAAATAAAAAAACATGTTATTTCAGTCTGAAATAACGTGCCGCTTGACGTCCTAATGGCTGTGACGACAGGTAATTGACAATAAGACACGTAAGAAAGGCTTGAATTAAACGAAATAAAACAAGACTTGAGAATGTGATGACACTGCCCTGTCAAAGCTCATTTTATACTTGGACTGTCTCACGTACTTTGTTCATGTTTAGACTGTCTCACGTACTATGTTCACATTTAGACTGTTTCACTATGTTAATATTTAGACTGTCTCACTAACTATGTTCATATTTAGACTGTCGAACGTACTATGTTCACATTTAGACTGTCTCACGTACTATCTTCATATTTAGACTGTCTAATGAACTGCGATCATATTTAGACTGTCTCATGTACTATGTTCACATTTAGATTGTCTCACGTAAAATTTAGACTGTTCACAGACAAAAACATTTCCATTTGACAGGAAGTGACGTCTTAGCAAGTCAGTCAAGACTCTGTTGTAACGAAAATGTGACACTAATTGTAAACATGTCTGCTGATTAAAATGGAGCTTATAAGATATTTTTAAAAAAATAATCATCGCAGTCAATAAAATAAATATCAAATGTTTGATTAAATTCACGCTTGAACAGGTTTAATCATCGACATTGACATTCGTGCTTACGATGTCTCACTAATCCCAGCTGTATTTTTCCAGATATTGAAAATGGCTTGATCGCGTATTAACACTGAAATGCATGATTTTGTTTAACTCAACAAATTATTTCTTGACTTTTTATTTTCTGTAATGTTGTTATAGGTTGTTGTATATTTAAAAATAAGTTTGATATTGTTGAGTATGTTTCTCTGCGTTCTCTGAGGAAACACCCTGAGCTTTTTTGAACACGCAAGAAAATAATAAGGTTTATACGACAGTCCTACGTGACTTTAAACATACTTTAACTCGCTTTCCTTAATCTCTATAAGTTATTATTTTTCTTTTGCTTTCATTTCCTTGAATAATTATTTGCATTTGTAAGCAACTATTTCAAATTAAACATGGTGATTATTAAAAAAAACTCTTCAATTTTAAAATAAAAATATTAAAAACCAAATTTTTTACAATAAATCCATATTCCATACCAGACATTACTAAAAGAATGTTAATTGTAATTCGCTGCGCAAGACAATAAAAAATGGAAAAAAGTTATGTCTCGTAAAACATGTTTAATATAATGCTCACTGAACGGGAATATATTTTTTTTAAAGTATCGTCAATATAATACGCACCGCAAAGCGCAGTAGGAAAATATTGAAAAGTTCATTCAATATAATACGCACCGCACGGCGCAATAGGAAAGTATTGAAAAGGTCGTTCAATATAATACGCACCGCGACACTAGCACAAAAAATAACATGCTACATAAGACTAATAGAATTAATCTAAAAATTCATTAATTTAATTACAGTACATTCGATTTATCTGAAATTTTAATATATCATTTTGATCTTCGGCACGAGTCTGCCTGCAAAATTTCAGCTCGCTGGCATACGGGGAAGAGTGTTAAAGATCGATACTTTTTTTTTTCTTCTGGCAAATAATGCATCAACCAGACGCCACGAGTTAATTTAAAGGATATTTTTAGCGCATTTTCGAGAAGTCGAATGCACTATTGCACCCGTATGTCCGTTTGTCCGTCTGTCATCACCCTAGATCTCAGCAACCATAAGTCCTAGACCCATGATGTATATATGTTTTTTGTATGTCCTGATCTGCCATTTGTGCATCAACACTCAGTTACTCGATCCGTTAAAAAACCCCGTTAAAACTACCAAAAAACATTGCGAATCGAGAGATAACACTGGCGCAGGCAACGGCCGCCATTGCCGGAAGTCGAATACATCGTTTTTCAAGCATTGAAGAGTTTTTACTTTCTGTTTTTTTTTGTTGACGTCATTAGAATATGTGTAAAAGTTTAGAGAGTTTTACGTCATCATTTGTGGTGACTTCAATCAAGATCTTAGCGGCCCAGGGGCAGAAATTGAAAACTTTTTCGAAACAAACTTCAACATTCAACTACTTTCACCAAGATTGGCAACCACGATCTATCAAACAACAATTGACGGAGTATTTGGGCGATTAGCTGATTACAATTTAGAATGTTTCATTTATGAGTCCTATTTCAGTGACCACAAACCACTTGTAGTTAGATTAAAGAGAAAATATAAAAAAAAAATTTAATGTAAAGAAATGACTTTTAAATAAAAAAAATTTCAAGTATATTCATTACACAAGAAAATTCATAAAAATGTGTCTAAAATCTAAACACAATTACTGATAACTACATAATGCTGATATCTAACATAAGTACTGTTACATAATACGAAAATGCGCTAACACGTCCTGAGTCCAAAAAGGGACCAGGCTTAACATGATTTTTTTTAAAAAGTTAACGTTGTGTCTCCAATTTTAAGCAATGCATGTCATTCAACTCAAACAGTTCATGTTTTTAATCTTTTTTTTCAATCTATCTGAGCAAACTCTAAAAATGTGCCTTTGTAAACTGTAGAAACACCTCTAACATCTGATGAGAACCCCTGTCGTCAATTTCTGTACATGAGTCTAGGGATTAATTGTTGAGAACCTCTAAAATTACCACTGAATTTACTCCTTGAAGTTAACTGTGCATTTCGTCTAATTTCTAGAACTTGTCATCAGCTTTACAATATACATGACATTATACTCAGCTTTATTTTTTAAAAAATGGTCCGTTATCAAAAAATTCTAGAACCACTGTCCCCCAGTTTTTGCAGATCTATTGACGTCGTTCACGAAAAGATCAATGTGTCAGACTTAATTTTCGCCCTCCTCAATCTCGTCAAGTTCTCGCCATTTACAGAATGCACTTCACGTCTCCAACGCCACCTACACGACACATCCTACTTCCTCGATCTCAGCCCCCCCCCCACCCTTGACTCCCCCCCACCCTTGTTTCAAGTCGCGGTACGTCACACAAATGTTTTTCACTCGTCGATAAGACGAATTATCTCCTACTCATTTCTTACATACCAGCTGGAGTCGCCTGGGGTGGATTTTTTTTTCATTGGTTTTGTCAGAGTTTAACACACACAAAAACTGCAGCAACTAATTTTTGTGATGTCATAACATGCTTTGTGGGCCATGTTGTAAGAAAAAGGAAAAAACTATCCATACAATTAATATACGTCACATCTGGTTGTTGTTTTGTTTTTGCTTTTGGGTGGCACGGGGGAATGACCCCAATGGACAAACTGGCCGCCTCCTTCTCACAAATCAGCCAGGTGGAGGTGTGTTTTATTTTTTTCGGATTTTGTTGTCTGAGAAATATTGGTGTCTTTTACAGCTATTGTCATTGTGTGTTGGTGTGACACATTCATTAGTCAATTAGAGGATGTTGAATGTGGATGGTTTCTGTGTGGATGGTTTCTGTGTGGATGGTTTCTGTGTGGATGGTTTCTATGTGGATGGTTTCTGTGTGGATAGTTTCTGTGTGGATGGTTTCTGTGTGAATAGTTTCTGTGTGGATGGTTTCTGTGTGGATAGTTTCTGTGTAGATGGTTTCTGTGATGGTTTCTGTGTGGATGGTTTCTGTGTGGATGGTTTCTGTGTGGATGGTTTCTGTGATGGTTTCTGTGTGGATAGTTTCTGTGTGGGTGGTTTCTATATGGATGGTTTCTGTGTGGATGGTTTCTGTGATGGTTTCTGTGTGGATGGTGGATAGTTTCTGTGTGGATGGTTTCTGTGTGCATGGTTTCTGTGTGGATAGTTTCTGTGTGGATAGTTTCTGTGTGGATGGTTTCTGTGTGTATAGTTTCTGTGTGGATAGTTTCTGTGTGGATGGTTTCTGTGTGGATGGTGGTTGATTTCTGTGTGGATAGTTTCTGCTTGGATGGTTTCTAGGTTGATGGTTTCTGTGTGGATAGTTTCTGTATGGATGGTGGATGGTTTCTGTGTGGATGGTTTCTAATTGGATGGTTTCTGTGTGGATGGTTTCTGTGTGGGTGGTTTCTATATGGATGGTGGATGGTTTCTGTGTGGATAGTTTCTGAGTGGATGGTTTCTGTGTGGATGGTGGATGATTTCTGTGTGGATAGTTTCTGCTTGGATGGTTTCTGTGTTGATGGTTTCTGTGTGGATAGTTTCTGTATGGATGGTAGATGGTTTCTGTGTGGATGGTTTCTGTGTGGATGGTTTCTGTGTGGGTGGTTTCTATATGGATGGTGGATGGTTTCTGTGTCGATGGTTTCTGTGTGGATGGTTTCTGTGTCGATGGTTTCTGTGTGGATGGTTTCTATATGGATGGTGGATGGCTTCTGTGTGGATAGTTTCTGTGTGGATGGTTTCTGTGTGGATGGTGGATGATTTCTGTGTGGATAGTTTCTGCTTGGATGGTTTCTGTGTCGATGGTTTCTGTGTGGATAGTTTTTGTGTGGATGGTTTCTGTGTGGATGGTTTCTGTGTGGATGGTTTCTGTGTGGATGGTTTCTGTGTTGATGGTTTCTGTGTGGATGGTTTCTGTGTGGATGGTTTCTGTGTGGATGGTTTCTGTGTGGATGGTTTCTGTGTGGATAGTTTCTGCTTGGATGGTTTCTGTGTTGATGGTTTCTGTGTGGATGGTTTCTGTGTGGATGGTTTCTGTGTGGATAGTTTCTGTATGGATGGTGGATGGTTTCTGTGTGGATGGTATCTATGTGGATGGTTTCTGTGTTGATAGTTTCTGTGTGGATAGGTTCTGTGTGGATAGTTTCTGTGTGGATGGTTTCTGTGTGGATGGTTTCTGTGTGGATGGTGGATGGTTTCTGTGTGGATGGTGGATGGTTTCTGTGTGGATGGTTTCTGTGTGGATGTTGGATGGTTTCTGTGTGGATGGTGGATGGTTTCTGTGTGGATGGTGGATGGTTTCTGTGTGGATGGTGGATGGTTTCTGTGTGGATGGTTTCTGTGTGGATGGTGGATGGTTTCTGTGTGGATAGTTTCTGTGTGGATGGTATCTATGTGGATGGTTTCTGTGTTGATGGTTTCTGTGTGGATGGTTTCTGTGTGGATAGTTTCTGTGTGGATAGTTTCTGTGTGGATAGTTTCTGTGTGGATAGTTTCTGTGTGGATAGTTTCTGTGTGGATGGTTTCTGTGTGGATAGTTTCTGTCTGGATTGTTTCTGTGTGGATGGTTTCTGTCTGGATAGTTTCTGTGTGGATAGTTTCTGTGTGGATAGTTTCTGTGTGGATGGTTTCTGTGTTGATGGTTTCTGTGTGGATGGTTTCTGTGTGGATGGTGGATGGTTTCTGTGTGGATGGTTTCTGTGTGGATGGTGGATGGTTTCTGTGTGGATGGTTTCTGTGTGGATGGTTTCTGTGTGGATTGTTGAAAAGCACACATTGGTCGAATAGAGGTTTGTGGTGAATGTGCTTTGATGGGATAAAAGGGACAAAACACTGGTCGGATGATGTGGATAACAAGGCATGTTGGATAAGATGGATCAAACAAAAAACACTGGATGATGTGAATAACATTATAAACACATGTCGGGTGAGATGGATAACAAAGACATGTTGGATAACAAAACAAAACACAGTTCGTCTGAGATAGGGGATAAACAGTCAATGTTCTCAAGATTAGCAACAAAACATAAAAGCTTTTATGGGAACATTTTTGATCAAATAACACGTGGGATCTTTTTTTTTTCTTTTTTTTTCTTTTTGTCCGAAGCCACAGCCAATGAGCGTGAGGTATTTTAAAAGATGTTTTTAAAATGTTCAAAAAAGGTTTTATTGCGTCATCAAGAATTAATAAATTCTAAAAACCGTAAAAAACAAAAGAGAAATAGCATTAGATTATTTGCACTTTACCGTTAAGAACCTGCATGAAGACATTTTATTATTGTTCTTTCAATAAACTTTAGTGAAGAGGTTAAGTAAATGATATTGATTCTTCTTTCGTTTTAAAGTTTTCTAAAGTGCAAGGAGATTGCGAAGGCGTCAAACGGTGTTCATTAATATTAAATCTTATTTTAATGTTGTTTCATGCTCCAATGTGTGAGGAACAATAAAGTTAATAGATCTAATCCTTATTTAAGTACCGATCAATTTTTTTTTTGTCGCTAAGTGATGCTGCACTTGGAAGATCAAAAGTTCAAAAGTTTGTAAATAAGTAAATGTTTAAATAAGTTACAAAAAATTGTTTTCCTCTGATAATAGCTTTAAAAAGTGTTTTTCTAAATTTACAAAGGAATAAGGAACGTTCTCTTTTAAATTTTTATAAACGCATCTTTAATAAACCAAACACAATTGGAATGGATTTTAGGGATATCAAACTTTGTTCTTTGTATTTTATATCATTGCTTGTTACATGAAATATATTAAATTGATTTGACAATGAGATGATAATAAATTACTCACATTTCCTGGGCTATTTGAATATCAATATTACTGATAATTGAAAATCATTTCCTGGTAAATATGACTTCCAATTCTAGGAATATTTAAATACCATTTGGTGATAAATGTGACCCATTTCTTAGGATGTGCGATTTGCAGCACTAATGAAACATGACTCAATTTTTTTACTCCAGTTTTTTTTTATTTGAGATTTCCAAAGCTATATTTCATTTGCACTTCTTGGTTTAAATGGCGACCATGTTTTTATACCGAAATATTTTTTAATGTGATTCTCATCACTTGGCATGTCTGAAGTATTTTTCTAATAATCTCTGATCCAATTGTTTTTTATATTAAATTCTGTTGTTTTGTTTTTTTTCAATTTACGATTGCCGATTTTTGTGACACATGGGTTCCATTTCTCAAGATATATGAAATAAGTATTTCTGGATACATAATCATCTGAGATGGAGATAAATCAACTGCTCGATATATATTTAAAATTAATTGTAAATAATGTGGTTTGTATGTAATTTGTCTATGCATTTTATTTATCATGGTCATAAATAATTCCTTCCACAGAAAATAATTACTGAATGATTCAGTACTCGATCTGAATATCAATCTGAACCACGACATCCCAAATTTGAATCTTCACTCGGTACCTGACATTAAGTGAAGATATTGGGGGGAAAGTCAATCGAGTGACGAGCTAGAGGACGATTCTCTTGTTACACTGAGCACTTCGAGGATGTGGAAACTCTACACGGTGGGGCCACTCAAACAAGTCTCCGTCTCACGCCAGTCTTTGATCAATGAGAACCTCATCTCGCGTCTCAGAGCCCTTCCGAAAGGTTTGTAATCATAAAACGGCGCTTTCTACCCCTTGTCACATGACATGAGGCTTTCAACAGATAATGACGATTAGAGTACGAATTTTCTTTTACTGAAACTGTTTTGAGACAAAAATGTGTTAATCGTCTAACAAAGGATTCATTTAATTTTGATTTCATGGTGGCCATGAACATACATGGTGGCCATGAACACAAATGGGGGCCAGTTAACATAAATGGTGGCCATGAACATAAATGGTGGCCATGAACATAAATGGTGGCCATGAACATATTTGGTGGCCATGAACACAAAAGGTGGCCAAGAACATAAATGGTGGCCATGAACATAAATGGTGGCCATGAACATAGTTTTTTTCTCCTGTTAACCTAAAATTTGTGAAAATAAAATTTTAAATACAATTTTTTAAGAGAAAAATTGTTTCCTTATAATTTGTTAAATCCAAAATTTACCTTAGCACACATTCAATTGATCGGACGTTGATTTACAGTGAAATAAAAAGTTTTCAAATATAGCATCGGTTGTATTTACCATGAATATTTCCGATTGTTAGAGGAAAAAAAACATTTGGCACAAACACTATTTTAAAGGGAGATATTCCTTCATTTTGTCCCATTAAAATTAATGCAGTCATGTGAGACGTGACAATTTTTAATAATTATTATTAGAAATAACTCACCAAAAAGAGAGCTCTACCAAAGTTACCAGACAATTAATTGATTAGAGCAACGAACTTTATTTACTTCAAAGAAATCTAATTAGACCTGAACTTTTTCTCTAGGGATGCATCCGCAATCTTTATATGCCCCTTCACTATACATTTTTTTAAAAAAGTTTTTACCTCAGATTTTTTACACCTCAAAAAATAAATAATGATTAATGTTATTCCTAAACAAAGTCATTTGAACATAGATTGCGACAATTTTTATCTGGGTTATTTATAGCGGTGTTAGTTTGACTGACATGCGTCTACGTTATGCGAACTAGAGAAAATATGTATTTATAGCCTCCAAATGCGCATAGCTTTTGCGAGGTATTTATTTAGATAATCTAGAAGATAGATGAACACAAAAAAGAGAAAATAGTTCAGCTCTTGTCTAGATGAATTATCAAAATGATTTTCGTGTGACGGAATAAAACAAGTTACCTTTTACAAATAAATGAACCCAACTAAAATCTTAGAAAATCGCAAATAATGTCACTTTAATTGGCACTATGTTCGTTGACTTTTTTCTGTCTTACTAGTGTCGCTGTGATTACACAACAAAAGGCACCCATTGTTCGACTAACATTTTTTCCCCTTGGTTTCCATTTCTTTATTGGCTGCTGAGCTGTTAGCTAACGGACGACATGTCAAAATCTGAGGTCAAGCACAAACAAACAATTGTGTTAAACTCAGTAAAGTGGAGCTACTGAGTCCAACATTTAGTTCTACATTTCTGGACATTTATAGTAGTTAAATAATTCGGAAGATTGAGTTATAACTTAGTGATCCTTGCATATGTTATATATATGCTGAGTGTTATACAAAAGTTTTTTGAAGTGAACATAATATCTTCGAAGGAAAATTTTTCAAGACTTTTAAAAAGAGAAGGCCCTTACGTACTCGCGTTCACTAAATCGATTTAAGTTATTGGAGATAACAAATTGGACTCATGTATGTGCGTCTTGATTTGATGATGTACATTATCTTAATAAGACAGAATCGATCCATTACTTTGGATCTCGTAAATAAGAATCGACACGCAACAGTGGGTTATTCAGTAAGGAGAATCGATCTTAAAAGAAGGAACGGGTACAAAAACCCGTATTTTATATCCAGATAGCATCAATGATGCGTTTTTTTTTTTTCAATGTAACGATTTAACAAGATTTCCCTGATGGCGAGTCTGCAATTTAAATCATTGCGTCTGACATGCAACTCGCTCACGACTTTGTCATTCAGTGCTTACAACAACTGGTTACATCTATTTATTTTTACCTCGTTTACATCCATTATGGACGACGTGCCTTCAAAGTATTATACAAGAAAAATAACTCGGCTTTATGTTGTCTCTTTTCCATTGGCTCCTGCTCATATCAGCCACGGGTGGATGAGATAGAAATCAGCAGAGTGCTGCACGCTCATCATCAAAGTTTCTGGAAATTCTGATAGCAATCAGTTGCTTTGAAGGAAAACTGACGACTTCAAACACGGGCAATTATCTAGTCATACAATATTGAGCCAACGTCTTGAAGTTTTTATGCCAACACCTCTACACATCATATGTTGTAAAAGTTTTCAAAGACAGTTATGTTAATAATTGGAATCTTGTCTTTTTAGTGGAAATCAATTACGTTAGACGTGAATTTACATCAAAATATGGATATGAAAGAAGAATAGAGAATTTAAAGAGGAGCAGGGTCGGGCAGCATTTACAGCGGGTGACGGGTTTTATTTTACTTGCAATAGATTGAATTTATGTACATATAAACTATTCTTCAGTATGTGGCTTTAAAAGTTCTTCACAGCTGATTAGAATAAAATCAGGTCATAAGTGATTTACCACAATTGTGTGTAGTATCTCAACTAAGTTTTTTGTTAAATATGTCCTACTCATATGAAGGGGAAAAGATTCATTCCATCTATTCTTAATTCACACTGTGCTATGATCATAGAAATGACAACTCACAATTAGTCTTTTTATCTTATCCTAGCTTAATGTAAATGGATCGCTTATTATTTGATTATGAATTGATTATGCATAGCGCCACTCATATCTTATATTGTTGTTCTTAAGTTTTGCATAGCCACGGTGCTACCCATTTGATACCGTACAGGTGCAATCACCGCCAATACTAAAGCATACAAAGGACGACTTGAAGCCTGTAAGACGTTTTGCTATCATAGAAAAAATGTTTCTAAAGTTTTTATCTTTTTTTCACTGTTGCTCCTCTCACATTCACATGAATGGTTATAATAACTGAAATATGTTATACATTTTCAAATGGGTATGCGGGAACAATTTACAGCCCGCCCCACCCCACCCCTCANCCCCCCCCCCACACACACACACACAGCGACTAAAGGAACACAAGCTGAGAACCACTGGTCTAAATCGTCTTTGATTCTGACACATGACAAAAGTACTCATGCCATTTATCACGTACACCAAGCTGCATCGTCATAAGTAACCTACAGAGTGTCTCATTGCTCTACAACGATCTGTTTGTCGTGAACTTTTCCTATTGATTGTTTATCCTTCCTTTCCCTGAGTCCTTAGCGCAAGCGTCGTATTGAATTCCTTTACAATTAACGCCGCATCTTCTTTTACTTTGAAGTTTCACAGTTAATGTGTTTTATACTGCCTTCAAAAGGCGTGCTTCGATTCTTACTTGACATGGCCTCAAAAGAATTTTATTTTAGCTCTGTTAGGTAATGGCATAAAGTAGCTTTTCTGTACGACAACCTAAAGTAGCTCTTTTGTGCATTGATGAAATCTAAATTTCCTTTGCAATGACTTAAAGGAGCTCTTATAGAAATTATCTAAAGCAGCTATTATGGCCATGACCTAAAGTAGCTATTCCGGCCATGACCTAAAGTAGCTATTCTGGCCATGATCTCAAGTAGCTATTCTGGCCATGACCTAAAGTAGCTATTCTGGCCATGACCTAAAATAGCTATTCTGGCCATGACCTAAAGTAGCTATTCTGGCCATGATCTCAAGTAGCTATTCTGACCATGACCTAAAGTAGCTATTCTGGCCATGACCTAAAGTAGCTAATCTGGCCATGACCTAAAGTAGCTAATTTGGCCATGACCTAAAGTAGCTATTCTGGCCATGACCTAAAGTAGCTCATTTATGCAATGATCAAATCTAAATCTCCTGTGCAATGATCTTTAGCTTTCCTGTGCAACAAAAGAAGGAATTCTGTTACCTTAAGGGTCGTTCCTAAAGTACGTCACGCTTAGCTGGTGAGGGAGTAAGAAAGTGCTACAGTTTGTTACAGAGGTGTGGGGGGGGGGGTAAAAATTGTCAACAAAAGCGTGACGTACTATATGGACTGCCCTTAAGCATATCTGTGAGGCTTCCTACTTTCATCGTGTGCAGTATTCTACATCACTTCTTCCGGCCATCGTTCTAATACAGCTCTTACGTGCAGTGATAAGTTTCGGATTAAAGAAGCAGAAATGGATCTTTTTCTCTTTGTCTTTTCGTTTGCACAATACATGAGAGATAAGGATTTAAAGCAGATTTGTTTCTCATTCATGTTTATACGAAT
This sequence comes from Radix auricularia, assembly GCA_002072015.1. Taxonomy (NCBI): domain Eukaryota; kingdom Metazoa; phylum Mollusca; class Gastropoda; family Lymnaeidae; genus Radix; species Radix auricularia. The sequence goes on along the minus strand of MUZC01001082.1, from coordinate 349,835 downwards.
ATCATGTTTCTTAAGCTCATGTCATTGACCCCACGATCTTAAAAACATATTTTCCTCATGTCTTAACACAACATTTCGTTGTCGTGTTTATAACATTTTCCTTCCAGTCAGCCCAAATTCTCACAATATTTACAACAGACTGGCTCATTTAACAGCAAATTTTACAATATCTTAAAGCTTATCCTATTATTTTAGGACATATTCTACATCCGTTTTCAATATAAGTTATACGTCGATAAGTCATTTGTTAACACTATTATCATACTACGGCATAGATTATTATGTTTTGAAGATATTCCTTTTAAAGTAGTCAAGTCGCTATGTGAACCTTATAAATGCAGATCTTTTCTTAAAGTTCATTTCCATATCTTTCAACCGATTTCCTGAGCCGGTTGGGAGAAAAATAGGTGACTATTATGGTAATAATCTATTACCGGGAAGGATGGCAGGATAAGTATAGACGGGGGATGGGGTTGCGGGGGAGGGG
>MUZC01001082.1:284560-319524 GCA_002072015.1 Radix auricularia | reverse complement strand
AAAAAAAAAACATCACCGCTGGTACGAATCTAGACTATGTAGTATTAAAATCGCACGACAGTTTTAGCGTGGAATTTCGACATTCGCAGAATGATGCGCTAACGACACCTACATGACATGTTGGTTTAAATATTGTGTTTAAATTGCAAGTAGTAAATTATATTACTGTTTCAGGTCTTATAAAATTATTGTGAGGAAACTTATTGAAAATAAAATTGACTTTGATTTTACTGCATTAAAGTAATTATTGTGAGGAAACGTATTGAAAATAAATTGACTTTGATTTTACTGCATTAAAGTAACACATATAGCTTGTATTTTTCATTAATATACGGTTATACATTAAAAATGAACGATTATTCATTTCTCCGTAAATTAACATCACAATAACATAAATAATTCCGAAAAAGACATTTCAAGCGTCTTGGAAAATTGACATCTGAAGTAACGAGTAAAACGAGATCAGATACAGGAATTTTACACAGTTCTTGGCAATCTTTTACTTTTCTATGGTATCTCAATTTATGGGAACCCGTCATTTTTAAATTGATGCAAACTATTCAAACCCATTTGACACAAAGATATGTGCTAATACAGAACGCTGTTATAGAGAGTTTGAAATATCGACTAGATGCCAAGTTAAAAGGAGAAAAATATGAGTGGGGAAAATTCAGAAGACGTGGTTCTATCTTTAGAGCAAGAAGTACAACGAGAAATGTTTTTATCCATAGATGTAATTATAAAAGAAAATAAAAGAACGAGGTGATGAGCTACATGTCCTTGCAAGAAAATATTCGTGCATAATACTATACCATCTAGGATTCTAAATGAAGAATTTGAACATCAATTAAATTTCGTTATTTACATTGATAAATAAATGTTCCGATTCAGGTTTTTATGGCAGTACACGGCGCCGGTCTTAGCTATTTGGGGGCCCCTATGCAGCTTAGTATGCGAAACTGATTGCGTTGGCCCCAGTTCTGGTAGGGATTAGGTATTATTAAGGATAATAAGTGAAAATTAAGATAGTTTTGGCATATGAAATTGCTGGTCCCACTGCGACCGCATAGGTTGCTGGAGCCTAAGACCAGCCCTGGCTGTATCTACACTATAAGAAGAGGCATTATGTTAAAAAAAAGGGGAAATATCCCCTTGATCTATTAAATTATATTGAACAGTAAATATGGAAAAATCTTTATCCAACATTACAATTTTCCTAGGAATTTTTTTCAACAATTGCTATCAGTGTATCAGTTGCGAAAGGAGCTTCTCCAAACTGAAGTTTAAAAAAAAAATAGTTTCGCTCCACAATAAGTGATTTAAGACTACAAAATCTTGAAATATTGTCAATAGAAAATGATGTTACAAATAATATACATTTTGATAACTTAATAAACGACTTTTCGACTTTGACAGTTAGGTGAGTAAGTAAATTTATAAATAATTAAAAAAATATGTTTACATACTGAAGTATACTATTTTTTAAAATTTTAAAAATCATATATTTATAAATAAAAAATGAAAGCATATTAATTGTTAATGTTTTGGGTGTAAATTTAAAATATCTTTTGTCTCATTTTGGGTTGGGGGGTGGGGACCTGTGACCCTATAACTTTCTTGTGGCCTTCAAAACAATTATCTTGTATTTTTGTAATGTGTATTTATAGGTTTATCATCTTATGCGGCCTCTTTTATTACTGCTAACATAAATAGGGCATGCAATGGTAAAATTGTTCCCCACCCTTTACAATGTACTTCGTTTCAATTACAATTATATATTCATGCTGATTAATTTATAAAAACCATCATATGATTAACTTAATTAAGAGGCCGTCCATAAATGACGTCACGTGATTTCAGCTGATTTTTCACCCCCTCCCCCCTCGTCACACGGCGTCACGAAACGAAAACGTAGACCCATTCCTCAATGTGACGTGACAAGTCTCCCCACCCCCATACAAGCGGTATTTTGTATTTGAAAATGAGCATGTTTAAAATAATTTTTTTTTGTTCGGTCATTTAAATATGTTTTTAGTTTATGGCTGCACTCTAACATCGTAACACGCGTGAAACCACGTAAATCGTCATTGAATAAAGTTTGGTTAATCATATATTTCAGTGTCGCTTTTATTTAAAGTTGCCCATTTTGAATGACATCAATGTGCGACTGCCCCTCCTCGGCGCGTGACGTCATTTATGGGCAGCCCCTAAAAGGGCGGCTTATTGGAGACCGCCCCGGGCGGCAAAAGCTCTAGCTACGCCACTGCATGCGTGTGAGCTACTGCTAAATGTGTGGCATCTTCTATCTCATGTGCTACAGAAAACTGATGCGGATATTTGAAGATGAAATTCTTTTCACCAGACTTCATGTAAATAAAACTGTTCAAACTATCAAGCTGACGACTGTAGGAATCAGGCTTGAAATGGGAATGTTTTTTTCCCCACGGGATTCCCATGGGAAACGTCCCATTGTATGTGATGGGATGGGACATGCATAAATTGCCATGGGATGGGATGGGATGGGACAGAAAAATATGTCCCATAGACAAGCCTGGTAGGAATTTGTACGTTCTTCTAACAATGATTGACATGTGTCGAATTGAAATTTAGGCACAGCATTTTGTATAAAGAATCTCTCATTTCCATTCATGTTTAATTATTCATTTTTTTTATTTTAGGGCTTTAATTTTGTGTAATGTTCAGTGGAAAGAAGAGATGACGTCTCAGCTTCAGTCCCCTGAAACAGCAGATACGGTTAAGTAAAGGAATTGAGGTAACAACTGGTTCACAAATATTATTGTACTAATTAAAGTGTGCTCCATAAGTCTGGACATCGTTCCCTGTGTTCCAACTTCACCCCGACTCTCCTTTATCAAACGATTATATTTTTCATGATATTTATGTGCGCTAGAAATTAAATATACTTAACGCTTTACATTTTTTCCACCTTTCTTGTTCTAATTACGTCATTGCTAGATTTTAAAGCTTGATATAAGTGGGGTAAATAGTAAATAATTTTTTAGTTGTCTCCCTTAAAACCTTTTTTTAACCATTCAGGGCCATCCATCTACGACATATTCTTTTATTTTTCTTATTTCTGGTAATGTTTCTATTTTCGAGAGGGACCAGCTTTGTAAACCATTCCATTGAAGCTACTTTACAGGCTTCCGCGTCTATTATTGTCCAATGATTAAGTGACCGAGAACACCCGAATCAGTAATGTCCAACAATGAACATGGAAGGGAAGTCCCGTGGTTGCATGGTCTGTTAATTCTACAACGAAATGTAAAAGTCGATGGGGCTTCCGTGCCATGCCAGTGCCATTAAAGATTTAATTACATGGTAGTTGAATGGTTAAGGACAAATTAATTAAACTTTGCAAATGGTCTTCATTTATGTCAATGACTTTTTAACGGTTACGCTGCAACACAGCAATGTGACGAAAGTGTATACATCTGTGGTACATATCTTTTTAGACTTTTTGCAATCATTATAGTGTGTAGAGTCGGATCCTATCAAAAGTAAATTAAAATAATTTCATTTTAAACATTGCGAAGTGCAAGAAAATACTCTCCACTGAACCAAATTGTCCAAAGTGTTCAACAAACTAATAGGTGATGACGGTAAGCTGAGTGCGGTGTTGTACAGATCTCTCCAACTCTTACAAACCCGTATTGTAGTGTGTCACAGTGTTGTACAGATCTCTCCAACTCTTACAAACCCGTAGTGTAGTGTGTCACAGTGTTGTGCAGATCTCTCCAACTCTTACAAACCCGTATTGTAGTGTGTCACAGTGTTGTACAGATCTCTCCAACTCTTACAAACCCGTATTGTAGTGTGTCACAGTGTTGTATAGATCTCTCCAACTCTTACAAACCCGTATTGTAGTGTGTCACAGTGTTGTACAGATCTCTCCAACTCTTACAAAACCCGTATTGTAGTGTGCCATGGTGTTGTACAGATCTCTCCAACTCTTACAAACCCGTATTGTAGTGTGCCACGGTGAGGTACGTGATACAAACAGATTGACGACGACACAATGAATTAAGTAGGACGCAATAATCTTCTGTACAGAAGGAGCGTCTGCAACATATAACAAGTCATTAGCGTGCAGGTTTTTTTCGCTCCTCTCTATATATTTATTGATGGTTCTATGCTTGGAAAATGTTAAACTTTAATACCAGAACTAAACCATTACATAGAATCTCAGTTTATCTGATAGAGAAATTGTGTTTAGGTTGGTAGTACTTGATTTAGAATCAAAAATATCATGTTCAAATATTCATTGAAAAAAATCTTAAAACAACATTTTAATTGTTTTAAACCCCAAGTTTAACTTTTGAATTATTTTTAAATCCCGTATATTAACTTCACCACCGGCTCTCTCTCTCTCTCTCTCTCTCTCTCTCTTTTTTTTTTCTCTCTCTGTCGTTGTCCGTCCGGCGAAAAAAACAGAAGTAAAAATGACCCACTTTCAGTGATGCTATTGAGCTGAAATTGTGCACATAGACTTGTGTCACCTAACAATGCATTGTATCAAATTTCAGATCGATCGAATGTACCGTAAATAAATTAATGCATTTTTAGCACATCTGTTTGCTTGAGTTCAGTCTCTTTATATGTTTGAACCTTATCAAAACGTTCAGTTCTGTCTCATATATAAGGGATTTACAGTCAGAAACTTTGTTTTTTCCGGGTTGTTTAATTTTATTTCATTTAACAAGTAGAAGAGTTGGGAATGAATTAAATATCTTTAAAAGTTTACAAACCAGAAGGGAAAAAAATAAGTTTACACAACGGTTTGCAAGGTCCAAAACCAAAATGCTATTATTAGCCTCGTTGACACAAAGTTTAACGAAAAATTCCATAAGACCGTATGGATGTTTAGGACCTTACGAAGCTAATTATCTCACATGCTCGGATATCCTCTTAGGATTTAAAGAACGTCGATGATTGATTGGAATGTACATGGTAAACAAATACCTGGTCCTCTATTGATGAGACGAATTCTGCTTTAATTAAAGACGTTTACACACAATAGAGCTTCCATTCGATCAGACAATATGTGATGAGAAATCTCTCACAATGGACATGAAATAGAAATAAATGTGTATTTGATGGGTAGCACAGTTATTAAAAATATTTTCTTTTTTTAAACTAGATAATGAAGGTGAGCATTGCGTTGCTAAATAAACTTAAGTTTCTCTCTGATGAATGAGTTTCCAAACTTACCGTCTGCTGCCATAACCAACACATGCCAGCTAAGAAGTTTTTTTCAAAAAAAAATAAAATGCTGGTTCTTCCTACTACTGATTCAAATCATTGTTGTTGATATTTCTATAAACATGCAAAAACCCCATTCAAATAATCATTTTTTTTTTATTACACGGTACTTTTTTATTGCTTGTCCTTTTTTAAAAGATAAAATTGAAGATAGCTACGTTTAAGTGACGTCATTTCAATAAAAACTTGAATCACGAATTACAACAGTGGGCTATTTCCTTTTTTTTTTTTAAAGACGTATTTTATCTTGTAGAAAACTTTTTTAAAATATACGAGGTGTAGTAAACCTAACGGGATTAAATTATTCAATGCTCATCAAAGCCGTTATATCTTTTTATAAGAATACTTCCGAAACCTGGCCAACAAGTCCAAGTCTCCGGCTTCCTGGCCAATGCTCAGATGTTCGTAATTTAGGTTTCATCTTGTCAGCAACGCCAGTGTTTATTACTGAGTGTCTTAAAAGGAAAGAAGAAATTTTTTAAGGATAATGGCAGACTGCAGACGGATAAAAAGAAAATAAATTTAAGAGAATTTAAGAACCTTGTGATCTCTGGGTTAATAAGTTCAGTTTTATCATCCGCAGTCGTCTGCATCAGACGTGGAAATAAACCATGTGAACATCAGTCTTAACGACCGTGTTTTTATGTGAAGATTTCTCGCCTTCCGTCTAGGTGCACGCGTAAGATTGAAATTGCGTGAGCTTAAATAATAAAGAAAGAAGGTGAAATAAATCACAAGCATGGTGTATTAATGTCTCTGTTTTATGGAGCCCTTTGCGCTTATCTGTATTATTTTGATAATGTTGCGATCAGATTTTTAACTCTGGCTTATGAGATACCACAGAGTAAAATAATATTGATAAACAACGTAGCTTCGAACAGAAGCTTGTAAAAAAAAAAATCTAAAATTAATCACGCTTTGTTTCAACTACCCGGAAATATATGTTCAGATTTTTATTGAATGGATAAAAGCGAAGCAAACGAAATCTATACCGCTGTGAAAAATTAGAAGAGCCTACAAGACTTTTCTGCAATGTAAAATACAACTAAGTCACACGATAACGATAAATCTATGACTATCGCTAAAAAGTCCAACCCTGGCGTCGGAGAGGTGATTGGCGCCGCCAAGTCTACCAAGCCCCGAGAAAGTTCTAATGGAAACAATAGACCCCCTAGGACCACGAGGTCATGGGACAATAAATCACAATGCCACAAAAGCTTAAGATACAAAAAATGAATAAAAATGTTATGTGTCTCTTTTTTTCCTTTTTGCTAGATAGAAAACAAATTGCTCTATATATAAATTTTTTAAATTTACTTTAATCATTCATACAACAATCAATCAAGCACATTTTTTAACTTAAACAAAAACAAAGTTATCGGTATAGTTAATTTATTCCATTGTCTATTCGATTGAATTTCATTGCTACTTGCTATTCCATTTAATCTTTGTTCCATTTCCTATTCCATTTTATCTTTGTAACAATGAACCTAGTGAAATCAACTTGATGACATCTACTTTGCTGATGATCTCGCCCTTCTCTCATAGAGACGAACCGGGTAGACATTTTCTACTGGATACCAAATCTGAATAGTTAGATGTACTATTTGCCGGATCCGGGTACGATTTCGAGTACTAAGACACGAAAGGTAATTCTCTTTTTGTGCAGCTAAACAATGTAATTCTCTACCATTAAATATCCGTAGTATTTCAATTTCCTGGTCCTTCAAGACTAAACTTAAGACGCATCTTTCAAAATGTATTTTTAAAATGTATGAAACAAATAGGACTGCGGAAATTGACGATTAATTTCTCGATTAATCGGTAAAAAATTATCTATTAAAGTTATTTTAATCGATAAAATAGAGATTAAATTTAAAGAAAATGTTTTAAACAATTTCACGATTTATTAATAAACTAGTAACAAAGCCCGTCCAATAACGGAAATAAGAGTAGGGTGATATGTCTATTTCATGGTGGGAAACTACAGTGAGAGTGGTGTTGTAGGAGTGGTGCCATCCACGGGTTGTAGTTACTAAACAGTTGACTTCAAATACGAACGTTTTTATTCAGATAACAGTAACACAAGATTCACATCAACTGACTCCAGAATGAAAAGACGAGGTGGCCGAGTGGTTAAGGCGATGGACTGCTAATCCATTGGGGTCTCCCCGCGTGGGTTCGAATCCCATCCTCGTCGATAATTTTTTTTAGACAGGAAAAGCATATGCTCGAAGTCACTTCACGCACTGACTTACTTGGTTGGTGAACTTGCTTACGATAAAACTCAGAGGTAACCGTATAGCTGTTGCTTATGAATTGGATGTTCTGTTTTGGTAGTTGTTATGCAGAAGCGATTGCGGGACATTGGCGTCGAAGGGCAAGGGATGTGGACCCTCGTTTTTCTTGTAGGCCCACGTTGCCTTCGGTTGCCCCTACTGTGCACAGCAGTATATATAATTCACAGTTCAATATCAAGAACTTCCTTGAAGAAGACATTTTTCGTGAAGCATGCATCGCTTTCAATGACTAAGTTACATTGGTCCTTCCCGCTGAGAACTTTTCAACTTACGATTGGGTACGAACGCGTGAAAAGGCAACGTACAGTTGTCAATGAGTGAAGACTGGTTCTGCCAATAAATATATGCCGACTTTGTATAGAGTTTGTCCTTGAGACTTGTTGATGGTCATTGCGAAGGTAGATCTGTGTTTACAGGGGCTAGGTCAAATGTTTGCAAAAAAAAAAATGGTTGTCTCTCCTGCACGGCCAGAGAGTGTTTTGGCAATGATGTGTTGTTTCAACGATTGTACCACGAATTGGATCCCATTACGAAGTCCTCCCTTAGTGTTCAAATTGCGTAGTAGAATGATAATTTCTCCAACTTTTATATTTAAGATACGCAGAGGCATTCCTGGTGGTGAAAGTCCACTTAAGAAATCTACAGGGTAATTGTTAGCATTTTCAGGAGTGGCGTCATCAATGACGTCTGTACTGAAATATGTTACAGTATCTCCATCAAGTAAAGCAAGAACTTGTTGGTTTATTTCATCAACATGAGTGTATTTTTGGACATAGAAAACTTTATTGGTATATTGATGTACGTTAAACGCTTGTAAGCTGTGTCCAAATATTTGCTCTACCAAGGAACCAGAACAGACCATTTCGCTAGGTATCTGGAATATGTCGTCATGAAGGCCGTAGTCATTTGTAAGGCTCCCATCTCAAAGTTTGAGAAGCCAACTGCTGAAATTGGAATCTGTAGCCCGAACATTATTGTCCAGTTGTAAGACATGAAATATACTCCATAACGGGTGAAACTTAAGAGTTTTTTCATCAATGAATGCTCTACTTCCATTAGGAAGAACTGGGAGGTTTTGTCTAAAATCAACTCCGAGTAAGAAGGTTTTCACACCAAAAGGTATATTATTTTTCCTAATATCTTCAAGATGGCAACACAGTACTGAATAATAACAAAAAACTACACCAAATAGAACTGGTTTTGAACTTTCGCGTAAATTTATTCAGTGAAACACTTCAAGATGAAAACATAGTACTGATTGATGACCAAAAATAACTGCACTAAAAATAACTCATTTTGAACGTGCGCATAAATGTATTCAATTTGTCAATGAGATTAATTTTTCTGATTGGCTGTAAGAGTCTGTAGTAGTTTGTGGGACCAATCGCTATCGATGATCGCACAGAAATTAGCCTTTTACTATATAGGATAATTAATTATTAATATTTTAACAATAGTTTGTTTTTTTACGTACAAACTTCTCGTTTTAAAAAAAAAAGTGTAAAATTTACAATAAGCTGTTTTTATAAGAAAAAAAAACAAATTACACAAACTATTTGTGTAAGGAAACAATAAATTAAAGCTTTATTATCAACTGTTTTTGTACTGATGAAGGCATGAGCCGAAACGTCTACTATTATTTGTATTAGTTGATAATAAAGCTTTAATTTATTGTTTCCTTACACAAACAGTTTGTGTAATTTGTTTTTTTTTAATAAAAAAGCTTTATGCAATCCTATTCTGTATGATATGTTTTTATAAGGAAATTGATATAAAAATTAAACATTGTTTTTACTAAATTAACAATAACAAAATTTTAATTCATTGACATTACATTGAACTACTTATATTTAAATATGTCAATTGACTGTTTTTTATACTTCCCTTTAAAAAATTTCAGTTTGATGACGTTATACATATTTTTTTTAGCTTTAATAAAAAATATCGATTACTTTTTCAGTAATTTTTCAAAAGTTAACGATTAATTTTAAATTAATCGATAACAGCCCTAGAAACAACGATTCTTTTAATGATTAACGTAGCTTATGTTTAATGTACTGTCATTTATGTGGTTATTATGATATGAATGTTTATTTAATTATTATATGTATGTTATTATCTCCACGTAAAGCTCTGTTAGCCGGTTCCTTGCTTGGATTACGCACGAGATCTATATAAATTTCGTATTTATTATTATTATTATTTATTATAATTATTATTGTTATTATTATTATTATTATTATTATTATTATTATTACTACTACTACTACTACTACTACTACTACTACTACTACTACTACTACTACTACTACTACTACCACTACTACTACCAAACGAAAATCGGAAATTCGATTTAATTTCGGTTTTGAAAACTGTTAGTGGTTTCTTTAATTCGCAAAACCATAACCGCCTTTTATTAAGCTTTCAAGATTTCTACAAATAAAATTTAATTTTAGACATTCAATTCGGTATATTAATATATTATTGACTGTATTGACTGTTTACTTGACTACCGTCTATTTTTCAAAAATGCTGCCTGGGTACCCGTCCAAAATTTGAACGGGTACCCGGGTTGGGTTACCAGTTCGAAATGCCTCAAAATTTTCGTCATTATGCCCGCTATTACTATTAGCTTTTTACTTCTTTGTTTATTGTGGAAATGTAAATTTTGATGTAGTGAGTCATCAATGTGAAAATGATGACAGGCCTAACTACCGTCAAAACTCTTCAAAATGCAATAATATTATAATTATGTCCAAAAGACGGGATTTTTAATTTATTAACATTCAAAACAATAAATTCATTATATAGTACTTGTGAATTTGGTTTGTCTTTTATTAATATGTTACTTATTTACCTTTGAACTGTTAGCCGTTGCTAATTTTAGTTAATATATTTTATTTAATTTGAATTTATTTATTATTTTATGCAATATTTCAATAGTTTATATGTTAAATATGGCGGCGATGTGCTAATCGCTCGAAGTAAACACGAAATTGTCGCAGGAAATCCGTTTATTAACTTTATATCTTTCAAATGATTTAATTTCTATCATTATGTTAAATTTGTTATATTTTAACAATTTGTAACTATACTAATCTTTTTATTTTTTGAATTCCAAAATTGTATTTTTAAGGTATTTTTTAGATATTTGTCATTTGGAAATTTGCGTGGGCATTATTTGCCAAGGGGAATACTTCCGAAAAACCCTATATCCGGTTGGGGCAAATGTCCGGAGCGGTTTCCGGTTGGTCCCAATTCTCTCACATATCTAACAACAGATGATCGAGAAAACAAAAATTTTTGCAGTCATTTCTTAATACACAGAAAGCAAAAATTAAAGTCCTCAAGGTGAATGTCCCCAGTACAGAACTCATCATACTAGAAGGGAAAGCACTCAAGGAGGTAGAGAGTCAACCTCGGCAGCATTGTAGATAAGTAAAGTGGGATAAATGGTGATGTCCGATTAAGGGTTGGGATTCCAACAACGCACGAATGTTTGGATCAACCGAAACCTAAGCAGCGATTTAAAATAAGGATCTTAAACGCTATGGTGAGGCATGTGCTGCTACATGGAGCTGAAGACATGAAGAACAACGGCCGCGAACCTAACCATAACTCTGTTTTATTAACGACTGCCGAAGAAAGATTCTCGGGATTCAATGGCCGGACAAGATCAGCAACCTGGAATTGTTAAGAGGAAAAAAAAAAAGCAAAAGCCAATAGATCAAGAGATTCTCTAGAAGCGATGACGATGGATCGACCATACGCTACGAAAACCTGACGCCAGTACAACAAGGCAAGCCCTGAACTGGAACTCTCAGAGACGGAGGCAGACACCTTGAGACATAACCATAATTGGAAGATGCTGGAGTCGTGTTGCCTGAAGAGATCTCGTAGGTGGTCATTGTCCTTGGAAGGATCGCAGACGTCGACGATGATCTGCAGCTGATCCTCTTTGACGAGAAGGCTCAACATCAACATTGTCTATTCCATTTTATCTTTGTATCAACGCATAATCCGTTTTATTTTATTTTTCATGGCCTATGACTCTTCTTTACAAAACGAACAGCTCCGCTCATCTCGAAATTCCAGAAATTTCTAATTGGACACAACAATTTATTCAACATTGGTATCCTATCTACAATGTCTAATTATATTTATAACTGCATTCCATTCGATAAAGCTGACCAACATATTTGATTCTCAGCACAGGACAGACGTTTATGTCCAACATCACATCACATAATGACCTTTTACACGCGTAGCTTATAAATTCCCCATAATTTTGTTGAGACACCGTCTTAAAACATCAGCTTAATAGATTAAATGTCCGTCATATAATTAGATTTATCTTTATAGCATACATAAAATAACAGCTATTAAAGCTATTATAGATTCCCTGCATGACACTAAAATCACATAACCTCCAAAAAATTCCAATCATTATATTGAAGGTAAAGTATTTTTACCAAAAATTAAAAGCATCACCTTATGGACCCGTCGACATGTGGAGCCAAGTAACCCAGAGGCATATCACCGCAGGTGAGGGGAAGAGCTTTAGGTGTCACTAATCTTTGATTTGACATTTAACCTTCAAGTATTTAAGGAGTAGACTATATACGAATAGTAGAAGATACAATAACACGTTTAAATTGTTTAGTTGAGATATAAGTTTGCCAAATGAGAGGAAAATAAACAAACTCATTACCAGTTACTTGAAAGGTACAGTACTTTACCAAACAAAAGGAAAAACTGAAAATACTTTATTTCAAATTTAAATGCTTTCTTTAAAAACTAATTTAATTTTCATTTATGTCAGGGCTTTTAATTCCATTTTTGATTTTTTTTTATTTCTTACATGTTTAAAGCAAAATTAGTGGGGGTTATGGTAATTTGATTGTGGAAGCCTTGAATATCGATTTAATGTTGTAGTATTTCAAAGTTATTCTCTTTCATAATAGTTTGGTCAACGCAATGATTTGGTAGGCAAACAAAAATTTATGGGGGAAAAAACATTGGGAGAGCCCACGCCTGATCGTGTTTTAAAATTCTGGACCTTAAAGACATAAAATTGTTGAACGACAACAAAGATTTCAAAACCTCATTTAGTCGTTCTATTTTTAGAGAAGTGCGTGACGAACTCTGACCAAAACAGACTTGAATCACGTCACCAGTATCAGTTATTGACCTGTGAGTTAGCGGCCTTGATGCGATGATTGGCGTCTCAGTCCCAATATAGGGCCATATGTTAGACATATGATTTGGGCGTGTGTACATATCATAAGTAATGTGTTAATTTGAGACCCGTTGTGTGCACATTGTGTGTGTGTGTGTGTGTGTTAAGTTTAATATATGATCATTCTTATGTGATAAATAGTGTGTGTATGGGAAAATTGGTTAGGAATATAATAAAAAAAATTTGTTTGTGAAATTGAAGGTGTTTGATTGTCCGTCAATTGTGTTCAATGAACTGTTAACCAGAGACGTCACTAGGGCTGGTGTCACCCAGTGCGGTAGCTCATGGTGTCACCCAGTGCGGTAGCTCATGGTGTCACCCAGTGCGGTAGCTCATGGTGTCACCCTATGTGGTAGCTCATGGTGTCACCCAGTGCGGTAGCTCATGGTGTCACCCAATGTAGTAGCTCATGGTGTCACCCAGTGCGGTAGCTCATGGTGTCACCCAGTGTGGTAGATCATGGTGTCACCCAGTGCGGTAGCTCATGGTGTCACCCAGTGCGGTAGCTCATGGTGTCACCCAGTGCGGTAGCTCATGGTGTTAACCAGTGTGGTAGCTCATGGTGTCATCCAATGTGGTAGCTCATGGTGTCACCCAGTGCGGTAGCTCATGGTGTCACCCAGTGCGGTAGCTCATGGTGTCACCCAATGTGGTAGCTCATGGTGTCACCCAATGTGGTAGCTCATGGTGTCAACCAGTGCGGTAGCTCATGGTTTTCACCCAGTGCGGTAGCTCATGGTATCACCCAGTGCGGTAGCTCATGGTGTCACCCAATGTGGTAGCTCATGGTGTCACCCAGTGTGATTGCTCATGGTGTCACCCAGTGTGGTAGATCATTGTATCACCTCGTGCGATAGCTCATGGTGTCACCCAGTGCGGTAGTTCATGGTGTCACCCAGTGTGAAAGCTCATGGTGTCACCCAGTGTGATTGCTCATGGTGTCACCCAGTGCGGTAGCTCATGGTGTCACCCAATGTGGTAGCTCATGGTGTCACCCAGTGTGGTAGATCATTGTATCACCTAGTGCGATAGTTCATGGTGTCACCCAGTGCGGTAGTTCATGGTGTCACCCAGGGTGAAAGCTCATGGTGTCACCCAGTGTGATTGCTCATGGTGTCACCCAGTGTGATTGATCATGGTGTCACCTAGTGTGATAGCTCATGGTGTCACCCAGTGTGATTGCTCATGGTGTCACCCAGTGTGATTGCTCATGGTGTCACCCAGTGTGATAGCTGATGGTGTCACCCAGTGTGATTGCTCATGGTCTCACCCAGTGTGATTGCTCATGGTCTCACCCAGTGCGATAGCTCATGGTGTCACCCAGTGCGATAGCTCATGGTGTCACCCAGTGTGATTGCTCATGGTGTCACCCAGTGTGATAGCTGATGGTGTCACCCAGTGTGATTGATCATGGTGTCACCTAGTGCGATTGCTCATGGTGTCACCCAGTGTGATTGCTCATGGTGTCACCCAGTGTGATAGCTCATGGTGTCACCCAGTGCGATAGCTCATGGTGTCACCCAGTGTGAAAGCTCATGGTGTCACCCAGTGCGGTAGTTCATGGTTTCACCCAGTGTGAAAGCTCATGGTGTCACCCAGTGTGATAGCTCATGGTGTCACCTAGTGCGATTGCTCATGGTGTCACCCAGTGTGATTGCTCATGGTGTCACCCAGTGTGATAGCTCATTGTGTCACCCAGTGCGATAGCTCATGGTGTCACCCAGTGTGAAAGCTCATGGTGTCACCCAGTGCGGTAGTTCATGGTTTCACCCAGTGTGAAAGCTCATGGTGTCACCCAGTGTGATAGCTCATGGTGTCACCCAGTGCGGAAGCTCATTGTGTCACCCAGGGCGTTAGCTCATGATGTCACCAAGTGCGGTAGCTGATGGTGTCACTTAGTGAAGTAGCTCAATGTGTCACTTAGTGAATAGCTCATGGTGTCACTTCGTGAAGTAGTTCATGGTGTCACTTAGTGAAGTAGCTATGGTGTCACTTAGTGAAGTAGCTCACGGTGTCACTTGGTGTCGCCCCATCACGACTTACACAATAGAGCTCATCCGCGTCTGCTAGTACCCAATAACAGAAACATACATAATTTTGCATTTTGGTGTCAGCCCTTTTGTCCCGAGGTGCAGTCCGCACCACATCACCCCCTAGAGACGTCTCTGCTTTTAACAAATCGATTATTATCCCAAGTATTTCACTCCAACCTCGTGGATATCAAAGATCATTGTGGAATGACAAATTAAGAGGTTTTAGCTATGTTACCTTTGCCTGAGGCCACAAAGATCCAAGATCAAGATCTCAGTCAAGTTAAAGTAGCGATCTTTCATACGGATTAGAAAACGTTATCTGACTTTTTTAAAATTTAGTAGCATACTCGTATCTTACATGATCAGTTTCAACTTTTACCCACATAAATATCTGTCAAGAATCAATAGATCTATATATTTCTCTCAAATATTGAAATCGTTTGCGTGCGCCAATCACGTTTTGTATTCATTAATTTATCTTTTTTTACAATGATTGATATCAGTCTGAATTATTGTGAGAAGGAGGCTGTCGTGAAAAACTTGATGTCGACTAAAGCGATTGGTCCATTGATCAGACCTCGAGACATGGCCAAAGCTTACATTCAAACCCAGCAAGTTGCTATTTATATAAAGAAACTAATTTTTTTAATTCCTACCATACTCTATCTACATTAGTTCTAGGTTTTAAAACTTGTTCTATTCCATTTCTTTATGGTTTTTCATTTATTTGTTATTTTTTAATCTCAACTCAATCTTTATTAATTTATTTCTAATACGTCCGCATTCACAAATGGGGAAAGGGTCTAGTGTAATCTAAAAATCATGTGAATTTCAGAAATTTTTTTTTTTTAATAAATTTTTGGATATATTTTTTCGTGAAATAATTCACTCAAAAAGCCTACCTATCAAATCCCTTCAAAATCCCTGAAATCGTCTTACCACCATTTCCCACATTCCACATCCAACCTGACCACATCTATCACCATCGTCTACCATCTTCATACCATCATGAGAGCGTCCATAGGACAGTTAGTCACAAACAGAACTAAGTTTCATGGCTGTTTTAACTTAAAACACACACTAAAACCCAATTTGTTTACGTTAAAAAAATATTAGATAAATGATAAAACCTTTCTAATTTTGCAAATCAATTTATGCTTTTGTGTTTTAAAAGCTTACTGTCTATTTATCATGTTTTCCAAGCAGTAAAAAAAAAAGACGCTGTTACAGTTTCTTTTATGGGTTTTCCTAATCTTAATTTCATCCAACTATAAATAAATATCAATGATTATTCCCAAAGCCCAAGTTTATCCTTCGTTATCAGCTCAATTCCGTTGGTGACGCATTTCAGTTTAAACATTTTTAATATAATGTTCCCATCTTTGTCTTTTAAAATTTTTATCCTGCAAGAGGTTTTAAAAAAACGGTCGAGTCATTTGAAAAAATTAACGCAATGCCCAGCAATAACTCTTTATTGCACACCGGTTTGTTTCGTTTAAATTGCCTCATTAGTGTCACATTTGTGGTGAATTTGCTGCTTACGGTAGGATGTCCATTTACTAAATTAGCAATCGCATAAAATTATTTCATCTAAACAAAACCTAAAAACCAAACCCTATACGTGTTACAGGTTTATTGAGAGCGTCGCATAATAAAAAAAACGTAAAAAAAACATTTTTTTTCTATAAATCCTTTACATACGAGACATAACTATAAGGATGTTCATTATAATACGCAGGGCAAAACGATCCGAAAATATAAAATTCTAGTTATGTCTCATAACACGTTTTTAATATAATGCGCACCGATCGTGAATATATTTTTTTAAAAGTATTCTCAATATAATGCGCACCTTATTGCGCGACAGTAAAGTTTGTTGAACATAATACGCACCACGACACTTTATCTCAAAAATTAACTTGATACATAGGGATAAATAATATAATTTAAAAATTCAATAATTCAATTACATTCGATCGATCTGAAATTTTGATACGTCATTTTTATCATCGGCACGAGTCTACCTGCAAAATTTCAGCTCGCTAGCTTATGATGAAGTCGGTTGAAAATCGATCCAAAGTTTTTTCGGCAAGCAAGCACGCACGGTCGCACTGTCGGTCGCATGGGCTCAGACTCCACATGTTAATATAAAGGATTTTTTTTAAAGGGAGAGTCGGCACTCTTCCCAATTGAAATATTAAACTTAGACACCGTTTGGACTAAATTGCTGTTGTGTTACCGATTTAAGCTGAATTTACGTCGTTATCCTAGAGGCAAACATTTTTTTTAAAAATATTATTAAATAAAATAAGAGCTGAAACCCCTGTGATTTCTGGAGATGCTAAAAATATTAATTTTAAATGTAGTTTTTATAAGTATTGTATTTCGGGCAGTTCGTTTAAATAGGCTGAAACCATGACATTGCTTGATAAAAATTTTATGGAGTTCTTGACATTCAAAAGAAATGTTCCCGTTAAGCTGTTTGAAGTCGTTCAGCAGTTTTGAATTACCACGTAGCAAATTAATAGCTGTGTTCTTGAGATGTAAAGGTTTGCACAAAATGGATGCTGTGCAACTTTGAGCTAGAAGTTATTTTAAAAATCAAGCAGAACCTTAGGCTTTATAAAAAGAAACATTTACAAATGTAACAAAGATATAAAACTATAATGCTACCTCACCCTGGTGAGACCTATACTAGAATATGCATCTTCTGTATGGGACCCATCCACCAAAGAAAATATTGATAAACTAGAACAAATCCAAAAAAGAGCTGCCAGATTCATTACTGGGGAATATTCAAAACTGACAAGAGTAACACCTTTAGTTAAATCATTAAACCTTGAAACACTAGAGGATAGAAGAACCAAGGGTAAATTAGTAATTATACATAAGGCAATTAATTCTAATTTAGAAATGCAACACAAAGATAACTTAATACAACCCTCAAATACACATAAAGATAGAAACACCTTTCTTATTCCATATACAAGAACAAACACAAACAAGTTTTCTTTTTTTCCGTCCGTTGGGTTGCCTGAAGAAACTGGGAAAGCCAACACTTTATCATCTTTTAAAACTCTAGTAAGAATACATGACTAAACACAAACCATAGAAATACGTAGGACGCAATTATCTTCTGTACAGAAGGAGCGTCGGTAACATATATGAAGATAAGAAGTACAGTTTAACATTTTGCAGACGGACCAATGAACGTTGTTAAACACGAATGTGAGGATTCATAGTCTAAGACATAGGGTTTCTCAAGCTTGCAAATTTCTTGATGATTCAACAACATAAACAACAAATGCCATTAAAGACGGTTTGTATTTGTGTATATTCTGACGACACTGCGATTCTGCTTACAATTAAAAGAATTATTGACTGAGATATTTTAAAATGAGCCGATTGCTTGTTCAACAATTGTTGTTTAAAAATTGATTAGAGGAGATCTAATAAGTCAGCTCTTACTGTTTTGATGGGATACACCCCCTGCCCCCCTAACCCCAGGACCAAGAACTGATAGCACGTTACAAAAACAATTTCGTAACGTCTGGACTTGTAGTGGCTTTCAAGCCTTCGTTCTGAGATAAAGGCGCAAGCAACAGTAGACAAGATAAGACGTTGGGCTGTTGCTAAGCAAATAGATTGTTTCTTTGAAAGTTTCCAGGGAAAGGGCAGGGGTGGTAACAGCTAAACGCCTGCTAGGAACAAAAGTCTGGGTGACGAGGGGGTGGAAACCTTTACAATCACGAGGATGGTCAATGGCGGACCTGGGGAATAATTTCCTGCTCCACTTCCGCAGACAGCCTGGGGAAGACGGTATCACCCGGAAATGGTCAGAGGGAAGGTCAGTTTAACCCGGAAGTGGTCAGGGTTCGGATTAAATACTAGAGAGAGAGTTGTCCCATGATGGATTACATGGTTCTCTCCCCCTACCTTCATCCCGTGTGGTCTGTTCTGTAAGTAAAACATATCATCACTGGCCTACTCAGTTTGTCCCAGGATGGATGATACGATTCCTGCCCCCTCACCCACATTCATCCGTTTTGGTCGGTCTGTAACTTAACAATTTTATCAATGCCCTCAGTTGTTTCCTTCCTTAGCTTTACTGTGCATGTCCTGCTTCAATATTAACGCAGTGCAATTTTACTGAGATAGGCCACTTTGAATATAAAATGACTACTTTAAAAGGTCATGATTTAATGTATTAAAAATTGAAGGGCCAATGTAACAACTGAATGACTACTTAAACAACTCAGTGACTTGAATCTGAATAATTACTTTAGTAATGTAGTGACTAATTTTTTTAATGCAGTGAATTATTTTGTCATTTACTTAACAATTACCGTATATAAACTAATTAATATTTCAATTTTTATTTTTTTAACACCTGTCTTGTCCACTTAAAAAAAATGATTTCTTTCTTAAGAATGGATTATTTTTGTTTCAAATGTTCAATGGCTACTTGAACAACGGAATACCTATTATAATAATTCGATGACTACTTTAACAAATGACTACTTTAATGATTGACGGCGCACGGGCATGAAGAGATGTGGCTCAGTTTTAACTTTAGATTTCGCCATGCCTGCGAATATACTCGTGGTACAATAGAAACTGTCTGTTTCATTGTAAAAAAAGATGAACGATAGTTTAGTAGGTGATTAAAATTCGAATACCCATGTATTATTTTAATACATCAAATTTCAGGTGGGGTTAAATTTAAGATATATATTCAATATTGAATTCATCAGTGATTAGTATTGATGGATAAATAGATGTCATTTTAGCTACAACTGTTAGACGAAGAGTGTTTTAATGAATGTTCGAACGCTGATGGATATTGAAAAGGCAATTAGTAATCGAATATCCGAGGGAATAATTAAAAGATTCGATACATTTTCCATTTTAACAGAGTAATGAACTGCACATTGTATAATCCAATTTTTAGCACAGCCGACATGTAATGAGGTACGAATGAAAAACGATACCCAATCCGGTTATTAAAAGCTGATTTGCACAGTTGTCCTTTTTTAAATGTCTGTTTGTTTGTTGTTGTTGTTGTGTTGTTGTTGTTTTTTTATTATTTTTTTTATTGTTTTGTTATGTTTTGGGGTTTTTTTTTAGTTTAATAAATAACAATAGTTAACTGATTGGTTTGTCATACCAAATTGAATGTAGGTCAAAAGAATCAGAATAAAGCGCTTAATCACATTGTGCTATCGCTTTGAATCCTACATGCAATTGTCTTTTTAAATAATAATATGCTTAGTTATGAATTTCAAGCTAGTTTGTTGAATGGTCGTAATAAAAATAATATAACCAATCTAATATACCTTGATGTAATTTGTCCGAATTCAGAGCGTTATGATGCACCCAGACTTCTAGTAAACCAGTTGTTAACATTATAAAAAGTGCCTTGCTTATATGTCTGACATCTATTATTTAAGCCGATGAAATTTATGGGAAGCAAGAATAGTAGCGTAGTTCGATATTGAAATATCCCATTTTTTTATATAATTAATCATATTGTGAAATCTGTGACTTATGAAGATGTTCGGCCTGTAAGCAGTGTCAGGGCCGGCTTTAGGGATTTGGAGGCCCTAGGCAAAATGATTTTGGTGGCCCTAAATGTAATTTTAAGAAAAAAAATGGAAAAATAATATTGCACAATTTATTAAAAACTACCTGTATTTATATCTAACTCAAGAAATAACTGTCATTTATACCAACATATTCGTGCAGATGTCATAAACCGTCAATAATATAAACTTTTCTTTCTTTGATGGCAGCAAAGTCTGCAAAAAAGTGAATAATCCAGAGAAGGGACAATAGATTGTTCGATAGATAACAATACCAGACTGTTCAGGCCTTCTTGCGTTATAGTCATTCTCAAATAGTTTTTTTTTTAAAATTAATTTTAAATTGGAAAAACTTCTTTTCCCCATATGCAACAGTAATCAGAATTGTTAATGCTATACGAATGGCTATATTGACATTTTGAACAGCAGTATTCAAATAATGATAAAAAATAAAACGTAAAGCATCAAGTGAAGGCGAAACCGTATCTGGAACATGTTGGAAACCCTCTGAAATTCATTGCATAAATCCGTCGGATCATTATTTCTGAACACGATTCATCGGTGAGCGCAATATTCAAATCCATCTAAAATTTTGTCAAATCGTTTAGGTCGAATTCTGAAATTTTTATGAATTTGTGCAAAAATATTTTAAAACCCACTAAGGTGATGTTCCATTTGCTCAAAATATGCAGTCAATGACATAACTGCTTTATCTAACAAAACTTTTTTAAAAATTCCACGCGATATTTTTTCTTTTGAATCTGTCAATGATTAGTCTACGCTTTCATATTTGAAATGTCTGTGAACTTTTCGCCGTCTCAAGCTGTGGCAGCTTGAAATATGATTTCATCTGATTCCATCTCTAATTCTGAGACCATTCTCTGAAAGAAATTTGAGCGGACACAAATCCATTTTTTTTCATGACCACTTGTTGCCCTATTTATACATTCTAGTGCAATGTCTTTCGATTGCATCAATTTGCTGATCATGTTCATTTGAAACAATAAGTCGTACCAGATGACTAAAGTTACCAGAAATTGAATTTTTTAGTTGTTTCGCCAATCCAGTTGCTTCGGTCCTTGATTTAGGATAGTTGGCATTTTCAGACACTTTCACCAATACACTGTACACAGCTGCATTTTGATAACAAACAGCTTTAGCGGTATCGACTCTCCATTCCCAGCGAGTATCAGAAATAAGCTTTAGATTTAGATTTTTTACATGAATTTTCAAGATCTTCCATCGTTTTGTTGAGGCATGCTAAACTCCAAAGGGTGTCTTCAAAACCACTAAAGAGTTCGCCATGTCTCAAAAACTAGATTGAGACTGTGACATCCACATGGCACATAAAATGATTTCGGATTGAGTTCAAGTAGACGTTTTTGTACACCACGATTGCAGTCTTTCCTATTCACTCCGTTATCATATCCTTGGCCTCTGCAGTCCTGGAAACATAAATTCAGATCTTAAAGCTTTTTTAAACATGCTTCCGCTAGAGCCAAACCAGTGCTGTCATCGACAGCCCTGATTCCCACAAAATGATCATTAATTTCTACTGGTGTACTCACAATGTTGCATATTCGTAAAATCATATTCTCTTACTCTGGGTGACCAGGATCAGGTCTGCAGTAAAAAATGATGGAATAATATTTCGAATTTCGACCATTATTTAAAATTATTTTCAAGGCGGTCACACCGATCAGATTAATTACTTCATTTTAAATTTTTTTGCCCGAGTAATGATCATGAATTTCTTCTTTTTTTTTTTAAAGTCGTTAATGAATTTCAAGGCATGAATTATACTTTCTTAAATTTAAACCGATCCCTAAAAATGCCAATTGGTTGAAACAATCGATCCACAGTGCCACGAATTGGTGAATTCCGTTTTGCAAGAAACTGTACAATTGAAATGATTCTTTTAAAAACATTGTTAGAGTGCTTAGTCAATTTTGCACAGGTTTTGTTTCCGCGTCAATTGTCTTTCTTTCCTTAAACCGATTTTTTTCAGTTCAATCCAAGCGCCTATAAAACAAATGTGTTTCATTTTTGACGATTCATGATCAGCTAGAAGCCTTGACATGTTTTTCCTATCGCTGTTTTCTTTTAATCGACTTATTTCATATATTTTTAGTATATAAAAACCGAAGAAAAAAATAGCAATGTCAGATACTAATAAATCTTTTATTTTTTTTTTTTTTAGCTTTTGTCTTAATTAGGGGGCCGTCCATAAAGTACGTCACACTATTTTTGACAATTTTAACTCCCCCCTCCCCCCTGTCACAAACTTTCAAACATCTCGGACCCCTCCCCAAAAGTGCGTCACTTCTTCGTACAATAAATATAGATTTTTATTAACAAAATATTTAAAATTTAACATAAAACACCGTTACGTCACACATGGCCCGACACCCCCCTCCAACCTGTCACAAACTGTCACACTTTCTTACACCCCCTCCCCCCCTTCTGGAGCGTGACGTACTTTATGGACGGCTCCTAAGCTTTGAAAAGGGAAAAAAATGTATACTTTGAGAAATCAGTGAAGTTTCAGCTTAGTTTCGTCAAATAATTTTATTGACAAAAATTTCAACTTCTACATTCATGCTTAGAATAGCTTTTATATTTTGCTAATTACAACATCGTTTAAAATTTTAATTTTAAATGTTCACGACTTAAAACATTTGATATTCAAAAATTTTGTATAAAGCGAAAAACTTAGATTTCACGTATGTCATTCTTGTGAAAATCTGTCTGGACGGTCGAATTTACATTGTAAAAGTTTACAATTTAAACCTGCACTATTTAAAAATAATCAGCTGGTAAAGGTCTTGCTCTTATTGAGTGGATCTGGTTGTTTAGACCTAGGTCGTAGTTTGGTCTGTAAATTTATATTTTTTTCTCTATGATTCCTGTGCGAGGCCCCCACTAATCGGAGGCCCTAGGCGGCTGCCTAGTTTGCCTATGCCTAAAGCCGGTGTTGCAAAATAAATCCTCCCCCATACAGAGTCTCCCCCAGGCGATTTTATTTTGAAACGGATTCTCCGGGGGCGAAAATGTTTTCCTCCCGATTAAAATAAATTCTCCCCTTCCCCGTAAAATAATGTCTCCCCCCAAATAAATTCGCCCCCCTCAAAACAACCTTTTATATAGTACAAAGAGATTACTCAAAAACAATAGAATAACGAATAATTAAATTTGTGTTATTCACACATGTTTACTCTAATTCTATTTATGATAGTGGCGTAGATACAGAAAGATATGGAGATGGGGGGTGGACCATTCCGTTTTACACCCCTCAGGGGCGTAACCTATGGCGGATTAAGGGGGCTCAACGGGCTAAAGCCACGGGCCCCCGACGGTTTAGGGGCCCCCAAACTTTTTATATTTTATAATAAAAGTGTACAAAAGTTTGCACGAACCCTTGAAAATATAATAAATTAATAAATACTATCTATACAACTTATCGCGTTCAGACATGATAGTATTGACAGTACCTAATAATCGAAAAACTTTAATTGATTCACTTCGCATGATATAAAATATAGTTTATATGTTTAAAATTTCCCATTTTTGAGACGTTCCGCTGGCCGAGTGGGCATAGTACATGCTTGGGCTGCTACCGGTGTCGGGTTCCATTCCCAGCACGGGCAAATATTTTTTTTCTTTTCACACTCAATTATAACTACCGCGAACACATCAAACAGTTATTTCTTCGTGTTCGTTTTTTTTTTTTCATTATTAAAATTTAGTTACAGTCTTATATTAGCTGTTAACAATCATTTTATTTTAAGAATGCTGGCTGGATAGGGCCCCCGTTTGATTGCAGCCCGGGGCCCCGTGCAGTCTTAATCCGCCCCTGGGCGTAACAAATTTTTTTTAAATTCTTAATTACTTGCATTTTTTCTCACTGTGCAAATTGACTATAACGGAGTTGGTCTCAAGCATTTTTTTTTTTACAATTAAGTATTGTGTCTTTGAAGGCATGAGTTGTGTTGTTACTATAAACGGTAAATTTGCACACATGTAAGGTGTTCAGACGGTCAGAAATTCTGTCTCCATCTCGCTAATAGGGCCCTCCAATTTCGGTAGACACCAAAAATCCTCTGTTGAATTGGGGTGGGGGTTGGGGACGGGGGTTGGAGCGACCCAATTAAATAAGCGGCACGCAATGAAACAATATCTGGGACAACGTCACTGACTTGTTGAGCCCATGTCCTGATTATCACGCGGTTTTTGTTTTTTTTTAACTCTACGGCCAAAGCAGTTTCTTGTTAGACTGCATATATTTAAATAGTGCAGTAATCCCTGTAATAGCTCCATAGAGGCGGCTCCTATATGTTTGATATCAAATTTAAAATCTAATAATTCACTGAAAGTTGGCTACTTGTATTTAAATATTTCTAAACAGTCATTTATATATGCCAAAGGTATAATGTGTTGGACTATTTATATAACTACAAGTACAAGTAAAAAATAAAACTGCTTATGACCACGCAACCTTTTCTCCATGTTAATAAAGGCGTATTCAGCTTTAGATCTATATATATATCTCAAATAATATGTAAGGACTAAAATTTCTTTCATTTATTTAGTCAAAAGTTTTCGTACGCACACAAATCGAATGTTAAAATGAAATTATGTTTAAAGAATTCAGAAAAGCAGGTTTAATTATTGGAATTTATTTTGATAACATCACCATGCACGAATAGATACTCTCATATCACGAATATGAAATTATTTTTTTACTTTCTAATGTATTATTTGCGTTATGAATTTGAATTTTAACAGCCATAACAGCTCTTAAACTCAAAAATATATTAAAGTTTATAAAAATTTTATTGATGGGTAGGAAATCAATTCACCTCCAGGCTATTACATAATAAAAATATTTTTAAAAAAGTTTTAAAGATACCACGTTTTGTGAACTAAAAAGAAGAAAATAAACTAAATAAACTAAAAACGTCAGGCGCATTCGGCTGAAATTTGGTCTATTAATGCTATTACATTAAACTTTTCAGTTTCAAATTCCTCCACAGTCTATATATGATACTTCATTTAATTTCAGCCGAATGCGCCCCACGTTTTTAGTTTATTTAGTTTATTTTCTTCTTTTTAGTTCACAAAACGTGGTATCTTTAAAACTTTTTTTTAAATATTTTTATTTTATACTTTTTAGTTTTCATTTAAGTAGAATTGAGTACTATAATTAATGAAATATTAAATTGTCATGTGAATCAAGTATGCATGCAAAATTTCATCAAAATTGGATGATCAGAAGTGGTTCAAAAAAGGAATTCAATTTTTGCCCCGGAAAGACAGACAAGAAAGCAAACTAAGAAAAACGTGGTAAAATTGAGAAATTTGCTCCAATAATCATGCCAACCATTAACTTTTCTCAGTATAATTTATACCTCCTCTGTCTAAAGTGTCTGAATTAATTATGGCATTAATGATAGACAAATCTGGACATCCTTTAATATATTTTATTTAGTCTTTAAATTGTACTTTGATGTTACAATATTATATTGCGAACATTTCAAAAATATTAGACTAATCAGAGTGAACACAAAAAAATCACAACTAACTTCGAGGATGAGAATTAATCAACAATTGCAATTACAGTTACAAAGTATTCTTTATAAGCATTTTTTAAGTTTAAAAAATGATTACAATTTTGTAAGACACTTGTTGTGTAGACTCTATACATTGTATAAGCATGAGGACTTGACTGTGCATGGAACACGTAATTTGTGCTGTGAATGGCAATTGTGCGTGGTCGTGAACTTCTTATTTTCTACATATAATGTCCACTTCTATTTTGAATTTTGACTAGCCAATCTCTTAACTCTTTCTGTCTAATTTTGTAATGAATTTCCCACACAACTCACCACCTTATATTGCGATCTCTTCTCTACTCGGGTTATTGCACCCCAAGCCCATTTATGCCTCACTTACTAGTTTAATTATCGGTTAAATTAGTTTTCCATTTATTACTTGATGAACGTAAAATTTAAAACTATACATAACTCACTCAAGCCTCCCAGTACGTGACTATTACATTAGATTACCTCATTAGACCATGCAGGTGTCCTATACAGTCTTTCTCATAGTTCAGTAAACCATGACTCGAAGGACAACAATCTACTCATTAGCTAGTCTCGTGCACGCCTAACAAATGACTCTTTGCGCTTTCCTGGCCCATGCCACCAATAAAAAAGCTCACCTCTCAGCTACACCTTCATTCTTCTGGGCTCTTACATTCTGTAAGATAATTGACTTTATGCCTAACTAATTCAAGGGCACACCTTTTACGCGAATCTGAAACTAACTAAGCGAGCGCCTCACCTCAACCAACCCAGATCTCCTCAGATCACGTTGATTTATGTTATAGAAAAAAAAACAATAACTATCGAATGACTCCAACCCAAGCTAAGACATTCATTGTTAGAGCGTGTGGTCTAATGTTTGTGTGCTTTAGTTGTGGCATGTTCTGTGTTTCTTGAGACGGCTACACAAAAAGTAATCCCATTTGAAATCTCTTTTAATATATTTTAAAAGTCAATTACATTTTTTTTTAATAAATGAACAATCATTGGCAAATTGAATTTGTTAAATCTTCTGCTGAAAACTTAATAAAGGCTACCGACAAAATTCGGTAATAATATTTTTAATCTTTATAATGCGCACATAAAAATCGCAAATTTCGTGTAAGTCCTAGCCACAGGTGATACTCAAAAAGTCAATATTGAATGTTTGTTCCAATACTTTGTGTGACGTTCTAGTATTACTTGATCATCTTTATTTTTCAAATCATTTGTCTATTATTCTTTTAAATAACTCTGGGCAATTAGCTACCTCTAAAAATGTGTGTATTCAGGCATACACCCACTAAGCCAAAAATCGCTACGCCCCTGACTAAGCTTATGATTGTTGAATTTCCAAAAATCATACACAAATGCATGAAGAAAAAAAACAAACTGTATTTTAAGTAATATAATGGAATAAAACAATCATTTATAATTTCCAATAATTAAGGGGAGGATCCATTTTAAAGCGGAGGTATTATTTTAAAACAAATTCTCCGGGGGCGATTTTGTTTTAAAATAAATTCTCCGGGGGAGACTTTATTTTGGGAGACACTTTATTTCGTGACACCGGCCCTGGCAGTGTCATCGCTTATAGGGTGCAGTGGGGTGGGCTGCCCCGGTTGACACCATCAAGGGGTGAACTGGAAAACCCGAGGAGTTCTATGAGTTAAGTCGTGAAATGTGACACCATGAGCTACCGCCCTGGGTGACACCAACCCTAGTGACGCCTCTGCCTGTAGGAGGGACTTGGGGGAGGGGGGCCCATATCTCAAATGTTGGAGTGGACGTCCAATAGCCAAAAATTTTATTATCGTATCTTATACATTGCAGGTAATGCAGACGAGTATTGCGTCATACACTTATTCTTTGATTGCTACGTTTACCCATAGCATACAATGCTTTGTTGTTGAAGTGAGACTTAATTTATTGCCCCCCCCCCGAGTGGAACTGAGCCTTGTGAGAGACGATTGAAGTGTACAGTTTTTTGTCCAACAAACAATAAATCACACTTTCTAATTGCTATTAGCTTTAAGAGCATCTAAAATAGCAATTACAAAAATAAAAATAAAAATCTTAATATATAATGTCGAGAAAAAAGTTACAAAATTTAAAAAGTCTCCATTCATAAATAGATCCAGGCTAAAAATAGACGGAAAACCCTCCACGCTGCGTTATATTGTATTTACATTTCTCGGGCTCCAGGATTAATTTAGTACCCAATCTGCTAACGTTAAGGGAAAGTAAATAATCTTTAATGAGAATATTACGACTCCACGTCCTGTATAAACCACTTAATGCTGACCTAAATGGCTATTAATAATAGCCAGCAGTCACGAAATGATTTTCGAATGCGTGTGAAAGGTTCGGTGTGGGCCAATGGAGGCGAGCGGTGCCGGGGTTAAACAATAATACCTCCCCAAAACTGAAAGTAAGATTCATTTTAAAATAAATAACCGCGAGGGAGTGTGGGGTGGAATATATTCTCTGAAATTAAGATGAAATATCCCCTGTGTGTAAAATAAGCCTACTTCCAAGATTAGATGCAAATCCCCCCCAAACACACACACACACACACACACACAAATCATATTTTCAATGCAATACAAAAATATAACACAAAAACACAAGAAGAAAGCACCTTTTGACACCATCAAAGTGGCTGTAAAATTTGAAAAGTGCCCACTTACTTGATATAGCTTGATTTTTTAATGCTACATATTTTTTTTAACATTTTTTTATTCATGATAAGATTAGAAACACTAATAAAGATTTATGATAACCTTAAGCACAATGTGTAGTTGTATTGCTTGTCACTTGTGTACAAGGACAGAAATTGGGGTCATTATTTATATACAACGATACAAGAAAGTGCGTAACAGTTACTTTAGTCTAGAACAGTGGTTCCCAAATTTTTTGTACCCATGGACCCCTTTTTATAGTCAAAATTTTCCCACGGACACAAACAATGTTCCTGCTAAGTTTTCTTTGGTTCATATGCAAAGTTTTTAAAAATGTGTGCAAAGTTGCACTGCATCCATTTTTTTGTGTGCATTTTTTTAATATAAAATTTGCTGTGCGGTAACTCTAAACCGCAGCGCAGCGTCGCTCACATATCTGCACGCACACATCCACACAGCTTTAAGGAACAACGACCCCAAAGTGAATGAGCTACATATAGTCACTGCACAAAAATTACAAAGTGCAATAACAAAATTTGTTGAAGGATTATAGATTCTATATTGAAATTATACATTTTACGTAAAATAAAATTTATAACAATGACTTGAATTAACGTGATGAGATTTTATTAGTGTAATAATGTCTGAAATAATGTTTGTGAGTAACAACCGCTAATATCTTCGAGTGATAATTTCTTGATTGTTCTTTGATTCTTTCCTGATGAGGCTCTTGACTGCACCGAATCCACGATCAATCAAATTGGAAGACGGGAAAGCATTTAGTACAAAAATTCTGAATGCTGGATATAAAATTTGGATCTCTTTTTTTTTAAGCCAGAATTTTGTGTACCCTAGTTCTAACATTGGTTGAAGTTCATCAGTTGTTGATATTTCAATAAGTTGATCCTGTATTAATTAGGTGTGGATTCAACTGCCAGTTGGGAATATTTAAGAAAAGAATGACCTCAAATCTTTGGTTCAAACTGCAGGAAGAGCCGGTACGTGTTAACAGTAAGACAGCAAATGTTCATCTCTGCTTTGCAATTTTCGAAAGATTTTGAAATTGGAAAACTTCTCCTCTTCCAAGTTTTGTTTGTACAGAAAATGTTTTGCAACAATCGCAGATATGACGCTTTTAGTTTTGATTAAATTTATTTGGTCACTTTGTAGTTTCATATTAATTAGTTTCCTTAATTTGGCAAAGAAATCAGTTATAAAAGGTCATGTAATTTTTTCAGTGAATTAAATGGTGTCACAAATAATTTCTTTTGCATTCCAGGAATTCAACCACACTTAATCAAAGAGATTTAAAAATTGATTTAATGGTCCAATTTTATGTAACTAACGTATGTATGTGTGAAGTAGTAAAGTTTTGTAGACTTTATCATTTTCAGAACAGAGTTGAGCAAATAATCTCTAATTGAATGCATTGCATTTAATTTTATGTACTGATCTAAGGAAATAGTCAAGTGAACCATGCAAACGTTTACTGAGATTTTTTTATCAGTAAATGATTACGATGAATGACCCAATGTATTAAAAATGATTCTTTACACTTTGATTTAAGTATGTCTAATACTCTCAGTATTTGCCTACCATCACCTGAACACAGTCTGTAGCTACAAAGATGATATCAGTCAAGTATATGAAAATGTATCACAATTTAATTTTATTATAATAATAAACCCTGACTCTATTCAAGGACCCCCAAATCAATTTTAGTTTTCCAAAGACCCCCTGAATGATACTGGGGACCCCTAGGGTCCGTAGGGACCATTTTGGAAATCATTTGTCTAGAATATGCCAGTTTAGAAGCCATTCCAGATCATGTTTGATTTAAAATTCAGAAATGGAGATGCCGTTCGTTCAGAGAGATAAGAGAACAGGAGGAACAATCTAAAAGAGATGTGCGCCAGCCAACAACACAGTGGTACTCCAAGACGATGTCCAGGTGTGAAAAATGAAGGCTTCTGTGGATGAATTATTCACTTGGCTTATGTTAAGGCTATATATTTTAGTGTTATAGAATCATCATATAAAATATACTAGCTTTTATAAGTATTTACTGAACTAAATTTTTTTTTAATTGAGACACTGGACGAACAAATCACTTGACTGAATGGAAACATAGTGACAGGAGAACTTTGGCTCAACTGAATATGTTATTTTTTTTTAAAAAAACACTCTAAAAGTTGAGTCGAAATATAAAGAAATATTTTTACAGATCCATAAATTGTGTAATAAGCCGTAAATTTTGAGATTTTTTTTCTTTCTAATTTTTTTTCAATTTTTTCTATTTTTAATTTTAATTTTATTTTTCAAATCTATTTCATT
Organism: Radix auricularia; assembly: GCA_002072015.1. Lineage (NCBI taxonomy): Eukaryota > Metazoa > Mollusca > Gastropoda > Lymnaeidae > Radix > Radix auricularia. The sequence continues at coordinate 288,490 of MUZC01001082.1, read as the reverse complement.
AGTGAAAATCGACCTGCTACGGCCGAAGGCCTCGCTACATGATGTCAACGGGTGTTATTAATAAACCACGAACTGAAATCACCCGGGTGCCCGGGGTTAACACTAACGTACTCGTCAAGCTTCTGTTAAACCAGTTATTTCAATCAAGTTTTGGGGGCAATGGGGGTAATGGGAAGGGGGGGGGTGGTCCGATGGTTCCTGTTAATACAAGCTCGTAAAGAGTTGTGAGCCACCGTTCCCCGGGGCTCGTGCATTGACTTTTGGCTACAAATAGTTATCGGCACGTTACAAATGTACAAATTCAGCAACCAGGGATCGTCCTGCTGTGTTGGATTGATTTGCATGTCGTAATGGTTTTAACAAATAGATTATGAAACGAACTCAACATATCACATTGAACAGCTCTCTGGCGATGATCAAAGACAGTTTAATAAGTGTAAATGCTCTCACGTGACTGTTGGTGTCACGTGGTCTACCGATACAATCAGTATTGGATCGGCTGTCACAAGGGAGTGAGTTCCGTGACGCCGTGTCTGGTGGAAGGTTCGCTGTATGCTGGATAATGTCCAGCCTAGAGATGGACATTGAAAGTAAAACGGTTCATTATTTCTTTGCGGAGATTAATGGAAGAGTCCCTGTTGTACCAAACACAAAGATACTATGCTGTTTTCTTGTTTGTGTATTTTGTTTTGTTTTTTGTTTTTTATTTTGTAGTTATTGTTTTTTGTTGTTGTTTGTGTGTGTGTGTGCGTCTGTTTGTTTTTGTGGGTTTTTTCTTTAAGTGAAAAATATTTTCCAACTTGCGTTTAGATTTTATAAATTGATTTTTTTTATTAGAAAACCTTTTTTTTTTAAGTAGCTAAAGATATGGACTGCGTAGGTTTGTGATTTTATTTTTTTATCCTAGAGCCTAGAATCACGGAGACTTGTCTCTGTAGACTGAGAGCACTGAGTACATGACGTTAATGAGGCGACACATTTCTTGACTCACTGCGGGCGACACTAATTCTAGCTTCGCAATTGCACTTTTAATTCTTTATATCTTGGTTTCATTTGACACAAAGAATATCCAATGCCGTTGAGGTTTAATCGCTCTCAATGTGTCTACATTCCTATGTGAGCCAACACCAACCACAGTTCTTTTTGAAGGACAATTTCATTTGTTTTTGTTTATTTGTCACGGCCTACCGGTTAACAAAGTGACAAGTATGATAATTCTGTACAATATTTGCAGGCCTGGACAAAAGCTTTGTGTAGGAGACGAAAAATTAAATTTAGCCTTTCCTGGAATTCAGTGTTGACGTGAGCGTGGCCCTTAACAACATAACATAAGAAATAATTATATTTCTTTTCGGTAGAGCAAGTGACAAAGAACTCCACGTTACTCAAATATAAGTTACATCAGACCTAGTGCGTCTATAAACAAATCATAAAAATCTAAGCAGAAAAGAGAAAGAGTTGGCAAGATTTAATAAAGGGATTTTATATTTCCGGATATCATCATTGATTGTTTTGGAATAGCTGCACTCAATCAAGAAAATTACTTCCAAATATCAATCCGCCAATCTCTTTGTTGAAAACTTTAGTTCACAGCCTGGTGACTTCGAGCCCGCGCTGGGCATAGATGGGAAGGATCGAGACATCGACTTAGTTCTACGTTCGAACAATGTTTTGTGGCTCTTCCCAGCGGATGCAGCAGCTTTCCCAGGTGTTGGCCAAAATTAAACTCAAGCATCCATTAAATGATATTATAATAATCTCATAACTCACAACAATGCATTCGTCCCAACATCAACACTTAAATGTTTGAATTTCGAAAACAGAGTGAAATTCAAAGCGCTTTCCTTCTCTGTGCTCCTCTCTCAACAAGTAATTTGCTTTAAAGTCAATGAGATTCGATTGTTGTTCAAGGGACACATCATCGAGGTCAAGGGACACATCATCGAGGTCAAGGGACACATCATCGAGGTCAAGGGACACATCATCGAGGTCAAGGAAACATCATCGAGGTCAAGGGACACATCATCGAGGTCAAGGAAACATCATCGAGGTCAAGGGACACATCATCGAGGTCAAAAATCCCTATTCAAGTAACGAATAACATACGTCGGTAAAATCGAGGTTGTCAGCTACGGCGATTGTAGCAACAAAATGTATTGAAACAATGACAACGAGAAACGCTTTTTCTTCCCAGTTGTCCTTCAAAGAGATACAGCATCTAGGAAAACTTTTGATGAAGCTGTAGAGATCACAGGCGTAGTTATGTGAACCTTGCTGTAAAGGAAACTGCCATACAATTTGCTTTTTTTTTATTAATAACAAAATGTAATTTAACTTTTCGTAACTAGATTTAGCATTGACTCTAGAGTCTCGACAAGAGTTGTAAGTTATTCTGATTTGGTGACAATCATAATTACGTTTAAATATTACTGTCCATAAGCAAATCTATTGATGGAGTCATGTGTCTATAAGTCAGTCTATTGATGGAGTCATGTGTCTATAATTCTATTGATGGAGTCATGTGTCTATATGCAAATCTATTGATGGAGTCATGTTTCTATAAGTCAGTCCATTGATGGAGTCATGTTTCTATAAGTCAGTCTATTGATGGAGTCATGTTTCTATAAGTCAGTCTATTGATGGAGTCAAGTGTCTGTAAGCAAATCTATTGATGGAGTCATGTGTCTATAAGCAAATCTATTGATGGAGTCATGTGTCTATAAGCAAATCTATTGATGGAGTCATGTGTCTATAAGTCAGTCCATTGATGGAGTCATGTTTCTATAAGTCAGTCTATTGATGGAGTCATGTGTCTATAAGTCAGTCTATTGATGGAGTCAAGTGTCTGTAAGCAAATCTATTGATGGAGTCATGTGTCTATAAACAAATCTATTGATGGAGTCATGTGTCTATAAGCAAATCTATTGATGGAGTCATGTGTCTATAAGTCAGTCTATTGATGGAGTCATGTGTCTATAAGTCAGTCTATTGATGGAGTCATGTGTCTATAAGTCAGTCTATTGATGGAGGCATGTGTCTATAAGTCATTCTATTGATGGAGTCATGTGATTATAAGTCAGTCTATTGATGGAGTCGTGTCTATAAGTCAATCTATTGATAGAGACATGTGCCTCTAAGTAAACCTGTGGATGGAGTCATGAGTCCATAAGTCATTCTATTGATGGAGTCATATGATTATACGTCAGTCTATTGATGGAGCTAAGTGTCTATAAGTCAATGTATTGATGGAGTCATGTGGTTATAATTTAGTCTGTTGATGGAATCATTTGCCTCTAAGTCAATCTGTGGATGGAGTCATGAGTCCATAAGTCATTCTATTGATGGAGTCATGTAGAGACACATGATAAGTCAATATATTGATGTAGCCAATGTGTCTTTAAATGACTCTAGTTCAGGTATCGTTTGTTGGACCGTGTTGCTAGGCCTCCTCAAAGAGCTAAAGCTCTCACTCGCGATTGCAAGTAATGGCCAGAGAGCAGAGTTGCATCCCTTTCATCTTCGGATGTTTCCGTGATTAGAGGCCTACTTCATCACAAATGATAACGAATGCATTTGCGATACTTAAAAGAGTTCAGTGGTTTTGCTTTCCATACATGAAAATACGTTCCATTATTTTAATTGGCGGGGGGGGAATGTCAACGCGGTGGTGTGCTCACGTTTTCACTTGTTGTGTGCTAATATGTTGTTAAAGTTGTGAAACGGCGATTTGTTACATGTTTATTCATTTCAAAGTCTTTGACTTCATTTTTTACGCCCACGACTCAGTGATTTACCAAAGATAAAAACTTTCAAATCATGTGACATGGAGTATTTATGTTAACCAGAAGTTATATTTAGTAAATCCCACACACACTCACACACACACTCACACACACACACACACACACACACACACTCACACACACACAC
>MUZC01001082.1:266305-277797 GCA_002072015.1 Radix auricularia | reverse complement strand
AGCCTAGGACTATGAGAACGTCTAGGGCCTAGGACTATGAGAACGTCAAGGGCCTAGAACCATGAGAACGTCTAGGGCCTCGAACCATGAGAACGTCTAGGGCCTAGAACCATGAGAATGTCTTGGTCCTGGAACTATGAGAACGTCAAGGCCTAGAACCATGAGAACGTCTAAGGCCTAGAATCATGAGAACGTCTAGGGCCTAGAACTATGAGAACGTCTAGGGCCTAGAACTATGATAACGTCTAGGGCCTAGAACCATGAGAACGACTATAGCCTAGGACTAGGAGAACGTCAAGGGCCTAGAACCATGAGAACGTCTAGGGCCTAGAACCATGAGAACGTCTAGGGCCTAGAACCATGAGAACGTCTAGGTCCTAGAGTTATGAGAACATCTAGAGCCTAGAAGCCATGAGAACGTCTAGAGCCTGGGACTATCAGAACGTCTAGAGCCTAGGACTATGAGGACGTCTAGAGCCTAGAAGCCATGAGAACATCTAGAGCCTAGGACTATGAGAACGTCTAGAGCCTAGGACTATGAGAACGTCAAGGGCCTAGAACCATGAGAAATTCTAGGGCCTAGGACTATGAGAACATCTAGGGCCTAGGACTATGAGAACGTCAAGGGCCTAGAACCATGAGAACGTCTAGGGCCTAGAACCATGAGATCGTCTAGGGCATAGAACCATGAGAACGTCTATAGCCTAGGACTATGAGAACGTCTAGTGCCTAGGACTATGAGAACGTAAAGGGCCTAGAACCATGAGAACGTCTAGGGCCTAGAACCATGAGAACATCTAGGGCCTAGAACCATGAGAACGTCTAGGTCCTAGGACTATGAGAACGTCAAGGCCTAGAACCATGAGAACGTCTAAGGCCTAGAATCATGAGAACGTCTAGGGCCTAGAACTATGAGAACGTCTAGGGTCTAGAACTATGAGAACGTCTAGAGCCTAGAACTATGAGAACGTCTAGGGCATAGAACCATGAGAACGTCCATAGCCTAGGACTATGAGAACGTCTAGAGCCTGGGACCATCAGAACGTCTAGAGCCTAGGACTATGAGAACGTCTTGAGCCTAGGAGTATGAGAACGTCTGGAGCCTAGAAACCATGATAACATCTAGAGCCTAAGATTATGAGAACGTCTAGAGCCTAGGAGTATGAGAACGTCTAGGGCCTAGGACTATGAGAACGTCAAGGGCCTAGAACCATGAAAATTCTAGGGCCTAGGACTATGAGAACATCTAGGGCCTAGGACTATGAGAACATCAAGGGCCTAGAACCATGAGAACGTCTAGGGGCTAGAACCATGAGATCGTCTAGGGCCTAGAACCATGAGAACGTCTATAGCCTAGGACTATGAGAACGTCTAGGGCCTAGAACTATGAGAACGTCTAGAGCCTAGGAGTATGAGAACGTCTGGGGCCTAGAAACCATGAGAACATCTAGAGCCTAAGACTATGAGAACGTCTTTAGCCTAGGAGTATGAGAACGTCTGGAGCCTAGAAGCCATGAGAACATCTAGAGCCTAGGACTATGAGAACGTCTAGAGCCTAGGAGTATGAGAACGTCTTGAGCCTAGGACTATGAGAACGTCTAGAGCCTAGGACTATGAGAACGTCTGGAGCCTAGAAGCCATGAGAACATCTAGAGCCTAGGACTATGAGAACGTCTGGAGCCTAGGACTATGAGAACGTCTGGAGCCTAGGAGTATGAGAACGTCTGGAGCCTAGAAACCATGAGAACATCTAGAGCCTAAGACTATGAGAACGTCTAGAGCCTAGGAGTATGAGAACGTCTGGAGCCTAGAAGCCATGAGAACATCTAGAGCCTAGGAGTATGAGAACGTCTGGAGCCTAGGACTATGAGAACGTCTGGAGCCTAGGACTATGAGAACGTCTGGAGCCTAGAAGCTATGAGAACATCTAGAGCCTAGGACTATGAGAACGTCTAGTGCCTAGGAGTATGAGAACGTCTGGAGTCTAGAAGCCTAGAAGCCATGAGAACGTAAGAGACTGGGACTATGAGAGTACCCAGCTCTACGAATATGTGAATGTCCAGTGCCTACAACAATGAGCCTAGGGCCTACATTTATCAAAGTGAGAAGAGTTCCTGATTATAAGACTAAGGTCCAAGATGGGTAGAGAGCCCAAGACTTAATTTAGGGGGCTTCGGGCTTTTAGAGAATCTACGTAGAACTCAAAGTGGCGCTGGAACTTGAAATCATACCCGACACGAGTTTTGTTGACAGCTGGTGAGATAATTCTGATGCATATACTTAAATTTGACATTTGCATAGTCAAGTCGGTCGTGTTGTCCGCTATCAATGAATCTTCAAATAGCAGGAATAAAAAGCCTAGATAATCAAGCCTTTCAACTTTTAGAGCGCTTTAAGTGTGTTATCGTTCCAAAAGCAGGAGATGTGTTTGCACATCGAAATCATTTCGGAAAAAACGTGCGCAATGTTTTGTATTTGGTTTGTTATGTTTGCCTTTGGGTTGGAGGGGGGAGGGTCGTAAGATGTTTGAAAAACTATTTTTAAACATAGTAATAAAATAACAAATAATACAAATGAACCCGAAGTTTGAACTCATTTTGTATCCATGCCAAGTCGTTGAGTTTTTTTCCTCAGCTAAATTCTAACTCTTTGCTTTTTTCAGTTATAACGAAAAACAAACTCTTTTCATAAATCAAGAGACTTGTTTTTAGGTAGTTGGTTTCAGGGAGATATATTAACACTTGGGGATAGGGAAGGGCTGGGTAATGCAGAGCGAGGTGGGATGGTTTGGAGTAACCCATTAGCCGCTTAACCAAAGTTGACGTGAAAAAATCTGGCATACTGCTCAGTTCCATGATTAGAAATCCGCCTCATTCAACATGATCGATGGCTTGTCAAAAACTCTTCACTGATCAGTATTAGAATTTTAACAGCCAATCACATCGTGTTTCGCTCACTTTAATATTTTCCACGAGATTTTGGTCGATAAAGAAAATATGCGTCAGTGCACCCATGTCAAAAAAAAAAAGTAATGGCTTAATATGCCATTGACCACACACCATATATCAGCCAAGGTTTAATATTTTCTGCACATTTTTATTTATGGTTTATAATTTTTAGCTCGGATTCGTTGCTATACATATATTTTTAACTACGACTGGCCCCATGTTATAACACCGAAAACAAGTGTGTGTATTGTGTGTTTCAATACCTCTTATACTCTTGACCTCTGCCACCCAAAACGTTTTTTGCCCCTTTGCTTTGTTGATACTTTCAGATACCTTGCATAATATTAACTTTTAAAAAATAATTAATTTTGTTAGCGTTCTTTTGACAATCAAGATATATTGCAGGACCTTTAGTGATATTTAAATACTATTTACTGTTGGTGACATTTTAATTACCGTATGTGTTTTTATACCAGGGCACGTATGATGTGAAATTGAAGTTTTAAGGCAAGGTTTTTCTAATGCTAACTGAACCTCTCAAGCTTTTGGGCAAATCTTGCGCTAATGATTCCCTATTTATCATTTTGAGAAATAACAAATAGAGTAATTGCGTAACCACGGCAACCCTTGAAAATAATTAAAGTACCGGAAAGTCTCATCAGAACAATATTTCATTGTACTTTTAGATGACATTGTTTTAGAATGGTGAGACTAGGCTAAGCTGACGGTAAACTGTCTGACGGGATTAAAAGACTTAACTTGTCAGTCTAAATACCCGATGTATCAGCTAGTGACACGAAGATGGCAGCGATAGGTTTAATCTCACACCATCTATCACAAAGCGCCGATTGTCTCAAGGTTTTCCGTCGAAAGGACTTGTGTTTTAAATTTAAATTGTGTAAATGACAGCTTAATTATCATTTCAGAGAGATAAAAAAAAAAACGTCATGGCTTTATTTGTCGTTTTCAAATATACATACATATTTTTTTTCTTTTCGTTTCAGATGTAAGATAATATCCTTTTATATGTAGAAAAATTATGTTGCAACAGAAAGCATGTTTTTAATAATAATCTTTATTATCAATTGCTCAATATGAATAAATATTTCTTATTAGTCATTTGTTTGTTGTTGAATTTCTTTTTTTAATTTTTGTTTTGGGTTGTTTCCCTTCTTATATATTATAAGTAAGAGTCTCAATGTCATGAGCTTGTTAAAGAATATTCTCAAATATGCTAGGATTTAAATATTAATTAAAGCCTGTAAATAAGAGGGGAATAAGATATATTCACATATGAATATTTCACTAGTTTTATGTTAGTCACTCTCATTTATTTCAGAAAAAGTTTTTAAAAAGAAGGAATAGCTTTGTGTTTCATAGCGAATTTAATTAAAGAAAAAACGAATGCTGCCTATTTACTTGTTAAAATTTAGTGTCTTTTAAATATTATACTTGTTTGAAAAATTTAAAAAGCCATTTTAAAAAATTGTTTTGGTTTAATAGCAAGACTATGGCATAGATTGGGTTGAAAAAAAAAAAAGAAAGGTTAATATTTTCTGTTTAAAAAATGAAAATATTGTTTTTCGGTTGGTAATAAATGGCAGTTTAAAAATGATGTCATTTCTTTTAAAAATTATATATATATATATATATATTAAATATTTTTTTTTTTAAATTCAAGGCTGCTAAGATTAAGATGTTAAAAATCATGTTAAAACTGTTCAAGGAATAATAATTTGATTTGTGATAACTTTTCGAATTTNTAAATATATATATATATATTAGGGCTGCGGAAATTACCGATTAATTTCTCGATTAATCGGTAAATTATTTTATCGATTAAAATTATTTTAATCGATAAAATAGTGATTAAAAATAGAAAAATGTTATTTTTTTCTTTTTAAAAAAATTCGATTTATTAATAAATAATTAATAATAGTTTTTATTTTACTATTATTTTTTTACGTACAAACTTCTCCGTTAAGGGAATTCAGACAGAGTATATTTTAAAATAACCTTTTTTATAAGGACAATGATATAAAAAAAAACACATTGTTTTGTGTTTTTAACTATTTAACAATAACAAAATTTAAATTCATTGACATTATATTGAACTACTTATTTTTAAATATATCCACTAATAATAGTACGTGTTTTAAATTTAATTAAATTAAATACTTGGGTTTTGGGCATTTTAAAAAATGTAATAAAAGGCCACAAAATATAAAGGAAAACGAAATAGTGTAAAAAGAGATTATGAGGTCTTAGAAAAAAAAATCATAGCTTTCGAACCACCTGGGATAAAAAGATGATCTTTATGTTTTTACTAATCATAAAACAATTGCTATACAGCTGTATTACTTTTATATTTATAAAATTAATTTGAAATTTTCACTCAAGTTCCTCAACTTTAATACGTTATTTAACTTGTTTTCAGTGCTAACTGTTTTAAAAATAACTTAATGAACATATCAATTGCGTGTTTTTATTACTTCCCTTGAAATTTTCAGTTTAATGACGTCATACATCTTTATTTTTAGCTTAACAAAATTATCGATTAATAAATCGGTAATTTTTCAAAAGTTAACGATTAAATTTAATTTAATCGATAACAGCCCTAATTTAAATATATCAAAACGTGTTGATGTCATAATATTTATTAAAATTTGTATAATTTTGTTGAAAATTTCAGGACAAGATTTTATCTTTTTTTCTTCAGTGTACTTCTTTATTTTAAGGGTTCAGAAAGTAGTACACTGCCTCGTCAAATATTGTGGCGCGTGGATGACTGAGTTGTGGCAATAGAATTAGCCTACTCGCTTTTCAATTTCATTCAGTGGACGAGGAATTTGTGGGGTTTTTTTTAAAAACAATAATTGAGATTAAAGTTATTGTAATATATTTTAGTTCTATTATATTTTTTTCCATTTTATAATGTGTTTTTTTTTTTAATCTAGGAACTTCTATACGACTTGAGGTGGGTTTTTTTATTTTATAGAAGTTCTAATGAGTTTTAATACAAGGTTACATGACAGCGATTACAGGGAAGCTTCCCACGTCTTCACAGTTGTCCCAGAAATCTTTTGGATTTGCCAAGCCTCTGCTGTTACATCAATAACAAATTAGACTTTAGGCGATGATTAGAAAAACTCTACGTCTATTTTCTGTTGTTGTTGTTGTTGTTGTTTTAAACTACTTTCTTGGGGGTTCTAAAAGTTCAACTAAATAAATGAATTGTTAATATTTACGAAAAGAGAACCCTTTATTAGAAACATATCCAGTAGCCAGAGACCTCTGCTGCGCCAGTGTGAGACTCCTCGGTCATTACTCTAGTCAGTGCTCTAATCAGACGTGTAACAATGCATTGATCAGCTTCCTGGGGAAAGTGTTTATGGCTAGAAATTAGTTCGGCCTGGACGTCACAGTCCGTTAGAAACCACTTGTTATTGAAAACTTTCGATTTCCAATTAAACCACGTTGGCCCGCTGTAGGTTAACCAGACTTAATACTCTCTACTCTTCGGAAAAAAAAGGGCGGGATCGATACCTTCAAATCTGATTACTCCGGGCAAGCAGGCATGTAGGCAAATATAGAAAGGTGGTGAAATTAACAACTAATTGTCTCAGCTATTCCCCGTCAATAAGCTGATGACGACGTCGTCGAGTGGCATTGAAAGAGGCGTTCCGCTACACGGCAGGATTGGGTACACATTCAACTGTGGAGCGGCCCACAGGAAGGGAATGAGTGAATGAAACAAGTGATACCATCCTGTGGAATACAATCTTGTCATGATTTAATACGGCATAAGAAAGTGGTGAAATGCTGTCAGGCTCCCAATAAAAACTTGAATACAACTGTGGAAATTTGTTGAAATCCGTGAAGAACATTATTTCGACTAACTGTGACATGCTCCATAATTCGTTTCACAAATCCCCTCCTTTGTAGCTCAATGTTCTCTGTCCGGCGGACAAAGCCAAAATCGTTTAAAATATTGGGCTTTTCTTACATTTTATTTTTTATGTATCGTTTCTACAACTGTTACATCGTGTGCTTATTTTAAATAAAAATAGATTATGACTATTTTTAAGACTTCAATAGAAATCTAGAAGAGAACGAAAAAAATCTCGTCCAAGGTTTAAAAATATCGCAGTCATTAAAATTGAAGAAAAAGCAGTACTGGAGGTTATAAGCAGTCTTCATACAACCTTGGAAGTTTTGAAAAATAGATTTTAGGAGACATTTATTCCCCTGAAAGTCAGGGAGATGTTGAGAAGACTTAATGAAAATGGTCGAAAAGAAGAGTTTGACAGATGTTAAGTTGGTGTATGATGCATGAATTAGTTACTTAGAAAAGTGGTTGAAAACTTTTGATGAGTTTCAATGCTTAAACTTTAACTGGATTTACTAAGATAATATCACAGAATGTAAATTTGATTAACTTTTGGCGTGTATATTGTATCTGAAAGAGAAGGTTATTATTGTAGATGATGCGCAATTGTTTGACCAATTCTGCAACTACAATCTTAAATCATTTTTACAAAACAAAAATGATCAGTTTTTTTTTTAAAGACTCTTGCATAACCGTGGCAGCTATTACAATAAAATTGTACTGACTTTGAGTTTAATCCGGGACGACTCAAATGAGATATTCATAATGTCCTCCTTTGTCGTCCTCTTTATTGTTCTATTATGTCCTCCTTTTGGTGTCCACGTACCTGGTAACCCAAGCTAAACACGATCCAGTTATTATCACGTTTTTTGAACAGTCGAAATTATATATTTGTTTTTCTCTCGTTCAACAACTCGTTGGGAAGAATTAAAAAGCATTGTGCCAATCACAGTAAAGTGAAATTCTAAAACATGCTGGAGTGAACGATCAGAAGCTGTTAAATATATTTATGAAGGACTAGATGAATTAGTAGGGCTGTTGGAAAATTATCAGAAGATACAACTATGACGCCTGACACCAGAACAGATGCAGAAACTTTGCTGGCAGGTATATCAAACATTAACTCTAACTTCCTATTTTTGTTACATTTCTGGAACATCATACTTTGGAAAATCGATCGTGTTCGAAACGGTTGCAGGATCCTACTATGAGGTTCAAGGAATCAGCATCTGATCGTGACGTCAATGGTCATGAATTGTGCACAGAAATCGGAGACTGAAATATGCTGCTCAGTACCCGCACTGACGTATACCGGAAACTCCTTTGGAGCTTCTTGGTTTTACTGTTTCATATTGAGGTGAAGTATTTCGAAATCTGCGCATTTAACTGCAAATACTTCTAAAAAAATGTTGTTTCAATTTCAAGCTGTGAGCGGTCCTCCAGCCAACTGAAGCTTATTTTGTCTTATTTACGTGATTCAATTGGACAAGATTGCCTGAGTGATCTTGCACTCCTTAGCATGGAAAGAGTAACACTTGAGAATATTAAGTTTGAAAACGTGGTTGACGAGTTTGCGACAATCAAATCAAGGAAGATCAATTTGTTGTAGACTATGTCTATTCCAATCATGTATAATTAGTAGAGTTTTTTTTTTCATATAAATTGTTTACAGTTTTTTAGAGCATTATTAGTCTGTATTCTACTTCATTAAAATTCCAGATGCTTCGAAAATGAAGCATTTAAACCGTAAAATTTCAAAAATTTCTTGGGGGTTCAGTGAGCCCCCAGAATATGTCAGAATATGTCAGTCCAGAAAGGGCGCAGAATTTGTGTCATGTCCCCGGGCGCAGATAACCCTAGCTACACCACTGACCAGCAGTGCTTATCTAAAGTCTTAAATTTTAAAAATATAAACAATATTTTATATGTTCTCTTAGTGAGCCATTCAAATCAAGTTTTTCTATTATTAAGATTTATTAATTTATTATATGTCCAAGGTTTCGTGAAAACATTTGTAAACTTTTATTATAAAATATTAAAACGGATTGGGGGGGCTGAACGGGCTAAAGCCGGGCGCCACCGACGGTTTGGGGGGCCCAAAACTTTTTATATTTTATAATAAAAGTGTACAAATGTTTGCACGAACCCTTGAAAATATAATAAATTAATAAATATTATCTATTAAATTGATCGCGATTCAGACTTGATAGTCTTAATAATCGAAAAACTTGATTTAATTAGCTCACTTTGAGAGCATAGTATAAATATAGTTTATATATTTTTTTTTTTTAATTTAGACAAGCTCCGCTGCTCTTGTGGCTTGTGGAAAGAGTGTAGGCTTGTGATGCAAGCGGTATTGGGATCGATTCCAAGCATTGGAACATAAAAAATTTTCTTTTCACACTCAATTGTAACATACCGGCGAACACATCGAACAGTTATATCTTCGTGTTCGTTTCTGTTTTTCATTATTATTATTATTATAAATAATTGTAAATTGTGCCTATAAATTTTAATTAAAAAGAACATTTGTCTCGTTTACAAGAATTTGTATTTTAAAGTTTATATATAAGGAACAGCGGGACATGGTTTATTAATTTATTACTATTATTTGCCGGATTCGGATAATTTGACCTAATATTTTCCGGATCCAGATATATAGCCACATTTAATTGTAAGAGCTAAGTGGGTGTACTTTACTACTTTATATCTAATATTTAATTTTAATGTTATTTATTAAAATATTTATTATAATTTATTATCCAGCAAATGGAGAAAATCTGCTATCTAGAATGACGGTTTGTGACACTCTCAACGAACTTGAACAATGTTAAACGACTGTGTACCAAGTAAACAGAATTGTACTGAGTGTTTAGTGTGGTATACAAGAAGTCGTGATATAGAGCCATAATGAAAACTGTTCCTTTCTTCATACTATCTAAATTTAATATGCCGCTAGTTAACTAAGTTTGTTATGCAGTAAAATAATATCTATACTTGTGACTTTTTAACTTAATATTTTTTTCTCGAATTGAAAATAGATTGCTTTACAATGATTTGCGTGGATTTGAAAGATTTCATAATCAACGCTAGCTAATTTCTTTATTTTGTTCATTTAATTAATTAATAATTTAACCTAAAACTTAATTTGTTCCTTAACTTATTTGAATAATTATAATATTCATAATAGACAATAGTTTTAAAATTATGAGACCAAATAAGATATAACACCTGAGACAAGCAACATTTTTAAATCAAATCACAATTGAAACTGCCATTTAAAGTATTAATTAATAGGTAAACAAGTACAATGTACAAAAATTTCAGAGGATGGTAGCGGTATAAAATTTTAAAAGAAAATCATTATTTTTAAATATGCAAAAGATTTATGAAACATAGCTAAAACTAAAACTATGCACAGAATCAGACAAGAGATACATTTTCGTTAACATTCTACAGTGGAACTTACTTAAATGGCAGCTTCTCCCGGGGTCTATCTTTTGGACATCTTATCTTATATGTTACAGACGCTCCTTCTGTACAGAAGATTATTGCGTCCTACGTATTTCTATGGTTTGTGTTTAGTCCTGTATTCTTACTAGAGTTTTAAATGATTAAAGTGTTGGTTTTCCTGGTTTCTTCAGGCAACCCATTCCACGCCCGAATACCGGACGGAAAGAAAGAAAACTTGTATGTGTTTGTTCTTGCATATGTAATAAGAAAGGTGTTTTTATCTTTATGTCTATTTGAGGGTTGTATTAAGTAATCTTTGTGTTGTATTTCTAAATTAGAATTAATTGCCTTATGTATAATTACTAATTTACTCTTGGTTCTTCTATCCTCCAGTGTTTCAAGGTTTAATGATTTAACTAAGGGTGTTACTCTTGTCAGTTTTGAATATTCTCCAGTAATGAATCTGGCAGCTCTTTTTTGGATTTGTTCTAACTTATCAATATTTTCTTTGGTGGATGGGTCCCATACAGAAGATGCATATTCTAGTATAGGTCTCACCAGGGTGAGGTAGCATTTTAGTTTTATATCTTTGTTACATTTGTAAAAGTTTCTTTTCATAAAGCCTAAGGTTTTGTTTGATTTTTTAATAACTTCATTGACATGGGGGTTCCAAGATAGTTTCTCATTTATTATGACTCCTAAATATTTTGCACCTTTAGTTTGGGTTACTTCTTTTCCACGAATGAAGTATTTTGAAATTATTTGTTTCTTTTTCTTTGTTACTCTTAGCAGTTGACATTTTTCTGGGTCAAAGGACATACTCCAGTTAGTTTCCCATTGTATTAATTCATCTAAGTCTTTTTGTAAAATTTTGCTATCTTGTTCTGACTTGATTGTTCTATAGATTATACAATCATCAGCAAATAACCTAACTTTAGTTCCTGTTGAGATATTGTTGGGTAAGTCATTTATATAAATTAAAAATAGTAAGGGACCTAGGACAGTTCCTTGTGGAACTCCTGAGTTAACCTTTATTGGTGTAGATTTAGATCCATTAATTATTACAGTTTGCTCCCTACCCAATAGGAAATCTTAAATCCAGTGAGGTAAGGGACCTGAGATTCCAAATTATTTAAGTTTTTTAAGTAAACTAAGGTGGTGAACTTTGTCAAATGCTTTTGAGAAGTCTAGTAATATTGTAT
>MUZC01001082.1:243514-261001 GCA_002072015.1 Radix auricularia | reverse complement strand
TCAGGAAGAGGTGCAGCTGAGAGCTGGGCAGTGGCTGCGACATCGGAAAAGTCTTCTCTCATCCAGCGTTGAGCCTCCTTTCTGACTTGCTCATACGAGCTGCCAGCGTGCAACCTGACATATGCTCGTATATCACGACGTAGGGCGGCCGGCTGAAGGCCTTGGATGAAAGCATCTCGAAGCATGTCGTCCGCCAAGATGCCAGGTCGTGCCGAATTTGCTAGTTGAAACAGACTTTTTAACGCCGCCGAGTAGTCGTCCACTGTCTCACCCAGGCCTTGTTGACGTCGATAGAACGCTGCTGTGAGCGCACTTGCGTCCCTCTGCTCACCCCATCTCTGCACTATTAGCCGTAACAGTTTTTCTGGGGTATTGATCTCCTCAGGTAACTAGTCCAGCACTTCTTGGCGGGCACGCCCCTCCAGGGCACCTATGATCCAGGTAACCGCAGCGGCAGGGGGCATGGGCTGTAATTGGAGTAACAGTCGTGCCTCCTTTACGAAAGGTTCTGCCCCGCTGTCACCCGTGAACCTGGGTAGCTTAGGCAGACGAGTAAACTGTAGCTGTTCCTGCTCCATCTGTTGTGTCCGATTGAAGAATTATTTTAAAAAACTGTCCTCACTTGATCCTGCCGACGACGCCAAAAATATGTAGCCGAGTAGTGGCTTATGTTGATTGGTTAATTTCTCAAAATTAACACAAATAGATAAACGAAATGCAGGTTGTGAGACTATAGTTCTATACTTATTTATTTTTATATAACAATAATGGAGATCAACCGTACATGGAAACACCACAACAGGAAGTCCTTCAGTTTTATGACGACAATCCATAGTAACCTCTTGTGGTGCTCTTTGGTGCTTATAAATGTCACTTTCGCCGAAAGCAAGGCGCCAAGAGATGCGTAAGGGGGAGGCAGTTGGGGCGCGATTGTGGCGCTGGCACACGGCCACACTTGAACCCTTGAAGTATCTCTGAATGTCATAGTAAAATTTCATAAATCTAGTTTCTGTGCCCTTGTTGACACACTTGAGGTAGAGATGAGTAGACAAGGACGGGTATATAATGATATAGCAGTTTCATTGTGTTGTTTGGTCGATGTATCATAAACGTCTCAGTGTTTTCAAGGACTAATAAATGCTTATCCTGAAAATCTGTACAATAATTTACATACTGAATGAGCTACGAAAGTCCACTCATATATTCGTAACAATTTTCTTGCATCAAAATTTTAATACAACACGTCCAGTCATGCTGAATTATACAAAGTGATGGAGACAACACCAAGGTTGCTTTTCCAAATGTAAAAATCGCCTTGAGCAATAATATAAAATTAATAGTGACCCGTCAAAACGGCCCCGACATGACTTTTAATTAAGGAGATTTTTTATGTGCATATTTTAACAAATGTTATCTTTTCTAACCTATTTGAAGTATTTGTATGTATATATACTACAAACTAAGATCGGAAATTTTTAAGAACCATGATGTACGTACAATAAGCACTTATGGCCGGCCGGTTGTGGTCGGACAAATAAAGACGGTTGCTACTGCGTAACATTGTATGCCAAAACGTGCCCCATGGCATGGGGAAAACAATGGTTTTGAAGTCTCACGAGCCCCGTCAGATTTCACTCGCTCCGTCTTATCGCTTCCTTTGTCCCAGGCGCTATGGATGGGCCTGTCCATGGACGGAGATCAAACAAGGTAAATATAATAAAGGTGGTGTGGTACTTTTATGACCAAGACTAGCGGGCCAGACCTGACCAATTACATAGTCGGGATGGCAAAGCATTTTATTACACTTTGATGCTGTCTTTGGTGTCCCTATATAAGAAGAATTGGCCACGCATACTGGAATACTCTTCATACCAAAAGCTTAGACCCCCCTCAAAATATTACGTAATAACAAAGCTTTGACACACCCCCTACAATCCGTAATTTCTAATTGAAAATTACCATGCCACTAAATAAATTTAATTTTTTTTTTTTTTTAAAATTCGCATTTTGAAGTTACGTCCAATTCTTTTTACCCACTCTCCCTCGTCACATATCGTCACAAACGCTTGACTCCCTATTCCACTCCCCAAGGTGCCGGACGTAATTTATGGACGGCCCCTGAATATGAATTTTCTTCATTGTCCCCAATTTGCCAAAGATAACTTACATCAACAAAAACAAATTTAAAAAGGAGCAGCAAGTATTTATAATAACATCTCTAAATCTAAAACACTTAAGGGTAGAAGCACGAAGAGTGGAGTTGTAATACTACAACTAACAATGCCATTAATTGTTTTAACTTGGAAATACAATAAATTCATAACCTTATTCCACCATCACAGACATTTAAAATCATTTTGCCAATTTAAAAGAAACGCATTTTAAAAAGTGCCCTGTCTTCAGTTCTGGAAATTGTGTATGAAATGGGTTGAACAAAATTGGAGACAAAAAAAATAATTAAATCCTAATAAAAATTGGGCCGTTTTGTCGGTGAACCAAAATTAATGGTTACACCGGTTCAACTAAGGCAGTGCTGTCCAACCCGCGGGCCGCAACCCGCGGAGCTGTCTAAAATGGCCCGCCAAATCTTGGTACAATTTTTCTTTCCTTTAATAAAAAAGTTTTTGAAAAAAATAATAACTTGTGTGATTCAGTATTTTTTATAATGTTTTAGGGACAACGTGAGAATTGTGGTATTTTTAATAAGATGGGGTGGGATGCGGCAAAAGAGCTTGGTGGTTTGATAGATTTATGTTCAGGGCGTGTCAAGTGGACAATTGGGAAACTTGGGGTAGCCTGAAATCCAATACAGCCGGATAGGTCAATCCTGAGATTCTTCATGTTGGTTTGGTCAGGGTGGGGTGGGGGCGGGGCAAAGGGTCGTTCAACGGCTTTGATTTGTAGCTACCTGGTCATCATGAGAATGCCAGTTTCGCCCAGGATTGGTTTTGATTACATTGATCACTAAAACGGCAAGTTCTGGACAGAAGGTTAATAATAGAACAACGATAATAAAAATGACACCTCGGGCGTCCTAGGGTTATTTGATACTCCCAGGTCACTGCAGAGGAATGTGGACAAGTTGAAATAAACCTAACTGGGTTCGGGGGAGGGGTGTGGAGTGGTGGGGGGAATAAATGCCCATTCTTTATTTTTAAAAGGAAAAAGACCAGTGGCTGGTATTTATTTCGAGAGTTTGACCCATTCTAGGACTATAACGCAGAATAAAAGTTGTGTTTGTGGTATCAGTGCAACTAACTTATGAAGAAGTTTTGAGAGATAACAGGAACGATTTTTGAAAGGACATTTGTTTCTAAAAAGCCAATATGGCGAGTAGGAAACGAAAAGTTACAGAAGAGAACCGTACTTTTCACTCTTCGTGGGAACTCGAATTTTGTTTTCTCTGTTTAATGAAAAGCCAGGGTGTTTGATTTGTCAGGCTACTATTTCTGTTATCAAAAAGGCAAATCTACAAGAGACATCACAAGTCAGTGCATGCTGATTGTGATAACGAATATCCGAAAGGAACAACGCTGTGAGAAGACAAAGTTAGTTCTTTAAAGAAGAATTTAAATTTAAATGGCCAGCAAAATGTTTTCCGATTTTGAGTTCAAGTGATTGTGCTACTGAAGCGTCTTTTAAAATTAGCTGGTTATTAGCAAAGAAACAAAAACCGTATGTTGATGATGAAACAGTTAAACTCTGTTTTCAAGAATGTGCTGATTCGTTATTTTCTGAGTTTAAAAACAAGGAGGAAATAAAGAAACAAATATCGTATCTTCAGCTTTCCCACCAGACTGTTGCAAAGCGTGTTGAAAGTATGTCCGGGAATATATTGTGGCCGTTGCTGACGGATTTAAAAAACGCTTCTGGCTTCAGTCTGGCATTGTATGAATCATATAATATTTCTGACACGGTCCAACTTATAATTTGGGTTAGGTTTGACAAGGGGCAGACATTTAAAGAAGACTTACTGACACTAATTCATTAAAAAATACAACCGGTGGTGAGGATGTATATAAAGCACTGAAGGCATTTCTATTAAAGAACAACATCGATTTGAGGAAGCTTATTTCTATTACAACGGATGGTGCTCCAGCAATGATAGGAAGGAACGTTGGACTCGTTGGTTTGCTGACGGCCGATAATGATTTTTCAGACATTCAATCTTATCATTGCATAATTCACCAGCAATCTCTTTCCTCAAAGTTGAAGGATGAAAAATTGCAAAATGTTATGAATGTTGTGGTGAAAAGCGTTAATTTTATTAGAGCTAATCCATTAAATCACAGGCAGTTTAAGACTGTTAGAAGATTATGATAAAAATTTGGGGGATTTTATTCTTCATACTGATGTTCGTTGGCTGAGCAAAGGAACCGTTTTGTCACGATTTTGGAACCTAATTGACGAAATGAAACTGTTTCTAAGGTCTAAAAAGAAGGAAGATTTGTTAAATTATAAAGAACTACCTGATTTATTTTTTTTGGTGTAAAATTAGCATTTCTAACTGACATCACGGATCATCTGAATAAATTAAATTTAAATTGCAAGGACGTTTTCAAATCTTACCATAGCTGATGAGAGAAATTAGTATTTTTGAATCCAAGCTCGATTTTTTCATCACCCAATTAAATCAGTCAAATTTGACTCACTTCCCAGCTCTTGCCAAGGCTGCTCAACAACTTCCAGAGCTTGTCAAAAATGAGCGATTCTATCTTTTATTCGAAAAATTGAAGCTGGATTTCACAGATCGATTTAAAGATATTCGAAATCTTACGCCTGATTTGCTTTTTGTAGAAAATCCTTTTACTAGTGATGTTTCTAATGTAGCTTCGAAAATGACATTATTAGGAGCAGATTAAAGTGCAGTGCAGCTTGAAATCATGGAATTTCAGCATAACATGCCACTTCGTGATAAATATAAGAATTCGTCACCAACTGAATTCTGGATGACTTATGTTTCTGCAGAGGAATTTCCACAACCATCAAAAAGTTGTAGAAAAATATTAACCATGTTTGGGAGTACCTTCGTCTGTGAAGCTGGATTCTCCATCATGAATAGAAAATCTAAATTACGAAACGCTTTAACTGATGAGCATTTGGAAAACTTAATAAGAGCAGCAGTTGCAGAATACGAACCCAAAAATTAGGAAAATAGCAAGTACAGTTCAAAGCCAAATATCACATTAGAGATGTGTAACAGTTTTTATTAAATTTTCTTTTCGTTTTGATGAGGGGACAAAGTTCATAAGGTAGGTAGTAAAAAAAGTATATATACATTAAATAATTTTCTTTAGACGTTAATTGCGGCCCCGGCCTCAAATGGGAAAAAAAATTTGGCCCGCGGGGTCAAAAAGGTTGGACAACATTGAACAAGGGCTCTTTTTCTCAGCTGGAAGGTAGAAAAAAATACAAGAAGAGGAAACAAGAAATGTTTCCTTATCTCTGCTGATGAATGAGGCAAACTTGTACACAATTAACGCTGATGATGTCCTCAAAAACTTTGCCAGATGTAAATCTGTGTGTGCATAATATTATAATATTGACAATGCCAGCGGTCATTGGAGGATCGGGGCCAGAGACAGAAGAGGGCACCAATGTGGGTTTGTGCCTAGGGCAACAAGTTGCCATGCTTTTATAATTTGGAAAGCAACAATGTTGCCGCATTTGCTGACAAGATTTTAAAGGAACTACAAATTACAAAAGGGAAACATTGATATCACACTCTGTCGAGGACAGCCATACATCTGTGATGTCAGTGATGTCTGGAATTAAGAGTGGCCTTCAAATACATAAACTTTCACCCAATGCCATCTATGTTCATTGTTGTGCCAATGTTTTGAATTCGGTTGCTATTGAATTGAAGCAATGTCTGTAAACAGTGATGTACAGTTGTTGTTTTTTTTGGCACAGCTGACAGGTTGTATGCATTCTTTACCTCTAGCTTACCATGTCAACATTCTCTTAAGAAGCATCATAAATCTCAATATGAATCAACAGTAGATGCTCTGATACAAGATAGGCAAGCCAAAAACATGCAGTATGATGCAGTTCTTGGATCATTCTCTGCTGTTCAAGCCTCTCTTGAAAATATAAATTCAAGGGAATCAATAGAATATAATATAAAGGAAGTTTTTGAGCAGAGGCTATAGGACTATCTTTTGTTAATAACAAAATATTCTTTTATTTTTTCTGATGCTATTTGTACAAAATTTGTTGGATAATATCAAGAGCATTGACATTGCATTTGCAAAACAATTGATCGATGTTGGAAGAAATAAGTTTGTTGAAATGAGAAGCGATAAAGCTTTTGAAATTCTCAAACTGAAAGTAAAGTATATGTCAAATCATATATTAATGAAAATCGTTCCAAACTAGATTTTAAAAACAAAATTTAAAGAAAAGCGAATTGCAAAAAAATAAAAGTATGGCAGGCGAACTTGGCAGAGATGAAAAGGCTGATGATCCAATTTCAAGCTTTAATCTGAAACGTATTTCACTATCTTGGATACACTTGTACAGAAATAGTTTATTGTTTTAATGACTTTAGGGGCAGTGTTATTTATTTCTATTGTATTGATCCATCACAAATGGAAAAATAAAGATTCTATTTTTGAAGTTTATGCAAAATTTACAAACATGACATTAACATTGAAGAAGCAATCGTTGAATATTTATACCTTCATGGATTTGTATGCATCAAAATGTCCATCACTATCTAGTGAAATACAACTTAAAGAGGTTTGCCATTCTTGACTGAAAAACAAATGTCATCTGGTCTCCCTAATTTGTCAATGTTCTATAAAATTTACTTGAATCTTTCTGTTAGCAGTGATTGAAAATCATCAAAAATTATTTGCCCTCAACAATGACAAACGAACATCTGTCTGGATTGTTATTTCAAATGAACGTGATCTAGCTGAGAATTTTGACTTTGAATTAACGATAAATCCTTTTGCTTCAATGAAATCACGTGGATGGGAATTTAATCAGAGCTCAGGGCTCTATATAAATTCGTATAAACTAAGTTTCTTTCTTAGATCAAAACATACATGATTGAAATAAATTTACATTACCATTTTGAAAACATATCTGTTTATAATTTATATTGTTGATTCTGCTTGACTTGTTCGATGATTTGGAAAATTTACTAAATTACATTAGTAAGCTAATAATTCGAATTTACGGAATGCTCAGTTATTAGTAAAATCTGGCAGAGCCCCCTGAAATTCTCCTGGCCTCCCCCCCCCCCCCCCCCCCCCACGCAGACAAAGCTAAATCCGCCACTGCACCACACCCCCTTGTCTCACAAACTTAGAATTAGATGTCAAAATAAAAGCTTTGACCCCCCCACCCAACCTAAAAGCCGTATTTTCTTTGTGAAAATTAGCATTTGCAAATTACTTTATTACCATTTAAATATGTTTTAGTGTAATGCTGTACACTAATATCATAACACGTGTGATGACACCGAAGATGTCAATAAATAAATTGCAAGCAATCAAATAATTTAAGAGAACTTTTATTAAAATTGTGCATTTTGATTTGACATCATATTGTTTTTAAACACTCCCTCACCCTCTTCACACATTGTCAAAATTGCATGACCCCCTCCCCCTAGGCGCACGCATGATGTCATTTATGGACTTCCCCAAAGTGTAAGACCAACATCTTTTTGACTATGACTTAAAATTACTTGTTCAACTGGTGTGTGTGTGTGTGGGGGGGGGGGGGGGGGGGGTTCAGAGGGTTAATGTATTCAGGAACTTTCATCTCCATTTTGTATCACAGTAGTTCATCATAAGAGATTTTGTCATTTTCTGTCCTTCAGTGAGACTATTACAGCCATTATAATTGGTTTGGTAATTAGGAGAAGTGTTAGGCAAACATTATCAACATGTTAAACACTCGAGTAAGTAAATAGTTTAAACCAACATGTTCCTGTAATTTTCAGAAAATGTATTATTTATCACCAAATAATTTGTTTAAAAACTTTTTGCCTTTCGAATTTCAATACTTTGTAATTGATAGGTCGTTCAATCGTTAAAAAAATAATTTAATCATTTATAATTCAAAGTATGTCTTTATTTGCCCCCTACCAGACCCATTAACTCGTAATACCTCCTCTAAGGGTGTTTAGGACTATACATAAATTGTAAGGGGCACAATATTTTTAGGACGCTAATTACCAGATTTCACTGTGCCAAAAACACAATTTATAATTTAGCGGACATGCAGCAAATCGTCTCCTTGCACCATTAAAAGAGCATAGACATGAAACATTGACCAACAAATGCTAACATTACTGATCCTAATTAATTTCGAAATTATGAAATCAGGTCCACTGTAGAGATTTTCCCAACAAAGATTGATAAACTACCTTACTGCAACCTCCACGACTGTTGCATTTTTATCAGACCAAAAATTTGTCATTTTATAACATAAATTCCAAGGAATGACATCATAAAATGTAAAAGTGAAAGAAAATCATTACCTTTAAATATTCAAGAGATTTATTGAATATATATATATAGATTCATAGACACTTTTACATATATATAAGTCTTTTTACAGTGAATTAACATACATGGTTGCTTCTCCAGACTAATGTGTGACTTCATCATAGCAATGACAATTTGACAAGTTAATTATAATTTATATTAAATTTCTTCAATAGCCACATAAAATAATGACATGCTAAGAAAGACAATGTGTTTGTACAGTCACAATGTCTCTGTTAAGTCAGAACATTTTAAACAATTTTCTTGATTTATAAGATTGAATACAATTTAATACTTAGTGGAAACATTGTATTAGTATTAGTAACCCAAATAGCATTTGATAAAATACAATAAAACTGTCTGGAATTAACGGTAAACTATTTTATGAAGAATATTTACATCACCTGTATGAGATATCAAAGGCATCAAATATGTAAATTTAATAAATAATAGTCTACTATTAATATTGTAAAACATTTCACACAGAAAGTTTTTGCCCCTGAATAAGTCCTTTTGTGTTGAGTTAGGTTATCAGATTGTAATAACTTTTCCCACAAACTTTACATGTGAAAGGCTTTTCTCCAAACTGTGTTTTGTTAGTGATAAGATGGTAAAAAAAAAACTTTTATTACAAAAGTCACACTTGTAAAGTCTTTATATAAGGATTTTAGCTCGAGTAAAAAGTGCACTAAAGATATCACACTTGAAAGTTTGTTCTCCTAAATGTGTCCTTTTGTGTTGTGTTAGGTTATATTCTGTAAAACACTTTTCACACAAATCACATTTAAAAGCTTTATCTCTTGAATGTGTCCTTTTGAGTTTACTTAAAAGCTAAGACCATGTAAAATATTTCCCACAAAGAACACATTTGATAGTCATTTCTCCTGAATGTGTCCTTTTGTGAACAGATTGTGTAAAACATTACCCACAATCACAACATTGAAAGGTTTTTATTTATAAATGTGTCATTTTGTGTGAACTTAAGGTAGCAGATTCTGTTAAACATTCCTCACAAATACCACATTTTAAAATGTGTTTCTCCTTAATGTGTGCTCTTGTGTCTAGTTAAATGACTAGAGTCACTAAAACATTTCTCACAGACATCACACCTGAAAGGTTTTTCACCTGAATGCGTCATTTTGTGTCTAGTTAAATGACTAGAGTCACTAAAACATTTCTCACAGACATCACACCTGAAAGGTTTTTCTCCTGAATGCGTCCTTTTGTGTCTAGTTAATTGACTAGAGTCACTAAAACATTTCTCACAGACATCACACCTGAAAGGTTTTTCTCCCGAATGCGTCCTTTTGTGTGTACTTAAGTGACCAGATTGTGTAAAACCTTTCCCACAAACATCACATTTGAAAGGTTTTTCTCCTGAATGTGTCCTTTTGTGTGCATTTAAGGAATCAGATTGTGAAAAACAATTCCCACAAATATCACATCTGTAAGGTTTTTCTCCCGAATGTGTTCTTTTGTGTTTATTTAAGATAAAAGTTTGTGTAAAACATTTCCCACAATTATCACATCTGATAGGTTTTCCTCCTGAATGTGTCATTTTGTGTACATTTAAGGTATTAGATTGTGAAAAACATTTTGCACAAATATCACATCTGAAAGGTTTTTCTCCTGAACGTGTCCTTTTGTGACTAGTTAAGTGACTAGACGTTGTAAAACATTTCCCACAAACATTACATTGGAAAGGTTTTTCTCCCGAATGTGTCCTTTTGTGAATAATTACGTGACCAGATTGTGCAAAAAATATCCCAAAAATATCACATCTGAAAGGTTTTTCTCCTGAATGTCTCCTTTTGTGTCTAGTTACTTCACTACTTAATTAAAAAAATGTTCCACAAACATCACATTCGAAAGGTTTTTCTCCTGAATGTGTCCTTTCTGAATACTTAAATTACCAGATTGTGTGTAACATTTCCCACAGACATCACTCTTGAAAGGTTTTGCTCCTGAATGTGATTTTCATGTTGCGTAAGGTTGCCAGATTTTATTTAAAAAATATCCCACAGACATCACACATGAAATATTTCTCCCATGAATTCGTCTTTATGCGTTAGGTCACCTGACTTTAGTAACATTTCCAACATATAACATATTTTAAAGCTTTTTCTAAAGAATGTTTCATGTATTTGATCAACTGATCTAAATTTATATAAACCATTACAACAATCATTCCATTTGAAAGTTTTCCTTCCAATTTTGTTCACTTCAGTATGATTTGCTTGACACTGACAGGGAAGATGTTTTATCAATCTTGAGACCACTTTTCTAATAGGTAATTTACCTATCATATGATAAGTCGGTTGAAATATTTCCACTTGCTTCAGTAATGATAACTGTGTTTCTTAAGTGATGCTCCAGGTGTCTTTGATGTGTTGCTAGATTTGCACTTGACATATCTGAAACTCAAATAATTTTTTTTTTTTTATTTTAAGTTCAATTTTAAAAAATAAATTCAGAATTTTTTTAACAAAGTATACTGAAACTACCCAATCCATATACTTGCAATTAGAGATTATTTTCTAGACATAGAATTAAAAGCAGTAAAGTAAAAACAACCCTGGCCTTAGGATAAAGACAATATAGTATAGTTAAAAAGTAATTTTTTAAAATACACATTATTAGATAAAATAACTTGACTGCTACAGGCAATGTTCTCTCTAGGCTGAGCGGCCAGGCAGATATCTTACCAACTCCGCACAGCAGTTTAGAAATTCTGCAAAGAAAATTTGTAAAATATTTCAAAAATGGATTCTGTGCATATTCACAACCAGTCTTTTTTTACTTTGCACACGGACAAACAAACTTTACAGGGACGGCTGGATACAGCTACTTATTCCTCAAAAACAATGTGTCAATTTCTCTAAAAGTGTCATACTATGCAGTCTATTAGGATTTTGCCTAACAATCAACAAGCATATTATTGATTAGCTTTACATGAGCTAAGCAGGACACAACAAATGTTAATACAGAATACAAACTAACCAACTATGTCATTTTTTTTGCTACTAATACTAATAATTATATTCAGTTTCTCAATTCATTGTAATTAAAACTACAGAGCATTTCTGGGAAGGTGGTTATTTTATTCTGATAAAAGAGTAATAAAAAGACCATGTTTGGAAAAAAATATTATTGATTAGAAAGAAAGGTTGTCATATTCATTTTTTAAAAATATTAAATTTAAGATTAAATTTACTTAAATTTTGTCCATGTGAAATATGATTTTCTATATTTTGACACAAAAATCCTCATCTATTAAATATCAAATTAAAAATTGTTTTTCAACAATGAGCAATGTGTTATTGTGCAGTTATGGTAAATTTGTCCAATTGTCTTACGTTGAGTTAAATATTTGCTACTTGTCTTTTATCTGACCACCAAAGTGTCTTTTATCTGACCACCAAAGTAATTTCTTAATTTTTTGGTAGTAACTGTTGGAAACACTGCAACTTACCACTTATGATGATGAAGATTAAATAAATTAATATTAAATTCATTAATCTGGTTTATAAATTTTTGTAATTAACAATACTAATATTGCAATAAAATAAATTATAAGTAAGAAGATCGACAATATTCAATGTTAAATGAACACTTAATGGACTAGCCTCGATTACCAAAGAGCCGTAAAGCGCACCTTGATAGCACTCTTTTAAGAAACAAAATCACAGAAAGTAAAAACTATTCAGTGTGGGATAGAGATGCATTCAACTTTCTGAAATGGCAGTGATTGCCTTCGCTCATGTTTATGCCCAATGCACGAAGTTTTGTGGAAGTTTTAACGTTTTTTTTGAAGATGTGATTTTGCTATACTTTTTTTGTAAAAATAATGGTACTTAACTAGAGGTAAAAATAGTTCTAACTCAAGGTGGTCTGTTGGATACGTAAAATTCCCATTATTATCTTAAAAGATGAAGTTGGTATGACAATAATATTATTTTTAAAATTTTATAGGTAGGAGCAGAACGCAAGCGGGGGAAGCGGGCCGTGATGCCATCACTGGCATCAGACGACACCAGGCAACAACATTATCTTGTTAGTTCTCAAAACATTCATAAGGCATATAAAGACGAGCGGTTAATCTGTCTTTTTTGAAAGGTTAGCCGGTCCTCAAAAACGAGCTGTCTTAACAACCTTAATTATTGTCATACATGTACTTCACTAAGCGGTGCGCGCAGATAAGTTTTTTATATGCCTGAAGCAGACTATAAACAGTGATCAGAAAATGCGGATAGGTCACGGGGTCATATGCTTTTATAGATTTCTTTGTCTTTATAAGTTATTTATATACCGGAATATGGAGAAAGCGAATTGAAGTCACCGTTAGTCTCATATGCTGCCCTGCATCTTAACCGTAACGCAACAAAAACAAACTCCGGGTATTAAGCTAATTATGGGCTTATTGAAGTTGCAATTAACAGCTCCTTATTAAAAGGGACTGGTCCTGATCCAAGCACCGGCTAATCAGTTAACTACCTTAGACTTAGTTAATATCACCTTTAAAAAATTATAAACCTAAAAACATGTTCTGACACAAACATATAAATTACTATAAAACTCCCCTGAAACCCCCTGGCAGGGAAAGACTCTGATCACTTTGAAAATAGTTAAGCAATGCAGCAATCAATTCAATCAAGGTTTTAAAATTGAAGAAATATGACTACTTAAAATCGTTGGCAGATGATAATAAAGAATGCTACTTGTGCATTAAACAGCAAGGTTTATATAAAATAAATTTAAATATAAATCAGAGTCAGAGTGACCAAAGTGCCACCTTATTTATTTTAGACACACCCAGTTCAGTGGTTACAGCAGTGTAGAGTGTAGAAAAGTATAGAATATCTAACAATTTCTTTTAGGTCACATCACATAGACATAGGCCTACCATTATTTTTACATTTTAACAAACAATATAATATTAAACAAAAATAAACTGGACACATCTAAAAACAATACAGATAGATATGAGATTTTATTATAGGAATTATAGATTATAGGCATAGTATAGGACTAATGGGACATTATTATTAAAGATTGGTTGGCTACTATCACTGATCACATCGGACTGCATTTTTAAAAAAATATTAACTCAATCTTGTCTCCAATTAACTGATAAGTTTTGGTTGATCACAAAATAACTTCTATTTAATTTTAATTGAAGATGTCTTAATTTTATTTTTGTCAATCAAGTAGCCTCAGCTGTATCTGGCTGTTGACGTGTACTGATGTCGTCAATGCCAATGTTAAGTGAGTTAAGTCAGATGCTGCAGACGCCACAAAATCTTCTGATAACGGCATTTCGGAATCCCGGATCCCGCGATTTCACTACTTTTGGTTGTTATCAACTCAATCAGCAATCAGTTTAAATTATTTATGCTTTAACTTTATGATTTATTACGTTCAATTTTATTAAGAAAATAATGTCATTTGATTATTTGACACGACTTATTATTTTATAGCAAGTAAAAAGATAATTCTAAACTTACTTACTCTACAATGAATTCCCGCCACAAGCACTATGACTATGGCCAAGGCACTAAGTAGGCTACTCAGTTTTTAGGGGGGTTTTTTTCAAGATCACGATGATTGCAGGTCAGTTGAGCACAAAATAGGCATCAAGTAAACAACGAAGTGGTTATCCGCAGAATTCTGGGGATAACGCTAAACGTTATTCGCAGAACTCTAAGTGAATCTTCTGAGTCGTGAGATAGAAATCTCGGTCACATGACCGCTTTTCAGACACGCTAGACTTAGTAAACTATAATTTTATATAATTGACTTTATAAATTTTAAAAGACCATAGTTATTCGAGTCTTCCTGGTCTCATTGTTAGTGCGTAGGATAGCTGGTAGTTATGGCTGGGGTTCGATTCTCGGTTGCCGAATTTTTCTTTGTTTTTTTTTGTTTGTTATATTAATTAATTTTAAATATTTTGTTCATGATTTAGGGATAGGTTTTAGGGTGTGGGTTAGGTTTAGTGATAGGTTTCAGGGTGTAGATTAGGTTTAGTGATAGGTTTTAGGGTGTTGGTTAGGTTTAGTGATAGGTTTTAGGGTGTGGGTTAGGTTTAGTGATAGGTTTTAGGGTGTGGGTTAGGTTTAGTGATAGGTTTTAGGGTGTGGGTTAGGTTTAGTGATAGGTTTTAGGGTGTGGGGCCGTCCATAATTGACGTCACGCACCTGGGGGGGAGGGGGGGTCTCACTTTTGTGACGATGCGTGACGTGGGGGAGGGAGGGTGTTGAAGAAATGTGACGTCACATCGAAACGTAACTTTAAATAAAATTTCCACTGAAATATTTGGTCTCTTAAAATTTATTTAAATTTAATGACTTTTTTTTTATTCAGTGCTTCTCAAAGTGCCTGTCGATAGGCCATCAGACTCCGGTTGGCTTAAGTTATCAAGACACGAAAATTAAATATAATTATAATTCTTAAGTTTGAGAACCCACAAGAGAACATACGAAATTGTCTGCGAACTTTTTTTTTGGGTTGGTTATCCCCCAACTCCCCAAACTTCAACTGTTGAGTTTTACAAACAGGACACGTGTCTAAAAAAGATCTCGATAGGATTATATGTAGATATTTTAAGTCAAAACGACACGGAATATCCATTTGGTGGGTGGGTAGAGGGGAATCTATTTGATACAAGTATAAACGTTTAAAGTTTGATATAATTTTTCTATTGGTTTTTGGTCAAACGCCTCTGGCCATTCTAAATATAATAATAAATGTGTCCATTTAAAATTACTCAAAAGCATTCACTAACTTTATTGAATGCATCAAATTCTTGACATCGCAGTTCAAGAGGAGCACAAAACAACTTTCTTCTGAACTCAGTTTTTAAGGCATTAATTTTAAATATGACAGAAAGGATACTTGATACAGTCCAGTCATGTTGATTAAGATTATTGTCACTTGTGTCAATATAATAAAAGTAGGTTGGATTTAGGTGTGTTCGTATAGTACGTAAATAAGAAATCTACATAGATGACAAATTTAACAAATGCATTTTCTGGAAGGAACCGGTTCAATAGTGGGCTTAGGTTCCAAGCGTAAACGTACACATGACGTATTTGAAAATATCTAGTGGAGTGGAGTGGATGTTATATGTCCTAAATGAGTCTGCATTACTCCCAAAAATTCCATTTTGACCCAAGATGAGGTAATTTACCCCTGTTCGCCGACCTCTTTCTTACGGGATGCCTGTCAGTCAATTGAGGGAATTTTTAATAAAATAAAATACATTTTAAAAATATTATTTTTAAATATTTTTTTTTTATAAACAAAGAAGTTAACAGTAATTATTTATAGTCAATGTTTAATTTTTATGCATTAAAATAAAATATAATCTAATAATGTTAACACATTTCGTTTTTTGAAGGCCGGTTATGCCCACAAATGATTGATTCTGCATTACCCCCAAGAGTTCCCTTTTTACCCCAAATGAGATAATTTATCGCTGTTAACCGACCCCTTGGTTAAACAGGCCGATAGCGGTAGCCATGTAGCCTATTTTTCATTAGTTTATAAATTCCACAAGAGGATGCAGCAATTTAAACACTCCTCGTCCATTGGTGACATTATATTTACAACTCTTGTGTGACGTACGTGAAATCCTGAAGAGAAAAGAATAGAAAAAAAAAAAACAAACTTGTGAGCTTCGGAGAAAATGTTTTTGATAATATTTCATATTTTAATAATGTTATAGTATTTTTTCAGTCCTCAACTTGCAGGAATTACTGTATTTTGTAGTGTTGTTTTCGTCGACGAAAACTAAAACTAAAACCTTCGTTAACGTAAATGTTGACCTTTTCGTCAACGAGAACTAAAACTAAAACTAAAATTAGCAGCAAGACTAAAACTAGACGAAAACTAAATCTGATAGACAAAAGACTGAATAAAAACTGAAACTAAAACTCCCCAACGAAATAAAAACTAAAATCCCCATTTATCGTTCTTTTCCGGTACAGCGGTCTATTCTAAGAAATTATTATGACCTAATTTCTTTGATGATCGCGCATGCGCATCAACTGGGCGATAATATAAGTCATCAAAATAATACTAATACAATTAATTAACGTTGAAAGTTGACAATGACAACAGCAGGAACTGGTGTTGGTGGAGTTAGTGGACGCCTAAAATCGAGTGATGTTTGGGATTATTTCACGTACCGTATAGATTTTTTAAAAAGTGAATGTTTGGTGACTAACGACGGTACGAAATGCGAAAGACTGCTCGTGGGAACGAATCCCACAAATCTAAAACGGCGTTTAAAAGCTTGCCACAAGAAAGAAAATGATGCCATGGAAGAGAAAGAGAAGACTAAAGTAGCGGCATCACCCAGTAAATCAACCAAGTTGCCAGCTTTCAACTCTTCTGCCTAAAGGGAAATTACCGACATGTTTGGTAATAAACTTAATAAACACAAATATTCTGCACAAGTCTGCTGAAAATATTTCTAGAATGCAAGCTCTAACACGATTCATAGCGAAAACTGTTGTTTCCACGTCGTTGGTAAGTAATAATGTATTATTTATTTCTTAGTAGTTACTACTTCTTAGAACCTATAAACAAAAAGTCACATAAAGACAAATGTGACATATCATACATGTAGTATCATAACCTTACGACCATTAAATTGTAAAACAAAACGTTTTCATTATAATTTTATGTGAATTAATATGGGCAGCAGTATCACTAATTTTATTATGGGACAGGACAGGGCTTGAGAAAAATAATTGTTAGAGTACTTGAAACAGTTAAAATTTGTACACATGGCAGCTAAAATAGCAAAACTGTTAAATGTTATTCATTTCATTGAATCAATATAAGAATAAATAAAAATGGCTGTATATTGCTACATAATAATTAATATGCAATTATAAAATGTAAATTGTAAAATAATTACAATAATGAAAGAATGCAATTTACATGTACAGGTTGAGCATGAGGCATTCAGAGAGTTCTG
>MUZC01001082.1:221083-233644 GCA_002072015.1 Radix auricularia | reverse complement strand
AGGATGACATGATAAGCCATGTAGGATTTTTGTAGAGAAGGGACAATACAAAATTAAATACAGGCAACTGGTGTGTTTAAATACATGTTGGTGTTTTAAGTGTATGCACATTTTCGGGACGCATTAAAAAAAATTCTGTAAAAAATTAAAAATATAAATGCTATTACTTTAGTCAAATATATTTTGCAGAAAGCTCGATAGAGATTAGCTGATACAGATGCAATCGGTTAATTGAGGGGGATTGGGGTGGTAGGGGCAGATGTGGCTTATGGCTGCTTTTTTAAGCTAGAGGAAATTTTGATCCTTGGATGTTTCGACCCTCGTTTTTACCCTCGTAAAATTGTGGTTTTTTTCCTTCTAATTAAAAAAAATAATAATAATATATTTTAATATTATTATCCAGTAAAAATTAAAAACGGCATGAAATAGTAATTTTTCAAGTTTAATTTTACCACTTAAAAAGTTTAGAACCACTGTGTTAGGTGAATAATTGGACAAGAAAAGCTTTGCCCCCCCCCCCTGTATACAGCCATGCTGAAAAAGTGACAAAACGACCAGGTGTTTAAAAAAAATGTCCACCGTCTTAATGCCTCACATACAATAAAGTTTCATCAAATGTGTAAGATATTCTACATGCCAAATGGTCGGAGTAACACGTTATTTTGTTATCAGATTTGCGTAATTGCGTGTGATTACATTTACTTAATGCTGTAACACTTAATTACCAGTTAATTCAAGTGAATTACCTAACCTATTTTTTTATTTATACCCCATTACCTTTACTTCATTTGAATTAAAAGTTATTCATTTAAACCAATTACAAAGATACTCTACTTTTAACTCGTAATTACAAATATATATTTAATCTACTTTTTAGGGCTGTTATCGATTAATTTAACTTTAATCGTTTACTTTTAACAAATTAGCGATTACTTAATAGGTAATTTTGATTAAAGATACAAAAATTAAGATTATGACGTCATTAAAAAAACTTAAAATTTCAAGGGAATTAACAAAAGCAGGCAATTGACATAAAATTTAAAAAAAAAAAATCAGGATTTGTAATTAAATTAACATATTACAAGTTTTGGTTTAGGGGCCGTCCATAAATACATCACGCGATTTTGGCCGATTTTCCCCCTCCCCCCCCTTCGTCACGCGTCGTTACAAAATCGTATACCCCCCCCCTGCAAAAATACGTCACAAAACTTTGCCAACCCCCCCCCCCCAAAAAAAAAAAAAACAACAACAACAACACTATTTTCTAATTGAAAAAAAAAGTTTGTTTCAAATCACTTTTTTGTCATTTAACTATTTATTTAGTGTAGGTCTACATTGTCATATTGTAACACGCGTGAAGCTATATAAAAGACATTAAATAAATTGTAAGCCAGTGCTTCTCAAACTTTTTCGTATCAGACGACCGGCAAGAATTTTTCCAATCCACCAGGTACCATTGTATTCTTTTCCCGTTTTGACATAATTTTCTCTGTACCGATTTGATAGCAAAATGAGCCCCTATACAGCTTAAAGCCCTATAAGATCAAGTATGAATTCGGCTTGTTTTATATATTACTATGACATTATTAAAATATCCAATATTATCATACCTTTTTACTCCGAAGCTCAGAAGTTTGTTTGTTTGTTTGTTTTCACTTCTTTTTTCTTCCGGATTTCACGTACGTCACACAAGAGTTGTAAATATATGTCATGGACGAGGCGTGTTTAAATTTTTGCATTCTCCTGTGGAGTTTATAAACTAACGAAAAATAGATGCAGTGGCGTAGCGAGGGGGGCAGGGGGCGAATGCCCCCTGGCGCCACGTTAGGGGCGCCAAAATGAGTATTAGAACTCATTATTTTATTTCATTTTTATGTAAACTAATGTATCCCAAATACGTTTGCAAGATTAAATATTGGAGCTCCGAAAATATCTTTATTACAAAACAGTTGGCTAACATGATTTTGGCGCCCCCATTTAGCGTTAAGGGACGCCATTCTACTCATAAATAAATGACACATCCTAATGTAGGATTGGTGATGTGTGTTTTTTTTAATTTAAAAAACTGTGAGTTGATGGGGAGTGAGCAGTAAGAGACCAATACGATTCTTTTAATAGAGCTACCAGAGACGACACTAAAAGCAACCGAAATTACCAAGACAAGAAAAAGGAGTGACTTAAAGCAGTGGTTCTCACCCTTGTGGTCCACGACTACTAGTGGTCCGCGAAGATTTGCCAGGTGGTCCGTGAGCAAAGCATGAAATTTACGCACTGTAGGATTCATCGAGAAAGACTAGCAAGTAAACGAATTAACGCAGACTTAAATATATTTCTGATCTGGCCATAATGGTTTTTAATTTCATCAAGTTCGTCAATTAAACTCTCGTCTCTTTGATTTCTATGCTCGAATATGAATCTTGAACATCAACAGTTACTAATGTATACTGAAGTTCACTGGTTATCTGACTGTTTTAATTACGTGATGACGTAAGAGAGTTTCATGCAGAAATAACTCAAAGCTTGTTGATCATTTGAACCATGGCTAATGGGTTGCTGTTCTGGCTTACTTGGCTGAAATTTTTGAAAAACTCAATAAACTTAATTCAACTCGGCAAGGAAAGCAGATACATTATATAACTCTCAGTGACAGCATGTCTGCTTTTACGAAAAAGCTTGATCTTTGAAAAAGAATATTATTTCAAGGTAGCTTTGAGGTGTTTGATAAATTGTACGAAATCACCGAAAAACCAGAAAATGCAGAAATAATTAAATAAACCACTGTTGATTAATTTGATTTCTTGTCATATTCAATAAATGCGGGGCCAATTTTATTTCTTCTGTTTTGATATTTATCGTGGGTTTCCAGTCCTAATCTCGAACACAATGAAGATGAAATTACCAACATGGTAATTAAACCAAAAAATAGAACTGACCAGTGATAACAATTTGAATATGTTGCATAAGAAAGTTGAGTTAATGAAATTTGGAATACTCCGCATTGTCTCAGAAAGTTTTTAAAATTCTTTTACCCTTTGCAACTTTGTAAAAGGGGTTTGTCTGCAGTGCTTACAATTTTAAAAAAACATCGTTCGTACTAAATAAACTAATATAGCAATCTTTTAAATATAAACTACTGTTAATGACTTAACGTTGTTTTTTATCGTTAGCAAGTTGAATTAAATAAGAAGACTATGAGAATAATATAAATGACATTTGTTCGTTACAAAAGAAAGAGTATTGTTTAAGGAGCACGCAAATCGTAGCATATTAGTATAGTTTTACGAACTAACATGTTTTGTTTACTACTTACACAGCATAATTATATCTAACTTTTCAGCACGGCAGTAGCACAATTTTTAGTAGTGGCCCGTAGCTAAGACACATATTTTTCAAGTGGTCCTGGAATCTCAAAAGGTTGAGAACCACTGGCTAACAGAATGGTTAATACGCGTCCCTTTGCTGCATGCTGTGACTCTTTAAAAAGATAAATCGTACTTCAGATTTGTGGATGTGGATTTACAAACTAAAAAGTAACTATCAAAGAATAATTTTCAGATTTTGCACAGATACATTTCAAAGACGCAAAAAGCCTTGAAATAGTTATCGTAGAGAAACTGGAATCTAATAGCATACCACTATCCGACTGTCGGTCACGATGTTATGACTATGCTTCTGTAATGACCGGGAATGTATCCGGCCTTCAACAGCGAAAATGTGCTAGAAATCACAAAGCATTGTTCATCAACTGTGGCAACCACAGCTTAAAATATAGCAAGAGTACACTCAACTAAACATGATCCAGTTGTTATCACGTTTTTTGGAACAGTTAAAAGTATACATTTATGTCTTCTCCCTTTCAACAACTCGTTGGGAAAAAATTAAAAAAGAGTCGTGCCAATCACAATGAAAAGGGAGTCTGAAACACGTTGGATTGCACGATCAGAAGCTGTTATAGCAATTTATGAAGGACTAGATGACATGGCAGGGCTGTTGGAAAAATTATTAGAACATACAAATATGACGCCTGACACCAGAAGTGATGCAGAAGCTTTGCTGGTAGGTATATAAACCTTTAACTTCCTAGATTTTAAACATTTCTGGAACATCATACTTGATAAAATTGATAGTGTCCAGAAACGGTTCCAGAATCCAACTGTGAGTTTCAAGGAAGCTAAATCTGATCTTGAATCGCTCGAGCAAGAAATTGTCAACATTCGTGTTAGTTTGAGCCATGTTGCGGTAGACAATGGGAAAGAAGATGCACAACTTGGAGAATTGAGATTGGCTGAAGATTAGAAGACATCGGAGGATGCCTTCGAGAATTAAAAAGAGATGCAGAACTTTCTCCATAAGAAGAAATTGCACCTGCTATGAACAGCGAAATTGATAAACTCCAACAGGAGATATCAATACGGATTTTACGTCTCAAACAGCCTAAACAACAAATTTGGATTTTTACTAGACGTCAAATCTCTTCTTGCTGAAACAAAAGTCGATACGTTTCATTAAAATTGTTTAGATTTGGCTAATTTCTACGAATTGTGTACAGAAATCAAATACTAAAAAATGATGCTCAGTACCCGGACTGAAGTTCTACCTGAAACTACTTTGGATCTTCTAGATTTTATTGTTTCATATGGAGATGACGTATTTCCGAATCTGCGCATTTCACTTCAAATACTTCTAAAAATTGCTGTTTCAACTAAAAGCTGTGAGCGGTCCTTCAGCAAAGTAAATCTTATTTTGTCTTAATTACGTGCTTCAATGGATCAAGATAGTGTGGATTATCTTGCACTCCTTAGCATTGAAAGAGAACACTTGAGAATATCAATTTTAACAGCGAGATTGACGACATTCAAATCAAGGAAGATCAATTTATTTTAGATTATGTCTATTCGAGTCATGTATAATTATTAGAGTTGTTTTTTTCAAATAAATTGTTTATAATCGTATAGAGAATTATTAGTCTGTATTGTATTTCATTAAAATATCATTTGCTTAAAAAAAATGAACCATATAAACCGTAAAATTTCAATTTTCTCTTGGGGGCTCAGTGAGCCCCCAGAATTTTTCGGTCCGTCAAGGGGCGCAGAATTTGTTTCATGCCCCCGGGCGCACATGACTGAATAGATGGCTACAGCGGTTTAAAAGGTGTCATTGAACAGCTGTAAATTATCTCGTTTGGAGTAAAGGGGAACTTTGGGGGTAATGCTAAATCAGTGTGGGCATATAAAATTCGCTAGAATCCGCTCCTTTTGGGGAAACAATAATATTAATATAAACATTTATTTATAATTTTAAGGTTTAGGTATATTGAAATGGTCCATTTGTTTAAAACGTCGAACCGGCCTTCAAAAAATGAACTGTGTTTAACATTCTTTGATTATATTTCATTTTAATACATACAAATAAAACATTGACTATTAATCATCACTTTTTTCTTCTTTGTTTTAAAAAAAAAATTAAAAGGATTTATTTCAAATGAATTTTTAAAAGAAATCCCTCATTTAACTTACGGCATCCCGTAAGATAGGGATCGCCGAACAGGAGTAACTTACCCCATCAGGGGACAAAAGGAAATTCTTGGAGGTAATGCAGACTCATTTGAGAAATATAAAATTCACTACAATCCACTAGATGTATTTAATTATGTTTCATGTACATGTACTCTTGGAACATATGCCAACTATTAAACCGATTCCTTCCAGAAAATGCATTTTCTAAATTTGACAATTATGTAGATTTCTTACTTACATACCAGAAGACGTCGGTAAAAAAATAATAATAAAAATAGACAAAACATGGAATCTCAACGTTTAAAAAATCATTTTTGTGATATCTATTTTCTTGATTCAAATTTTAATTTTTAAAATATTTTAGTGGCATCCCGCGCTCTATTAATAAACTTCTTCTGTATGGGACCCATCCACCAAAGAAAATATTGATACGTTAGAACAAATCCAAAAAAGAGCTGACAGATTCATTACTGGAGAATATTCAAAACTGACAAGAGTAACACCATTAGTTAAATCATCAAACTTTGAAACACTAGATGATAGAAGAACCAAGAGTAAATTAGTAATTATACATAAGGCAATTAATTCTAATTTAGAAATACAACACAAAGATAGGCCTAACTTAATACAACCCTCAAATAGACATAAAGATAAAAACACCTTTCTTATTCCATATGCAAGAACAAACACATAAAGTTTTCTTTCTTTCCATCCGGTATTCGGGCGTGGAATGGGTTGCCTGAAGAAACCAGGAAAGCCAACTCTTTATCATCATTTAAAACTCTAGTAAGAATACAGGACTAAACACAAACCATAGAAATACGTAGGGCGCAATAATCGTCTGTACAGAAGGAGCGTCTGTAACATATAAGATAAGATAAGATAAGCTGCATGTACGAGCTCTCTGGACTTCTAGTAAAGTACAAACTTTAAATCACGCGATAAAATATTCATTGGTTACTAAACTTAACTTCAGCTGTAAAAAGTAGATGATCCATCAACTGTTGAAACGTTTTGTGTTGATATTCTTGCATTTTATACCAATGCAGTCGGTGCAATCCATAAACAAAATGCATATTAGCAACAGAGTGCTGAAGCTCATGGCAGTGCTAAACAAAATAGGGGGTGATACTGCAACCACGCTTATAAAAAGTAAGGGAAAAGACGTAAACAGGTTAAGGGTTAGCCTGTTACGTCCTGTCAGGTTAACCCTTACCCTGTTTAAGTCTTTTCCATTTACTCTTTTTTGGCAGTACTAAAACCAAGTAACAGAATATCGGTGGAACAGCCGGAAATTTCGGAACTGGCCCAGCATTTTCCACAAATTGTGTCTCCAGCTGATTTTGATTGTTTAGAGGCCGAGTTTATTGACTACAAAGTTGCGGATTAAAGCATTGTCGAGGTCGACGGAGGTTATGATGCTTTCCGGCATCAAATTGGACAAATGACTAGAACTAACGAAAACAAAGAGTACAGATTTCCGCGATTTTCGAAGTTTGCACAAACAATGTTGGCGCTTCCGCATGGAACAGCAGAAGTAGAACGCGTTTTTTCTGCTGTTAGTTTATTAAAAACCAACTAACTTGAGAAACACATTGTCTACTCCAAAGTTGGAAAGTTTACTGACTGAGAAATGTACCGTGAAAAATTACACCCACAATGATCGACAGTGTAAATGTTTCTATGTATGATCATAAGCAGGAGGAATTAGTCACTTATGATCAATGTCATAAACTAACGTTATAAAATATGAGCATGGTGATAGAGACGTGCCCATATGGAGACATTACATTTTTACCTACAATTCTTGGATTATGCTTCTAGTTCGTTCGTTATAAGGTAACCATTGCATGTGTCCGTAAAAAAAAATGGCCGTAAATTTTATGGCCGTAAATCATGCTACGTACTATACGAAGATACTTAAATCCACCCTACTTTCATTTATATTGACACGAGTGACAATAATCTTAATCCTCATGATGTGACTGTATCAATTATCCTTTCTGGGACATTTAAAATTAAAGCCTTAAAAACTGAGCAAAGAAGAAAAGTTGTTTTGTGCTTACTCGAATTGCGATTTCAAGAATTGCATTCAATAAAGTTAATAAATACTTTGACTAATTTTAAATGGGCACATTTAACGTAAAATCTAGAATGGACAGGGATTTAGACCCAAAAAAATAGATAGTCCTTGTCGTTTTGACTTAAAATGTCTTCACATAATCCTATTTAGATCATTTTTAGACACTTGTCATGTTTCCTAAATTCACCAGTTGCATTTTCCGGGAAAGTGGGGGGGGGGGGACACACACACACATAAACGTGTATATTTTATAGTATTGCGCAAAAAAGTTCGCTGACTCCTGCCGTAAGAGAACAAAACCGAGCGGAGGTTACGTCATAAATTCTTTGATGTCAACATCAAACGACGCAGGGTAACAAGTTCATACGTTCTCTCGTGGGTTCTCAAACCGATAGTTAGATTTAATTTTCATTTCTTGATAACTTACGCCAACAGTAACAGGCCTACCGACCGGCATTTTGAGAAGCATTGATGGTTTAAACAAAATAATAATAATAATAATTTAAAAGTTATTAAATAAATTGTAAGCGAACAGATACTTAAGTGGAAGTTTTATTTTAAGTTACCCTTTTGATGCGACGTCACATTTCTTCAACCCCCTCCCCCCTCGTCACGCATCGTCACAAAAGTGTGAACCCCTCCCCCTTAGAGCGTGACGTCATTTATGGACGACCCCTAAGTGATAATTTAAAATGCAAAAATTTACAAATTCATAAAAATTATGCATTTGACAACTCAACATACCATACATCAAAGTAAAGATACTGTTGATCAGCACAGTAAACATTATGAATCAATAGCATTAAAGTATACATGAATTAAATTAAGTTCAAATATAGTGCCTATCCACCCCAAGTTATTATTAAATAATGTAGTTTTTGAAAGACTCCTCAAAAATGCATCGCATAATACATATGATCAAAAGCATTTTAAAGTGTTCTCAGATATATCTGATTAAAATTTCATTTTATTTTCCTTTTTCTATGTTCAAGTGCAATATTTATAACTTCACTATACCTTTCGGCTTGCTTAGGCTTTACCTCACTTAAGATTAAATTATCACAAAGAAATTTATGTAAGTCATCCCTTTTCTCTCTATTTAAAGTAATGTGTTAACTTAAAAGTCTTTATTATACTCTCCACTGATTTTGTACATTTCAAAACTATAGTGTTTTTTTTCCTGAATCATTTTCATCATAATCATAATGCAATAGATTTAACAGCCACTCTGAACAATAAATTTTGATTTGCACAGCCGTTCCTTAGATCTGAACAGCTTTAAATCTATAACAATTTGGTTAGTCACATTAACTTCACTACGGTTGTTTTATCAAAAGAGGTGTAAATAAATTTGCTAAAGTAATACCCCACTTATCCATGGCTGGAGACAAGGAATCCAGGTTCAAAGGCATTGCTAAATAATCCATCAAAGAATCAGTCCCGGAAAGTATCACAACACTAAAAACCACATGTTCCATTTTTCTGGCAAATCGATCTGGCCTTTAGTGACTTTCTGGAAAAAGTTTCTTGAACCAGTTTGCAGCATCCTTTTTTGCTCTTGTTGACCCGGAGCTTGATGAAGTGTTAAATGAAAATTAAAATGTATCTTCTAGGAACTGCTGGAGGCTGTGGCCTTCTCCCTTTTCCCTTAGCTAAGGAATATGGAATATACCATTAAAAACATTTAATTAATATACCATCAAAATAAGAATTATGTGTAATCTTTGGTAATAAAGTATTCGAATTCAATACTTTAACTTTAACATTAAAAGAATTATTATAGAACTTAAAACCATACTTACAATACTTACATATTAGCTTTCTTATGATATTCAATGAAGATTTCATTCCAGCTACTGGTACTGTATCTTGGTTACTCAATGGTTACCATTGCTATCAGTGCCAGTACCATAATCATCACTTTCTTTGATGTTATTGTTATTCATGGTCTCTAGATGAATTATAGGAATTAAGTTAAAATTATAGACCTAGTCACCATGGGGGTAGGGGGGGGGGGCAAGGGGAGAATTTGCCCCCCCCACCCCACACTTGAGAAAAATGTCATAAATTTGATATAATATAACTGCACTAAATTCCTTGCAAGTTAATTACATTGAAGACAGTGCACACATCAAACATTAAAAAAGAATTATATCTGCAAATATAACTGATTACATTACTGATTGTTGTAGATAAAAATTTTCCCCATTTTTAGCAAATATACGCAAGCATTTATATATATGTGACCATGTAGTTAACATCATAATCATCATCAGTGTCGCTACAGCCCATGTAGGGCCCTGGCCTGCTCCACCACATCCTTCCATTCAGATCGATTGATGGCTTTCTTTCTCCATGCTCGAACGCCCATCTAGTGTAGGTCCATTTCCACATCATCGATCCATCTCAGTCTTGGGCGACCAGTGAGTCGTCTGCCTCCTGGTTTTTTGCCTGTAAATGATTTTTGCTGCTCTATATTCTGGCACCCTTTCAACATGCCCTGCCCAGCGTAGTCTTCCTTTTTTAATACATGTGATTATGGGTGGGTCTTTGTACAAATGGTATAGTTCTTGATGTGTGCGAATTCTCCAGACATTATTTTCTATCACATGGCCATATATTTTCCGGAGTATTTTTGTAGTTAACATAGCAAAAGAAAAATTTTAATTTAGTTTTTTAAACTTTTTTTCGCTGATTACTTTATCGGAAAACACTTTAATTGTTTTAATTGTTCCGTTGCGCATAGCATTCACATTATTTAAATCGTTCACGACAAGATTAAGTTTATGTGAACTGCAATGTAAAAATGCTTCTTTTTGGGGTATTTTTTCTAATTATTGCTTGGATTCCTCCTTCTTCACCTGCTATTTTAGAACAACCGCACTATCCTTAACTAACAAGCTGTGTCATATTTAATCCAAATTCTAATGAATTTGTAATAATGATGTTGGCTAAACCTTCAGCTGTTGTATAGATCATTGTAATATCTCACAGGAATTATTATGTGACCATCATTTTTTTGTTCTTTGACAAATCTAACACCAAGTTACCAAGTTACATCAACTCAATGCCCGAAATGTCATTTGTCTCGTCGGCAAGTATATAAAATGCAACTGTAATATTTCCTTCACGAACGATGTCTTCATGCTAGAGAGACCCACAAATTTCGATAAATTATTTTGATTTGCATGTTTGCTGAGATATACTTGGCACTACAAGATACCATTGACAAATGATAACCAAGAACTTTACCTCCAGATTGCACGACACACTCACAGGTAATACAAAATTACCAGAATTTAATTCTTTTCCACGAAGTGCTAAATCATGCATGCCGCAAACTAAAATTGTAGAAATGATGGGACCATGTTTGTTTCGATTTTCTTGATTTTGTCTTCTAAATGATGAGTCCAACTGCCTATG
Organism: Radix auricularia; assembly: GCA_002072015.1. NCBI lineage: Eukaryota > Metazoa > Mollusca > Gastropoda > Lymnaeidae > Radix > Radix auricularia. Next base: position 222,622 of record MUZC01001082.1, on the reverse strand, counting down.
TATAGAAAATGCTTTGGCTTTCAATAATGCAACAAAATTGTTTGCAGTTGTATCTTCATGATAGCCTTTGTGTCATGTGCTTTGCATGTGGCTACGGGAATCTTCGTTAAAATCTTTATTTTTTTTGTATGATTTGATGACAAATGCCAACTGAATTCCTCGATTTACTTTTTGCGGAAACAACACACTATAATTACAAAAGACACCTTTTAACATTTTCTAGTATAAAAGCAACGGTGAATAGTTTGATAACATTGCATATCTAAAAACTAAAAACTCTGTTTCCCTCACTGATAGCTCTTAACTCATACATTTTGTCAGGGGTCCAACAATCATGAATCAGCTGCAATTTCAACTCATTTGAAAAGTCGTGTGTCCAGACATACCTTCCAATTATCTAATTTAGGAAATATAAATGGTGCCAGCGACAATCACATTATTGCCTATTGGCTATTGCCCCAGCTGTGTCTGGCTGTTGATTTGTATCGATGTCCTCAATGCCAATGATAAGTCAGATGCTTCAGACGCCCCAAAATCTTCTAATAACGGCATTTCGGAATGCCGCCATTGCACTACTTTTCAGTGGCGTAGCGAGGGGGGGCGGGGGGGGCGAATGCCCCCGGGCGCCACGTTAGGGGGGCGCCAAAATGAGTATTAAAACTCATTATTTAATTTCATTTTAATGTAAACTAATGTATCCCAAATACGTTTGCAAGATTGAATATTGGAGCTCCGAACATATCTTTATTACAAAACAGTTGTTAAACATGATTTAGGCGCCCCCATTGAGCGTTAAGGGGCGCCATTCTACTCATAAATAAATGACACATCCTAAATAAGGATTGCTGATGTGTTTTTTTTAATTTAAAAAACTGTGAGTTGATGGTAGTGAGCAGTAAGAGACCAATACGATTCTTTTAATAGAGCTACCAGAGACGACACTAAAGACAACCAAAATTACCAAGACAAGAAAAAGGAGTGGCTTAAAGCAGTGGTTCTCACCCTGTGGTCCACTGTAGGATTAATCGAGAAAGACTAGCAAGTAAAAGAATTAACGCAGACTTAAATATATTTCTGATCTGGCCATAATGGTTTTTAATTTTATCAAGCTCGTCAATTAAATTCTCGTCTCTTTGATTTCTTATGCTCGAATATGAATTTTGAACGTTAACAGTTACTAATGTATACTGAAGTTCGCTGGTTATCTGACTGTTTTAATTACGCGATGACGTAAGAGATTTTCATGTAGAAATAACTCAAAGCTTGTTGATAGTTTGAACCATGGCTAATGGGTTGCTGTTCTGGCTTACTTGGCTGAAATTTTTGAAAAGCTCAATAAACTTAATTCCACTCGGCAAGGAAAGCAGATACATTATATGACTCTCAGTGACAGAATGTCTGCTTTTACGAAAAAGCTTGATCTTTGAAAAAAAAAATTATTTCAAGGTAACTTTGAGATGTTTGATAAATTGTACGAAATCACCGAAAAACCAGAAAATGCAGAAATAATTTTTAGTAGTGGCCCGTAGTTAAGGCACA
>MUZC01001082.1:201405-218321 GCA_002072015.1 Radix auricularia | reverse complement strand
ATATATATATATATATATATATATATATATATAAGGGCTGTTAACAATTAATAAATTTAATAATTAATTTTTGGGGGTAGAAGATTGCATTTAATACTTAGTGGAAACAGTGTGTAAGTATTGTTAACCCAAGTAACATTTGACAAAATACAATAAAACTGTCTGGAATTAACAGTAAACAATTTTATGAAGACTATTTACATCACATGTATAAGATATTGTTTTGATTCTATTCTTTAAACAAATAACAAAAGTAATTGGTTCATTGATTCCTTGTTAAAGTAAAAGAATTGAAACATTCCACAAGTTGTGAAAAGACGCAAAGTAGTTAAATTTTCTGATTTTATTATTCACTATAAGACCCACAGAATAGACATCAAATATTAAGGGTCATTACAGTCTGGTAAAGTAATGTTGTAATTATTGATAAAAACTTTTTTCATAGGCATTAAATATGTAAATTTAAGACATAATAGTCTAATATTGGCGGCTGGATAGTAAAGTCAATCGTGCGCTTGCACACAAGCTGAGGGGCGTAGCAGCCCACGTTAAAGCCACAATAAAAATGATGAGAAATAACTAGCACTAAGCAAGTCCTCCGCTGAACCTGGAGAGGGGTGGGAGCCACCAGGGTCTACCAAGCCGAGAATATTCTAATGGAAACATCAGACCCCCCCCCCCCACAACCTCTAAACAAAAAGAGGTTATGGAACTTTTTTTTAAACAGGCTAATATTGTACAACATTTTACACAGAAAGGTTTTGCTCCTGAATGAGGCCTTTTGTGATGAGTTAGGTTCCAAGATTGTTGTAACTTTTCCCACAAATATTACAATTACATGTGAAAGATTTTTCTCCAGAATGTGTCCAGTGTTTTGTTAGGTGATCAAATGGTAAAAAAAAAAAGTTTTACCACAAAAGTCTTGTAAGGTCTTTCTCCTAAATGTGTCATTTTGTGTTTCCATAAGAGATCAGACCCTGTAAAACTTTTTGAATATTCACCAGTAGTGATTCTTGCACCTCTTTTTAAAAATTTGTTCAAGTTCATCTATTGTAGATAACAAACAAATATAGCAGGTATTCTAAATCAGCTGCCGAAATTTGCGCAAAATCTCATCTGTTGAGGTTGTGTTACGCATCCTCACAGCGGTCCTCACAGACTATGCCTATGCATATCAAAGACCACCAACAGAGCATCATGATGGTGACAAGCTAATTATCTCAGAACTTTAAGACTTGTCTGTGATATTCTTCCTAGTTTAAAAGCTTTGAGACTTGTAGATGTTATAAGGCAATGGCTTGAACTTGACCTTCATTGACCGAGGTATGCCACCTGGGTGTTAGAAGTGTCAGTATTCAATTAAAACTATACATAAAAATACCCAACACATGACATATTGATTTAAAGCTGTTCATGTGTGACATCACACTGCTAACTAGAAGCCATTTAAACTATCCCTAATAGTATCAATGTACCAGTTCTGTCAGAGGTTGTACAAGTTGAACAATCTCAACACTTTCCCACAAAGTGAAACAATGCATGTCATCAGTTCAACTTTTAATTTATGACAAATAACACCAACAGTTACATCATAAATCACATGATAGAAATTCTCTATCCCTTATTTAAAACATGCATCACATTAATATGAGGAGATAAAAATGTATGGATAAGTGACCAACATTCAAATACAGACAGCATTCTTATCATTGCCAACAACTCTATTTAAAAGTAACATCTTCAAATAATAAAGCAAAAAATATTTAAAACAATGTAACAAGATTAACAGACTGATGATCCCCATTCTATGAATGTCTCTAAAGTATTTGTGACAGTTCTAAGGTATTAGAACGACTAAAGGCATTCATTTCAAGCAATCAACAATCACAGTTTAATTCTATAAATCCATTACTCCATCAAGGATGGGACCAGAGGACAGCACATTTGTAAATAGAAGCATTCTAAAAACCAACCAATTTTTGCATGGACAATGGTTAACATTTTAGATAAATATTAGATAGCTCAATGCCAAAAAAATATCTGACAATTTACATAACTTGATAATTTTTTTTTTACATAAATATTTCATTCAATGAATACTAATAAAAGAAAAAAAAATTAATGCAACACGGAGGCCTCATTGCAGAATAAGGTTTCATGAAATAGACATTGTCAATTCTATAAATTGAGTTTTGCATTGTACCTATTGACAATTTTACAAATAACATTACTTCATAATTGGTTGTTGTTTTAAAGTGAACATCCTCTTACATAAACAATGTAAATCCAATTTGTGCAATCATGTTTGTTAAAATTCACAGAGCTGACCCCTAGTCACAGTTCCACACAAGTACTAGACTGGGATATACTAGACTGCCTATTGTATGTTAAAAAATATGTGCCGCTAATTCAGGTCTTCAGTTTACTTATGCAAAGTGACTAATGCATTGGCAAAGATGGCAGCAGACAATATTGCTGAAAAAAAATATTTTTAAAATTATAAAACTTGTATTTAATGAATGTCATACATGTCCAATAAATAATTTTTTAAAAAGGATTCATTATTGATTTTCTATTTGGATCTCTTCAACTTTCTTAATCAACTAGCTCTCATTTTCTGTCCTTGGTATTAGACATATGTGTAAGAAATTGTCTGGGTAGCTGAAGTGTTCACTCATCCATGAAGCTGGTGTTTCAAGGGGTGGTTCAATGCCCTGTGTTATCACATGGTAGCTTGATATTTCTGAAGATAGAAGAACAGGGAAAAAATATTGAAAAACTGAACATTAACATAATCAAAGAACACCCTTGCATTTAAATATGATAACAGAACGAACAGACAAACAAATCCCATTTTCAAATATCCTAACAGCTGTGTGTATCCATTCACTAATTCACTCTATTGACATTGGTAAGATTGAATTTGCATTTAATTAATTTAAAAAATAATTTAGTGTATTTTGAAGTTTTTTTTATTGCTCTGTATATCATCTTTGTCTTTTTAACCATAAAAATTCCTTACAAAATGTTAAATGCCTTTGACACTTTTCTTTAAGTTTAAGCTGTATCAAATATGATGTTCATAGATAACTAGAAATGTGTTGTCTTATTTCTGTAGCTACCTTGATCTGTAAGTTCTGGCAAAGCTGTACCTAGTAGGTGTCTGAGAGTTAGAGTTTCTCCATTGTCATCGGTTGGTTTAAATAACTTTTGAATGGGAATGCTATCCACCTAATTTGGAAACAGTACAAGGGTAATTCAACATTATCAAAGATCATTGAAGGTATAAGAACATATTTTTTCATAGGTCCACAAGGCGGTCATGGGTTACATTTAAATTATATAATAGTTTGGTAAATATTAGGGACCAACCGGAAACCGCTTCGGACATTCGTCCCAACCGGATATCGGGTTTTTCTGAATTATTTGCCTCTGCAAATATTTCCCATGCAAATAGCCAAATTATATCTTAAAAAAATACCTTAAAAAATACAATTTTGGAATTTGATAAATATGAAGATTATTATACTTACAAATTCTTAAAAATATAACAAATGTAACCAAATATAGCAATTAATAATTTATTGTTATAAAGATATAAAGTTAATAAACTAATTTTCTACGACAATTTCGTGTTTTACCCTAGCGATTAGCAAGCACCTTGCTGCCTTTTAAAAATTTAAACTGTTTAAATATGGAATGTAATAATAACATTAATTCAAATTTAAGTAAATAAATTACCTAAAATTAGCAGTGACTAACAGTTACAAAGTAAATGAGTAAGATATTAACAAGAGAAACCAAATTTACAAATAATTTATTGTTTTAAATCCTAATATATTAATAAATTAATAGTCCCTTCTTCTGGCCATAAATATAAATATTATTGCACTTTGTATGAAGAGTCTAGACGGTGGTAAAGTAAACAATAAAAAATACAGTTTATAATCATATATATATTTATATATATAAATCAAACTATGTTTGTATGTTTATAGTTTATGTATGTTGGGCTACTTTTCCTTATCTGGCATACTTTTTACATGGATTGATGGATCGCGAGCAAACATGGTACATATTTGCATCATTATCCAGGTCAAAATATAGAGAAGTTTTTAAATTTACATCAGTCACAATTTAGGAAGGCTTTGTTTAAATCTTTTTCATTACATTGCTAATAAATCAAATGCAAGTTTTCATAATTATTATTATTTTTATGCAGAAGATAATTGCGTCCACAGACAATGATGGATGCAGCGGTCACTGGCATGGCTATTAGGGTTCCACGCATTACCCAGCCGCCTAACTAAGGTTAGGTACCCATTCGGAGCTGGGTGACTCAGGGACGCCCTAGGCCCCGGGGACAATTCCTTGCCTTTGCATGGATTCAAAATCGTGACCGTCACTACGCCATGTCAAGCGCATTGCCACTTGACCACCATGTCCCATAAAATTAAGCAGCAGGTGGCAAAAGTTTTTTTTTTAAACCTCATGGGATAGAATGTCTAAAATATTCTAGAAAAATCTAAATTTTATTTTTGCAAGATCTCTGTTGATTGTTAGTCTCCTTTATTGGGACAAGTTTTAAATTTTTAGCCCAATTATTTGACAAGACTATAAGTGTACTTTAAATTAATTATCCACTTGATTCTGATATATTTAAAATTATTCTAGAAAATTCTGTGGTTTTGTGTTTAATTAAGTCCCAGTAATTTATAACAAAAATAAGTCAAATTTTACAGTCATATTATATTGTTTTTCAGACCTATTTTTGGTTTGAGACCTCATGTGGATAGAATGGGTTTCCGCTAGGGCCAAAAACGAGATCTCATTATTCAACCAATAGCACTGAACTATGCGATCCTATTAAAGTATAGTATTTTATAGGGGGAAAGGGATTTACTTCATTCATTTACTATTATGCAATGTCATACTTTTGGGGTATGTAATCGCAAAAAATATGGCATCCAGTTGGGGAAAGTGATTCAAACAAAATGGGATTCCTTTAAGCAACAGGATAATATTTTAGCAATGTGATCCCATCAAGGTATGTTTGTTTTGCAATACTTAAAATTAGGGCAGTGGAAATTAAAGAGTAATTTCTCGATTAATCATTAAGAAATGTAATGATTAAATTATTTTTGACAATTAATGGACTCATTACTTACAAATTATTGGAAGTTAAAAAGTAAAAAAAAAATAATAATAATAAAAATAGTGGCAGATAAACAATAAATTTCCTGATGATTACACAAACATTTTGGTTTTTAAATTATTGACTGATGGGAATTTCAAAATGTTGATAAAGTTTGCCTACCATGGCTCTAACTCTTTGCATAACTATAAAACAATATTAAGCTAATGGCAGTAATGGAGTCTGAATCAGAGACAGAAAATGATGACAGCTCCTCTGATGAATTACTGCATTACAAAATTGAGATGAAAGTTACTATTCATTAACTCTCTACAATAGGGAAATTTAATGAACGCTGAAATCCGATAACGTCATTCCATACCAAGACCGTTTTGTGCATACCAATTACCCCAGTTCCCTGTGAATGATTGTTCACCTCGGCTGGTTATATTGTCAATTACACCCCCTCATCACTTGAACCAAATAATGTCAACACACTTGTCTTTTTGCATGGTTGGTTAAAAGATGACATATAAAAGGAGACATTCCAGTGTTATTTAGATTTTCAACAAGAACATATAATAAGTTATGACATCGTAAAATTTAATTTTTGGCTTTAATCAAAATTAAAGATTAATTAATTAATCGTTGATTTGTCAAAAGTTAACTATTAAATTAAATTAACTGTTAACAGCCCTACTTAAAATATAAGTGGAATTTTTAAGTTCATTCAAAATTATCAAGTAGTGTGTACCTATGTAATAAGCTTTTGATTCATTGTGTGTAAAGATATTTTACAATAATTTCATGTATTTATATCTCAATTACTTATAATTATTTGTTCTTATATACACATTGAATTTTTCAAAAACATAATAAGATTGTGTGTTTATTATCAAAAGTTTAAATATAAACATTTTTATAATAATTCAACTAATTTTGTTTCTCTTTATTACAATTTTAAAACTTATACTTATAGAGTAGTTTGTATTATCAGTTTACAACTATTTTTTATATTATTGTATTTCTCACAAAGCATAATGGCTATAATAATTACTACCATACTGAATAGTATCTCTCAGTAAATTAAATACCTCCAAAAAGTATATCAACAATGGATAGTACCGCTAATCAGACAGGGATCCTATTGGAATGTATACAAGAAATTGAAAACAGTTTTCCAATGGACTATATAGTAAATATGATTCGCACGGATAATGCAGCATCAATGACAATAGGAACCAGATGGGCTTGGTTTCTCAAATGAAGTATAGAATCATATGAGGGCAAGGGATTCTAACAAAAACAGGATCACTTTATACAATGGGATAATACTGAGATCCCATTAAATATATTTATTTTATAGGGGAAAGGGATTTTATTTAGGAATAGGATTATAATGGGGTCTGTAATCTGAAAGACATGTGGAATCATATGGTGGGAAAGGAATACGGTCAAGAACGAGAACCCATTATTGATCAGGGTCATTGGGTGGGGTACAAATTGGGATCCCTAATACTGGCCAGTGGGAAGCCGGGTATATAAACTAGTAATTTAATAAAACCAAATTGAATGCCTAAAAGTAAAAAAATATTTGTAGAAAACATAAAAGCTAAATACAAGGGGGTTATGGTTTTGAGAAATAAAGCAACCGCTAATTGTTTTCAAAACTGAAATTAATTAGAATTTCCGATTTTAGTTTAACAGCCCTACTACTCCAATTCATAAAAGGACAGGGCAAATAGTACATCTAATTATTCGGATTTGGTACCCGGTAGCAAATGTCCCTAATAAATATGTGCAACTCTAACATAATAAAAAGTATGCTAACAAATTTCATCACTAAAATTAATGTTATGTTAGCAAACATAAAAGTAAGGAAGCAACACTGCTTTTCAATTTTTAATACTAGTAAGAAGTAGTGGAAAAAAAAATAATGCATATGCTAAAATAGGGTGTTAAGAATGAACTTTACTCTACTAAGAAGGAACATTTCATTTTTTTTTTTTTTGTTAAAAAAAAAATGAGTAGGGCTGGTACTGATTAAAAAAATTTTGTTTGATTAATCAGAAAATAAATTTAAGCATTTAATTTCAATTAATTATATTTTATATAATGCATATATAGATCCTGTTAAGTGGCGATTCTTTTTTACGCAAAATCTGCTAATTCCATGGCTCCTAAATTTTGTGATGTAACACAGCAAATTCGTTCTGCTATGCAAGAAATAAGGCAGATGAACCTTATTGTTTCCTTACTTATGCATGTCTAAATAAAAAATAATAATATGAGAGGAAAGTACATAAGTAACAAAAACTATCGATCAAATTAATTTTAATCAATTAAATTTTTAATGATTAATCGATTAATTAATCATCAATTTCCGCAGCCCTGAAAAAAATAACCATTTAACTCTTTGAATGGAGTATTAAACCCAAGTTAATAGACATAAGGATTACCTGATATATTCTAAAGGGAATTGATTTGAAGGCATCTTCTCCACTACTCTCCATTAATTTCTTGTTCACAGACCAAAACTGATCAAACTTATCTGAAAACAAAATTCCATAATCAGCCTCTATGAACACAAACAGAAATAAGTCATTATTTGGATATAATTTGTTGACGCTGTTTTATTTCATAATACATCATTAAATCACAAAGAAAACTTACCATTCATTAAACCAGTCCATAGGGCCTTGTGGTCTTTCTTCTGCATATTGTTGATGGCTTGACCCCTATGTTTTAGAGCATCAGCCTCTTTTATTATAGACATAAAATGTGATTCAACTGCTTCTTTGTTGGGGCAGTGCAGTAGCTCATCCTCTGGATATTTCTGCAAAGTAAAGCTTAACATTCTTTGCAAGAGGGCGTATGGAAAACGTATATCATGTACCAGGATAAGGTTAATTATTAAAATATTCAATATATGTCTGTAATAAAAGCCAGAGTTCATCAAAAGTTAAAGTAAAGTACATGATTTTTCTAAATGTAGTCTGTCAATGTTCGGGAATATCAGGTGGCCATTATCGAATTTTATTGCCAAATTTCCTTATTTCACCCACATTTTAAATACTTTAAAATACCCTGACACAGTAAGTCCTTATATAGCGCAGTGAGTGTAGTTCAAGAGCCAGTTCCTAATGTCGCAAATCCTGCTTTAGGGAGTTTTATTGATGGACAGTTTTTAAGGTATGATATCATTTAGTGGAACAACTCTAACAAGCATATGTAGTGTGGGTGACAACCAGCAATAAAAACAGAAGGTCATAGAATTCTACACTTTCACAAATTAAGTAAACAATCTAATCCAAATAGGGGCACCTTTAACACTGTAGGCAATTCATCTGTACATGATGTGTGTGTGTATTATGCACTATGATTTTCATCATGCTGTCCACCACTGACTATTAAATTAAGGACTGAAATTTTCCTCTAACAAATAAACTTGTGTTCATTAAGCCTTTATTAAACTTTTTATTAATGGAATTTTTATAAACCAAACCCAGAACACAACAATTATCCATTAATTAAAGTGCATTTATGAAAATAATAAATTACATTGATATTATGTATACAATGTGTTTTTATATTAAGATCATGAGTTTTTATAGATAAAATTATAATTCATCTAATTATTACAGTTGCACCTTTCTGAGTCGAACTCAAAGGGACAAGAAAAAAAATTCGACTTACAAAGTTTTCAAGTTAAGGAAATTGGCTAATAGGCACAGATTAATCAATGAGAATGTTGATATTGAAGGGTGAGGGGAACAGCAATACAAGCAAGAAGACTTGAAGGAAGGAGAGGCAGTGTCTGACGCTCCATGTGAAAGTAAGCCAACTTAGCTATGAAATACCGACACCACAAGGAAAGCCCCTCCCCTCACTCCTTTTACTAAATTTACATGAACGCCTTGGAAAATTCGACTTAGAGGTTTGAAGCCAAAAATCTTTGAGTTAAGGAGATCTTAAATACATTAGTCTTATGGAATTTGGCGGGACCTAACAATTAATTCGACATTGGGAGGTCTTCGACTAAGGGAAGCTTTTGGCTTAGGGAAGTTCAACTTAGTGAGGTCCTACAATATTTGGAGTGTTTACCTTAAAATGAACAATGAGTTTCCAAGGTAGTTCAGCTTGATGTCCATACAAATCAAATAATAAACCAATGGGATAGTGCCTTTAAAAATTGAATTGTTTAAAATAGTTATTATGAATAACAAATATTTCAATTTCTTTGTCTTTGTTTTTAAATTTATCTTATCAAATCATAGTTATACAAAATCATATTAATTTTCACTTATATTGTGTTTTTTTAAATAAGTTATCATAAAGTTTAATGTCTTAAATTGTTTGAACACTATGATGTAAACATTTAAATTGTTACAACTTAATGTTGTTACTGTTAACATTAAATATCATTAAGATTTAAAATTGTGCCACAAGTATTTACTGAATTTGAATTTGAGAATAAAATGAATTTACGCCATACTCTTTACTGAGCACAAGTAAAGATAAGTACATTTTAAAAAAATAAGTTTCATTCAGCCTTAAAAAATATATCATTGAAAATATATTTAGCGCACCATTTAAGTGCTTGACCTTCATATTCAAGCCACATTTCATCAGTGCTTTCTTGTTCAACAAATTTCACCATGTGCCGTAGTACTTTATCTGTGACTAATGGAAAGTAGCTAAGCCTGGGAACTAGAAGCTGAAAAAAATATAATAACATAATTTTCTTTAATTAGAAAAAGATTCTTACAATCCGAAATAACTAGCCAAAAAAAAGTTTGCTTTAATCGAAATTATTTTCTGAAACGATATTTTTCTTTCAAATTACTAAATGCCTCTACATTCCATTTTAATCTTTTACTAATATTTAGTGAAGGCAAATATAAAGTATTCATATCAAATGGAAAAAAAAATAACATCAGAACAATTTATTTACTTACAAAAAAGGGATCTGGTCGATCAATAGAGTAAATCTCTTCTTGAGCAAGCTGGAAGCAGATTGGAATTTTTCCTTCCCATAGCTCTCGAAGAATCTCCCTGTCATCTGCCATCTTTTTTTTATCTGTTTTTTTTTAAATTAATTTTTAAAATTTTGAAATGGATTATTTACAGATAATTCAAAATTTAAGTTCAGCCCAAATCTTAGTAAAATAAAAAAGAGCTTATTCTCTAATTGATCCCAAGTCATGTGGAACTTGAAAGAAATATCACAGCTGACTCCCTGGCATAGACTGGAGGCAAACAAAACCTAACAGACCAATCCCTACACCCCAAAAAAATCAAGGCGTTTCTCAAAAGCAGTGAAGCAGATAGATGGTCTGAGCCCAAAGTAAACCACCCAAAAAGCTATGCATTCTTTAACCCCCCCCCCCCCCCCCCCCCCCCCGCCATCCCAAAACATCATTTTCAGGCTAAGGACGGGCCACAACAAACTTAGCCAGCACATATTCCGCAAACTTCTAACCAATTGGTAGCCTCAGCGCAGATATAGGCCTTGTGGTCTAAATCCTCTTTCAAAAGATTTAGAGAACGAAGAAGACCGCGAATATAAAACAATTTTTTTTTACTTTCTTTTTGCCATCCATTTAATTATACAAATTAACTTTCATTACGGCAGATTTATAAGACTTCTACACATCCATTTTTAGTGTGCAAAAAAGGTCATATTTCATTTCTATTTAAATCAGTATTTAATTGCCTAAGCACAAATAAAGTAAGCTTAACATTCAATGTCTATATAAAAAAAATGGATTACCTAACTATGTAAATTTAAATTTTACTTCTTTTAAATGCCTTGCTAAACAATAATTAAAATATGTTTAGGTTACTTAACTTAAAAGTTATTTAAAATAGTTCCCTAGGCTTTGTCTAGTAGATGAAAAAACCCAGCAAAAAGTTTCAAAATTAAAATACATGTATACTTATTTCAAATGTCTTGTTTAACCATATTACTATGTAGTTATTGGGTTTCTCATCTTCTAGAATATAGAATTATTAGAATAGAACTGTGATAAAGCTTTTGAATAAAATACACAATACACCAACAAACTGTGTGATGAAAGCAAAAAATTTCAGCTTTATTATTTAACTAAATTAACTAATACAATGGTAAACGTTTAGGCTAATTCCTTTATCAGTACAATTAACATACATAAGTCGCTTAGTATTCAAAAGGCTTTAAAGGTAACATTTTGTTTAAATTAAAATTAAAAAATAATTTTATTGTCTCAACTTAAGAAAAAGTGTCTGTGTGATTTTTGCAAACAGAGATATCATTCAGCATTAGTACTTTTAACACAAAAAAATTCAAATTGAGTAATTAAATCTTAAATTATAACTGCTTGGTAACTTTCAAGTATTGCAATTGTTATTTATTGTTCTTTAATTTCTCTTCTTTTTGTCATAAAAACAAATTTTATAATGAAACTAGCCGACCTGCGTCGTAGCATACGCCGCTAATGATTTAGTGACAGGTGAAGACTACCTGAAAAACACAGTTGTCCAAATGGGGTGGGTTTGGGCAAATGACTGTGAGTGAATGAAAAGTAGGAACTCTGGAGAGCAACATACAATTGACCATGACTAAAAACAGGTTTTGGAAGATACAGACATATCTTTTTGAACGTTTGGCCCTGGTAGCAAACCAAACCAGCCGTAATTGAAGAGAACAATTGAAAGGCAACGTGGCTCAGACAACTGTAGGAGATACCACAGACAAATGTAAGAGATACCAAAGTGACTAAAAACACAGGAGTGTTGAGGTACACACTGCTGTGCATGCCTGGAGAGTGAGGGAGGGCGCCTAAAGTATTTATTTTATGAAAGTAATTGTTGAGGAGAGTGTGTGACTACTTTTCTGTCACTGAGCAAAACGGAGAGCACGAAGTTATTATGCCAATGTTGAGAAACAAAGCTTACAGCTGTGTTGCAAAGTCATGTTCAAAAAGAAAGTGGGAAATGAACGGGCACAAACACATATATTTTTTTTAATTAAAAAAGAAATGTCTTAGTGAGCGTTTGAACCTACCGCCTGTTAGAGGAACATAATAACCACTACACTACAAACTACAAAATACATGCTATTCTGGTGTTCTGAAAGAACAAAGTAACTGAGCTCAATTGAACGCATTGTTGGTCTTGATGACCCCTGACACCGTGCACTACCTTTTCTTGCCAGCTGATTGGTCTGTGGGGTTAGATAGCTTGGTGTCGGGCATGGTTGAACCATGAAAAGAATTATATGTATAGATTTGAGTGATAATTTTGATTTACACAATAAAACAGAGAAATTTTGTGAATAGAATTTATTACTTTCCCATCTGAGGGTAACTGCTGTCTTTGAATTTTAGAGTTTACATTTTCTACTCCCACTTTAACTGATATACACAAACTAAAAAGCTTTTTAACTTTACCAAAGCTTTCTGTACATGTGTCATGAAAAGGTTACCAGTGGACATAATTGTTTAATTCACATGAAACAATTCAGCATATGTCTTTTAAACAAATGTATATTACAGCAAACAATACTTTTTATTTGAAACAATACTTTTTATTTGAACGATGTCTGGACTGTTTATGAGTTTTTATAATTTTAAAAGAAGACAAATGACTTCGCGGATCCCAAAACATGTCAATTTATAAAATTAGTTCTGCAGGATGAAAACACATAAATTTATTATATAATTGATTTGATTCCAAGTAAGATCATTTTAAAGCATAATTATCATAAATTTTAACTCTAATGGGCAATTTTTAATTTTATGAAATTATTGAGATGCTACAAATAATCATAGCTTACATTTTTTAATTGAGTATTTAGTTTTATTGACTAATCCGGTCGCTAATTATTAGTCTTACATTTATCAATCATTAAAATAATGGTAATACTGCATTTTCTACACGTATATTATTTCACAGCGATATTTAATTTTCTTGTGATATCTTTAATTCTTAATTTATTAAATACATTATTAAATGTTTGTATTTTAGCTATTACAGTCATTTACAGTGCTAATTAGCAAGACTTATTAATATCTAAGAAAAATTTTCAGCTCTCAAAAATAAATAGTTGACCTGTGATGCAATCATTTTGTTTATCACCCTGATTGCCGGGTTGTTACAGTAAGATTCCAAATTAAATTTTCTCACTTAAAAGTAAGCAAAATAAGAATCAATCATCTAGTATTGTAATAAAAATTGAATTTTTCTTTAAAATATTTAATTAATTTATCTTCTAAGAATATAAAAATAGATTAATAATATATTTTTAAAATGTCTTTGGTCAGTAAATATATTTAAGCATGTTAAAAAATCTAGCAAGCAGAGTGCTGGATAAACAAAATGGATGTATGTGACCGGATTATGTATCATAGATAGCTGAAAAAATTACTTCGAAATTAATCAGAAAATTAGTGCTGTAATAGCTAAAATACAAGGCAACATAAAAAAATTTAATTAAATTAATAAATTTAATTAATCATTTGATAAATTAAAAACGTAACTAAGGGGACGTCTGTCCAGGCCGTCCATAATGTAAGTCACGCTCCAGAGGGGGTGGGGGTGTAAGAAAGTGTGACAGGGGCGGGGGGAGGGGTTCCGGCCATGTGTGACATTACATGTTTTATATTAAAATTTAATTCTTTGGTAAACATGTAGAATCTCGACTGTGACCCCACGGTCATTACCGGTGGCCATCTTTATTGTTATAGCATGTCCTTTTAAAACGCTTTATAATTAACATTCTATAGTCTATACCCTAGTTATACCTAACCCAAACCCTAAAAACTTCAATTGTCCAAAAATTCTAAATCTATGCTATACCTAACCCAAACCCTAAAACCTTCAATTTTTTAAAATCCTTTTAGAATTTATAGAACTCTCGTTTCCAGCAACCAGTAGCGTCATGACATCACGGTCGAGATTCTACATATCAGCCAATGCTTTTGTTAATAAAAAATTATTTTGGTTCATAAATGTGACGTACTTTTAGAAAGGGGGGTGTCCGAGATTTATGACAGGGGTGAAGGGGAGAGTTATAAATGACTGTTTAATAATAAATGGTCAAAAATAGCTGTGAGTGTGAAATAATTATTAATAAGGATGTGGCTAGCGCTACGACAATTTTGTCGTAGCGGCAGACGACCCGGTCGGATGTTGCTAGCGTTACAACATGTCGTAGCGCTAGTCAGGAAACTAGTGCTACGACATAAGCAACTTCTGCTACGACTAGTTTTAGTCACTCTTTGCAGTAAACACCTGGAACTGGAAAGAATTAAATCTTAAGAAACTCTTCTGTAAATTGTAAACGCATAAATATATTAAAATACGACATTATTTGTGTGTGTATTAATTCTAAATTCTAAATTTATTTAAATAAATTTTTTAAAATAGATTTTGATTTAATTTTAGTATTGGTCTACCGATTATAAGTATATCAGCCGATTTTGCTATACTATAGTATACTTGTGTAAGTGATGCCGATACATTAAAATTTAGAGTATACTGTAAAGCCTAAAGCCATAAATGAAAATCCGCAAGCAACTGATTCGCGCACAATAGCAAGAATGTAGGCCTAAAATAATTCGTTTCGTGTGGAATAATAAAATGTGCCGTGTGCAGACTTTTCACAGGAAACCATTCAATTCATCCTGCTACATCATTTTCACTCTATTACTAATACAGGTAATAACAACCGCTCAGGCCTCCTTGTTTACTCGCCTTTTTTCCCCATTACTTCGAGCTGCTGTTTGTGTCCGTTTTCTCAGCGCCCCACCCCCGCCTCTCTTTGCACTATTTATGACGAGCAAGTCTGCGGGGCATGATACGCTATGCCTCCTTCGTCTGACAATGGCTTCAAATCCCGCATCCCCCGCTTGTGTTCAGCACTTTTTCGCGATGCCTTCAATTCAGAGAATTTTTCAAAAATATCTTCCAAACAATTTAGTAACAGTGNTAAACTCTTGCCTCACCTTTTTCGTTGGTGATGCCGACTGAGAGTCAACTCGCGAATCAAAAAGAAAAAAATAATATTAGCATAATTAAATACAGTTTTAGTCGTAACTGTAAGTAAGCACATAACACATTTTTACGACTGTCGTAGCAGCAGACGACCTGACCGGTTGTCGTAACGCTAGCCAAGCATATGTGGATTGGCTAGTGTTACGACTAGTCTAAAATCTAAATATTTTTTATTTTAACAGATTTAGTCAACGTATCTGCTTTTCAGAATAATAACAAAAATTATTAGCATACTCATTATGATGTTTTAAAAAAAATAATAATAAATGAAATTTTTTATTATAAAAAACATGACGGCGGCGGGATTCGATCCCGCTATCACTAGTGTCATATCATTGCAGAGCAACCGGACTATCACTTGATCTAGCGAAGCTGATGAGAAAGAGTAATTTGTTAAAATTATAACTGTTTTTCATTTAATGGCTCAATCTAGATTTTCTTTTAAACCTTTAAAATTTATTAATAAGCTTATCTAGTGATCATGATATTTCATTATGAGAACTTTAGTTCAGTATTTAAGTATTAGTAATGGCATAATTGAAATACAGAAAATTGTTTACGACATGTCGTAACTTGTCGTAACGGCAGACAACGCGGTCGGATGTTGCTGGCGTTACGACATGTCGTAGCACCAGCCACATCCGCGCGGGTTGTCTGCCGTTACTTTGTCGTAGCAATAGACACTCCGTATTAATAATATTTAATTTATAGAAACTTTAAGATTACCAAAATAAGAACTTATGGGAAAGAAATACTGATGAAAAATTGTGTGTGTTTTTCAAAGATTAAGTTATTTTTTCTATTTCAAAATTAATTATTTAACTGAAACGCTCTTTTAATTGTGTCAAGTGAGTGTGAAATAATTGTTAATAATATTTATAGAAACTTTAAGATTACCAAAATAAGAACTTATGGGAAAGATATACTGATGAAAAAGTGTGTGTGTTTTTCAAAGATTAAGTTATTTTTTTTCTATTTCAATATTAATTATTTAACTTAAACCGTGTTTTAATTGTTGAAAAAGTAAACCTACCTTAGTTGTTGTTACCGGAAGTTTTCTTGATGTTTACAAATAAAAATTCTCTTGAACAAAAAGAGTTCCGAATTTGGAATAACCGTTGTATGCATAAGGCCCTTCAACTCTGCACACGACTTAGAGGCCAATGCGAGAAATCTCGGGCCCTGGGAGCAAGGATAAAATAAGCAAACAGAAAAAACAGAAATTTAAATTTTAAAAAGGCAGAAAACCTGAAAAAATACATAAAAACGTGTGGACTAGACAAGGGAATAAACATTACAAGGAATTGGGCTATGAAAGTAAAATTTAAAACATAATTGCTACGCAATGTCCTTTAGAAACATTTCTGCTTGTCGCCATCACTTTTCATTCGAAAGAATAAACACATAATAATGCTCCTTCCCGCCTGGCATTCGAAAGTGAAAAATAAGCATGAATAATCTAGGAAAACAAAGAGCACTATCGCCATTCAAACGTCAAATAAAAAATATGTATGGTTTGACATAAACCACAGATAAGCGTTGGATGCAATAACACTTCTGTATAAAAGGAGCGTATGTAATGTATAAGACAAGATAAACAAAGGAGTAATATTTTACATTATACTTTCATATTTTTAATTATTTATTCTTTGAAAAAATATTTTTAAAAAAGTTTTAAAGATACCACGTTTTGTGAACTAAAAAGAAGAAAATAAACTAAAAACGTGGGGCGCATTCGGCTGAAATT
>MUZC01001082.1:150577-197434 GCA_002072015.1 Radix auricularia | reverse complement strand
TTTTTTTTTCAAAGATCAAGCTTTTTCGTAAAAGCAGACATTCTGTCACTGAGAGTCATATAATGTATCTGCTTTCCTTGCCGAGTGGAATTAAGTTTATTGAGCTTTTCAAAAATTTCAGCCAAGTAAGCCAGAACAGCAACCCATTAGCCATGGTTCAAACTATCAACAAGCTTTGAGTTATTTCTACATGAAAATCTCTTACGTCATCGCGTAATTAAAACAGTCAGATAACCAGCGAACTTCAGTATACATTAGTAACTGTTAACGTTCAAGATTCATATTCGAGCATAAGAAATCAAAGAGACGAGAATTTAATTGACGAGCTTGATAAAATTAAAAACCATTATGGCCAGATCAGAAATATATTTAAGTCTGCGTTAATTCATTTACTTCCTAGTCTTTCTCGATTAATCCTACAGTGCGTAAATTTCATGCTTCTCTCACGGACCACCTGGCAAATCTTCGCGGACCACTAGTGGTCCGTGGACCACAGGGTGAGAACCACTGCTTTAAGCCACTCCTTTTTCTTGTCTTGGTAATTTTGGTTGCTTTTAGTGTCGTCTCTGGTAGCTCTATTAAAAGAATCGTATTGGTCTCTTACTGCTCACTACCATCAACTCACAGTTTTTTAAATTAAAAAAAAAAACACATCAGCAATCCTACATTAGGATGTGTCATTTATTTATGAGTAGAATGGCGCCCCTTAACGCTCAATGGGGGCGCCTAAATCATGTTTAACAACTGTTTTGTAATAAAGATATGTTCGGAGCTCCAATATTCAATCTTGCAAACGTATTTGGGATATATTAGTTTACATTAAAATGAAATTAAATAATGAGTTTTAATACTCATTTTGGCGCCCCCCTAACGTGGCGCCCGGGGGCATTTGCCCCCCCCTGCCCCCCCCCTCGCTACGCCACTGATAGTACCAAAAAAAAGCAGCAAACGGGGCATTTTGTGCAAGATTTGCATTTTGGAAGTTCCTCACTCTTATCCACAACTTGGTCGTCCCAGAGTTCATGTGGCGAATCTTCATGCTGTCCTCTAGAGAATCATCAACCATTATTTGAAGAGAGTATTCATCGGGGACAGAATTTTTAAATTTGTCCCATTTCTTCGCAAAGTCATTTAGCCCTTCTCTGAGATTAGTCGCTGTGGCGCTTTAATGGAATTTAACAAGAATACTGCTTAATTGCTGCATTGCTGATGTTGCCAAACCTTGTTGTTTAATGTCCCCAAATGTCTGTGGATCAAGAAAGGCAATATCTTATTATAAAGAATCGTGACCTTCAAATTGCTTTTCTATAGTATTTACAATTTTGTCCATGATGCAATCATAAACTTCAATGCAATATTTGTCCGCTGCATTATTTCCTACTACCTCATGCGTTCTTGTCTCATCAGACATCACTTTTGGTTTGAGTAAAATATTTCTCTACAAAATTGTCCTCAATGGTAATTTCAACATTTTATTTTCAAACTTGTTATTAGCCCAGGACACAAATCGTTTAACACAGTCGAAAACACCATCGAAATCTCTTGAAATATTGTTTAACAACTTGACAGTACACTCTACATTACGTTATGCTTGCAGTACATCCATTCAGGTGGTTTGTAAATAATTAGATAACGATCTTGTGTGCTGTAATATTCTTTAAGTATAGTTTTGTAGTAACAACCATTTCAAACTTGATAAACTTATCTTGTAACTTCTGAGCTGTATCCCTGATTTTCGCATTGAATGCGTCTGATGATGCTAGTTGTTGTAACATTAAATCAATTCAATGAACAATGATAAGTTTGGATCATCAAAATTTCCAAATACTTTTTAACGCAATTTCTTTGGCCCATCATCGAGTTTCACCAATATTATTATTATATTTAATCTTTGGTGTCTAGATTTCTGTTGGTGATCGACCCAAACATCATTCTTTTATACGATTCTCTAAAGAAGACCGCACATGCGTTAAGCGGATGAAATAAGCTAATTGAAGAGGTTGTGGTTTGAGTGGTATCACTTAGAACAAGATTCAATACATGTGCTTAGCACCAGACATGAATTTGATGAGGTGCAACGTCCCTCAACCATTTAGTAAACCCATCGTACTGTCCTTGCATATTGGCTGCCCCATCGGTAACATTACCGACACAATTTTCAATATTTATGTTAAATTCAATGAGTCTCTCTTGAAATAATTCAAAAATACCTTTTCCAGAAGTACATGTACAGTTTGCAACGCATATCAATCGCTCATGGCTTGGCTTTATTTTTTTTTTTAAATAAACAATTCTGAAGCCTCTTATAACACCCCATGTTAGTTATTAATTAGTTTTAATTCGCCGGTCCTAGCGGCCCACCGGGAATTTTCCCGCGGCCTGGTGAAGTAAAGTGTTCATCTGCAGTTACGACAGGAAATTAATCCTTCACCATCATCGCTTCTTGGAAAGATAATTACAGACAGATCAAGTCAACTCGTCCTCATCTAGCCTCTCAACAGCCTCTGTAGGTGCATTTCTCTTCTGGCAATAATTGCCATGGGTTCTCTTTGCTTTCTAGAAGTGATTCACAAAGGACGGATGCGTTTTATATGAGTAGATTCTTGAACAGCTTGGGCACATTCTCCTGAGCCCAGCTTTGTGTTGTCCTGTATGTTATTTCAACATTTTTTGTGAGGCAAAATATAAGTGACATTCTTTGCAAATTCGACCAAGTAAGTAGGTCTTAAAGATTTGACAATAAAGATCTTTTATTTGTATTTTGAAAACTCCTGTTGATCTCGGCATAATGTCATTAAATTTTAGAGTTTGTGCCACAAACAAGGAAGGAAATTTATAAGAATCTTCTTCTAATATTTCTGAAGCTCTAAGTCCAAAAGTTGTTTGGTTGATTGTGATTAGAAGAGGAAAGAATCTCGAAGGAAAAACGTTGGAATATGAGCTTCGTACTATTCGCAACATTTTATGTCCTGATATTTCACTATTTGAATGAAATATTTGTTGGTGAGAAAATGATTGTCAAACCAGTCCTGATGCTGCTATATCAGTCCGGCTGTAACAATTCAGATTTATGAACTATACTTTCATGAGATACACATTTCATGCTGTTTTGACACAAAACAAATTCAAATGTTTCATAAAATTGTTTAAAATTATCTTTAAAGCTATTTAAATTTTACTATAAAACATGTAGAAAAAAATAATAATGTGTGACATCATAAACTGTCACTTTCTTACACCCTCTCCCCTTTTGGGCGTTGCGTACTTTAAGGACGGCCCCAAAGGGTTATAAAAACATGTTTAATATGATGTGCACCATGCGAAAGAATAGCATAAACATTTAAAGATCGAGAACATTTTTTTAAAGTATCGTCAATATAATACGCACTGCACAGCTGGAAAAATATTTTGAAAGTTGTTAATAATAATACGAACCCCGATACTCACGCATAAAAATTAACATGCTACATAGAGAAATATAAAACTAATCTAAAAATTATTTAATTTAATTACAATAAGTTCGATGGATCTGAAATTTCGGTAGATCATTTTTATCGTCAGCACGAGTCATCCCGCAAAATTTCAGCTCACTAAAATACGGGGAAGTTCTTTAAAATCGATCCAAATTTTTTTCAGCAAACAATGAGTTAATATAATTATAAAGGATTTTTTTAAAAAAACACGTTATCAACATTTAAAACTCTTTTTTTAAAAATGCAAGACTAGATATAAATATGGATCCCACTCAGGATGAAGTATGCCAGTAGGAATGAAGTAACAATAATCGGCAACTCTTCGAATCACGCCCGATCCCACATTATTTTTCACTAATAACTAATGCACTAATAGAACATCAAAGTATGTAATTTATTTATAAAAAATAAAATACAGCACACTTTTTTTATTTTCCGATAATCAGTAATCAAATACTAAATATTGTAATTGTCACACAACTTTTGCAAGTAGCTGCCGCAAACGTTCTGCTTGTGAATGTTGCACCACTAAAAGGCCAACAAGTAACTTGAAAACAGAACACGACTTGTACCACTGGGATACCTGAATTTTCTTTTGCTTGCAACCAAAGTCTTTGGATAGTTTCAGTGCGTATGTCCCTGTGTGCTGAATAAAAGAACCCATGAGCGTGAAAAACAACTGGGTTGATCATACACCCCGTTGTTTATGAGAGCAATACTCTAGGCACTCTAGCCTAGCCAAGCGTCTTATCTGTTACAGGCGCTCCTTCGATACCGAAGATTATTTTGTGCTACGCTTATCCATGGTTTGTGTTTAGTGCTGCATTCTTGTTAGAGTTTAAAATGATGATAAAGTGTTGGATTTCCTGGTTTCTTCAGGCAACTTATACCACGCCCGAATTCCGGACGGGAAGAAAGACAACTTGTATGTGTTTGTTCTTGCATACGGGATATAAGTGATAATGAGTTCCAGTGTTTCTTAAATATGTACTGATTAACAAAATTACACGAATACTGAAGTAATTGATTATAATTGACATGTTTCTCATCTGAAGACACAACACAAAATAATTTGGAGCAGGGATTCTGAGGATTGCCTAATGATGATTAATCTAAGCACCCATCACTGCCTGTACGCTTTAAAAAAGTAATATATTTTTGCAAATGAAATTATCAGCGAAATTAGTTTTGCCTTTTACTCGGGAAAAAAGTAAGAGGGGTTACAAATGCATAGTTTGTGTTGTTATTTTTATTGTTGCGGTTTTCTAATAAACACAAGGTAATTTATAATTGGAGGGGAAATAATTTTATTTTTATGGGGAGTCATTTCCCTTTTTTATCTTTTATTTTAAGAAAACACATTTAGATATCTCGTTACTAACGACCAGAAACATCACTAAGGAAGCTATGACGGCAAAAACATCTTAAAGTTCAATTAAAAATCATTCTAACATCTTGCATTTCCCAATATTAATATTCATGCAATTAAAAGATATCGTCAAATTGATTGGCTTGCAACAAGGAACAAGAAAAAAAAACAATGGCATCGAGACAAGGTGGTATCTTACCATATACGGCCACGGCTGTTAGAAATGAAATTCGAGTAAGTAAATTTAGTACTTTAGTAAGGCTTAGTAAGGTGTAACAAGTTGACAAGTAGATTATTACTATTAATTAATAATAATAATAACTAATAGAAATACTAATATTAATATAGACGAAAAAATCGTTAGTTAGATAGTAATTAATTTTGTTATTGTCAGGGCTATATCCGATTATTATACGTTCCCAAATGGCAAATGGCTTATTTATATAGTTATACAGTATAGTATTAATGTAAGATAGTACAGCAATTAACTCTGTGTTCTCTTCCATTTTTATTTAGGTTTAGTTTTATAATTTTTATTTGTTAATTCAGGGTTGGGGTTAGGTTTAGTTATAAATGTCATGTGAAGTTGGGGTTAGGTTTAGTTTTAGATTTTAATCTTTAGTATGCTAGTAATAGTTAATATTAGTAATTGATAACTATGTCATGTGCTTTCATTACATTGCTAATAATGGAATTCAAAATTTTATTATTAAACTGATGATACTGATAATGGTAAAATCAGATTTAACATTTGCCATATTACATGGCAATGGCTGCCATCTTTGATGCTATGCCGCGTTACAAAGAAATTGCCTGGAAAATTCAACTATTAATATAAAGACTATTTAAATTTTTAATAGTCTTTATATTAAAATCAGTTTAATAATAACATTTTGAATTGCAATATTAGCAATGTAAATGAAAGCAGAAAGTTATTAATTACTAGTGTTACTAGAATACTAAGGTCTTAGTCTTAATTCTAAAGGTATTTAAAATTTATTTTAATTAAATTTAAATTAATAAATTAATTAGGCATAGGCCTAGGCAATATTAATAAATGATATTTAATAACAATCCTAATCATTTTTTAAAAATTAATAACAATCGAAAATCTCTCCAGAATTAAATGACATTATCAGTTAGATATCATTCTGATAAATCTTACTCTTACACATACACATAATAATGATAGATAACAAGCAATTAACATCAAAATCAGTATCAAGTGAACAACTCATAACTCATTTACTGGCTAAGCCACTGCATTGGGAGGACTATATAATAAATAATGTTTTATTTTTAATAGGGCGTTAAACGATCCATTCAAATTTAATTGTTAATTTTAGATAAATCAACAATTAATTCATTGTTAATTTCGATTAAAGCCAAAAATTAAAATGTATTATGTCATACGTAACACTTATTAAATGTTCTTGTTGAAAATCTCTGACTCTGGTGATGTTGATCTTCTTGTATGGTTGTGAGGCTTGGATGCTCACTGCAGACCTCCAAAGAAGAATTAATGCGCTAGATATGAGATGTTGTCGTAAGGTACTAAACATCTCCTGCACAGTGCACATCACGAATGAAGCACTCCGCAATAAAATAAGTGCTGTCATTGGCCGTTATGAAGACCTTCTCACCTCAATTAAAAAGAGGAAATTACGATGTTACGGACACGTGACAAGATCTGGAGGTCTCTCAAAGACCTTATTAAAAGGCACAGTCCATGGAAGAAGAAAAAGGGGAAGACCAAGGAAGAGATGGGAGGACGATATTAAAGAGTGGACCGGCCTGTCATTTAGCGACTCCCAGAAGGTAGCACATGACCGGGACACATGGCATGAGATAGTGTGAAGTTCAAAATGGTGCCCCAACAACCCAACGACGGGTTTAGGAATAGTTCAAATTCAAGTTCAAGTTGAAAATCTAAATAACAATGGAATGTCTCCTTTATATGACATCTTTTAACCAACTACAAAAAAAGAAGTGTGTTGACATTATTTGGTTCAAGTGATGAGCGGGTCTAATTGACCAGCCGATCTGAACAATCATTCACTTGGAAATAAGGTAACTGGCATGCACAAAACGGCCTTGGCAAGGAATGACATTAACATATATACTCAGGAACTTTCATCTCCATTTTGAAACACAGTAATTCATCAGAAGAGCCATCTATGAATTTAGACTCCATTACTTCCATTAGCTGAATACGCTTTTCATTTCGTTTGATAAGTGGGCAAAGTGTTAGAACCCTGGTAGGCAAACTTTATCAACATTTTGAACATTCCCGTCAGGCAATAGTTTAAACCAAAATTTTTGTGTAATCGTCAGGACATTTATTATTTATCGGCCGCTATATATTTTTTTTCTCTTTTTGATTTGCAATAATTTGTAGGTGATGGGTCGATTAATCATTATAAAGAATTTAATCATTAAAATTGTTTAACCATTAATCGAGAAATTAATCATTAATTCTACAGCCCTAATCTTTAATAATGTATCAGTACACTGTCAGTCAAAAATAAAACATAAATCACACATTGCCATTGGAAATCATATGTTTATTTTGTTTTTATTTATATAGGAAATCCTCCAGTCAGGAAATTTCTATGTTACTGAAGAGATAGCACGAGAAATGTCAGTTATAAATAATGCACTTGAACATTTAAGTTTAGATGATACATTCTTGACAACATCTCAGAACTGGCAGAAGCAACCAGGGAATTTCACTCCCGCTGAAACTGCTCAGCATCTTTCAGGTTAAATATTATTAAATTATTACAAAATAATATTTCAATTAAGACTTTTAATTTATATTTTAAATAAATATTTGAAGTAAAATAATGTGATTCAATAAGTCTGATAAAATTCAAAGAGCAAAGTTCTGAGAGACTATTAAATAGCTTATAACAATAATTTTTTAATTTAATCACATCAGGTGCCATGAATGCCATTCACAGAATTGGAATCTGTCTGCAAGAGTGCAAGTATCGATTGGCTAACAGTGTAGTTAATGGGAAACAAGAAAACCAAATCAGGGAATTACATCAATGGACCATATCAGTCCTTAAGAATGCTCAAAGGGTTTGACTTGTCAATTTATTTTTCTGAACAAAATATTAGCCCATAGTACTAATCATCATCATCCTTGACACTACACCCCATGTAGGGCCCTGGCCTGCTCCACCACATCCTTCCATTCAGATAGATCAATGGCTTTCCTTCTCCATGCTCGAACCCCCAGCTGGTGTAGGTCCATTTCCACATCATTGATCCACCTCAGTCTTGGGCAACCAGTGAGTCGTCATCCCTTGGTTTCTGTCTGTAAATAATTTTTGATGCTCTACATTCTGGCATCCTTTCAACCTTCCCTGCCCAACATAGTCTTCCTTTTTTTAATACTAGTGATTTTAGCTGGGTCTTTGTACATTTGGTATAGCTCTTGATTTGTACAAATTCTTCAGATATCATTTTCTATCAACCGGCCCATATAATTTCTGGAGGATTTTCCTCTCCCAATTGTTGAGCAGGTTCTCTGCCTTTCTGGTCAGGGTCCAAGACTCACTAGCGAACATTACTACCAGCCTGATAATAGTGGTGTATATTATTTTATTTGTTCCCTTTGAGAGGTTTTTGATTCTTAGAAGTTTTTGTAAGCTGAAGTAGAAGCAGTTGCCTGCTGTTAACCTTTCTTTTACCTCTAAAATTATCTCATTGTGTTTGTTTATAGTTAGTTACCCCTACATATTTGAAAGTAGCAACTCTCTCAAATTTGTGTTTTTTATAATGATATTATCATCCGTATGCGTGTTTTGTAACATAATCATGTATTTTGTCTTTTGTTCGTTTATAATGAGACCAGCTTTGGCAGATGCATTTTCAAGTTCCTTGAAAGCTTTAACTTTCTACCCAGTAGAGCCAAATTGTCTGCATATGCCAGGTACTGAAGTGGTTGGTTATTCAAGGTTCCTGATCATCTTTGTTCTGTTATGCCTCTCTGGAAGTAGTTAGTTATGGTTCCACTGGAACTAACATGTGTGCGTCTAATGATTTTCTCTAGTGTGATGTTGAATAGCTTACATGATAGTGAATCTCCTATTCTGAGACCGCAGTCAACTGTCAACTGCCATTGTCATATATATGAGCAGAGTTAGTTTGTTTTGGACTCCAAGTTCCTGTAGTGCATTGTATAGGTAATTCCTATTCACGCTATCATATGCTGTTTTGTATTTTACTTAAAGTTGAAATATGTTGATGTTATTTTCATAGCATCTCTCCAGCAGACATCTTATAGTAAAAATATGATATGTGGTTGATCTATTCTGTTGGAATTCACATTGATAGTCTCCTAGTATCGATTCACCATAGTACTAAAGTAATTTCAAATATTCTGTGTGAACAATTATTATTAAATTAATCATTTTTCATTTTCAAGTGTGTGGAACAGTTTTGGCCCTGAAGATATTAAAAATAAACTTATTTTATTTATAAAAACTTGTCATTTGTATATTTTAAGGAATTGGAGTCTTTTACATTTGATGCTGCTGATCGAATAAAACAATTTGGGGATACCATTGGAGTAACAGACAGGTATACTGGCTATCGTAATAACTTAAGCCGTGGCACTCGTGACCCATTTAAAATGAAAACAACATGGATGGATAAAGCTGGAGAACTAGGACTCATGAATAATCTTACACGATCTCATACTAGTAAGTTCAGTTAACAGGATACTTAAATCCATATTTACATATTAAAAATATGCCACATTAGCCCTTTTCTGTATATATTTTAAATTTATCCATTACACATGTGGAGATGATCTTTAATATTATTATACAAGACTTAACATAAATTTGTTTCTAAGAAATTATTTTAATGAATTTTATCAAATAATCAAACTATTAATCTAGATCTTTAAAAATTTCATATATTAATTCTGTAGCTTTGGGAAGTCCATCCCTTGATGAAAGAGTTTTGAGTAGGACAATGCGGTTTGTAGGGGAGCCATCTAATCAATTCAGTGAATTTGGAGGTGTGCCTCCAGCCAACATGGGCGCTTTAAAGAAACAAGTGAGGTTTGGAACTGTCAACCCACCAATGAGAGTAACCAGAGGTTTGCAGTTAATTTGATTTTAATAAATTCACTGTTAAAAAGGCTGATAAAGCCAAAGGCTATCCCCCCTACCCCTTTTTCTTTTGCCTATCCATAATCTATTAAATAACTAATTGAGTGTAGTTCTGATTTTCATGTTTAAATGGCTACATTTTTTAGAATCTCTAATGCAGTCCACTTGTTTTCTTTAAAAAATAAGTAGTTACACACTAATAAAGTTAAATTTTTTTAAATTTGAAGGATATCGAACCATAGACTCTCTGTACCCCAAGTCAACTGCTCCACTCAGTGGTGGGCCACCACTTCAATCAAGTGTGATGGATGAAGTGAAAACACTGAATGCTATGAATGCATGTGAACAGTATGACAGAGTTGACAAATATGCTAATATTGTACCACCCCAGAAGCGTCCATATGAGCTGAACAGCCCACAGGAACAGGTAAACAAAAACAGATAAAAAAGAATGAGAGGTGGGATAAACGCTTCAATTTTAGAAGCTGTGACAATTTATAAAGAAAATATATTGGGAAATAATTAAACAACATCCATTACTCATATTGTTATAGTTTACTCAAAATCCTAGGGGGCTCATTTAAAAATTCTTTATGTTAAGGAGAATTCGGAGACTATAAAAAAATAATGAACTAGAATTTCAAAGGCTTAAGTATAATAATAAAAGTTATAAAATTTTGGAAATATCATTTATTCATTAACGAAAAACATGTTCATTAATGGTAGCTATATTTATTTGAAATATCTTTTAAATTATTTTAGACATAAAGTATTTGAAAACTAAGTACAAAAATTTTGGAAAAGTCTAAAAGACATTCCTATAAACTAGTGGTTCCCAACCTTTTTTAAGTGGCGACCCATTTTATAAAAGCTACGTGACCTACGATCCCCATGAAATTTGAATAAGTGATTTTCAATAAAGTTCTTTATGAAATAGTGCAAATTTGCATTATAGCAAATATTTTTAGTCAACAGTTGGCGACCCCAAGAAAACCTGTCTCTACCCCTTGTTTGGTAACCGCTGCTATGAACTATATATCCGTGTTTAACTTTAACCTCATTAAGTAAGTTACAATCAAGAAAGTTGTATCATATTTAATATTATATTTTATTATTAATTTTATACCAGGCTGGAATAAACACTGTATTTCCTGGAAAGACGGAGTATATGCTGCGTTATACAGCCCCTGACACAAATGGAACCATATCAGAATTCAAAATCAATCCTTCTCCTGATTTTACAATTTATGGAAGACCAATACAGAGCAATGTCTTTCTTCCAAACTTCACAGAGTATCAAAGTCGATTTAAGTGGCCATCTGGGGACAAAGTTGTTAGGTTGCCATGGTTGAGAAATTAGCAAGGGAGAACAACACATTTTTAACCTTTAAATGTGACGATTTAATATTAGTAGCTTGCTATTATAACGCCATGGTTCTTTTGTTTGTTTGGTTGGGGTTTTTTTTTTGTCTGTGTAAAGTATGGTGGATTTGATAAAATTCATTTCATATTGACACGTTATTTTAAATGAATGTGCAGAAATAAAATGATTAACCCTGATGGTCAACAAAGTGAATGTAGGAGAGTTTTGCTATCAAAACAAGTAAAAGTATTACAGTTCATGCCTTTACCTAGCCAGGATGCATTGTCAGCTTGTTAAAGAATATTATTGATATTATTGATAGTTGATATAAATTATTTTAATGTAACATTTGTCGGCAATCGTGAGAGTTTTGTGGGATGTGGTGCACTTCTTAATCTGACTCTATTCACCTTTATTGTGGATAATATTGAATTCAAAATGATCCTCTTGTATTCTGCTTCTACCTATAATTATTAATGCAACAATCGATGAAAATATCCAGAGATTTGTTATGACCAATAAAAAAATTAGAACCTGCATTCAACAAAAATAACTTTTGATAAACTTAGATTAACATCTATGCAGGAGAAAGGGTTGTTTTTTTTAAATGTTAGAGCTGACAATGAGAATTAAGAAATAAGCTTGAAAACTTCAAGCAGGGATAGAATATTATGTGACCAAAATAGTTAGCTTTGTCTTTCTTATGATACCTGCTAAAAAAATTCCTCGCCTCAACATAAATGAAGAAGGCAATTGCATTCAGTTTATGTTATTTATTACGTGAGGACTATGCAAATATTTCAAGTATCTGATTTATTTCCTATAATCATCTGCTGAATAAGGTATCTAGCCTAAAATGTTTAGATTATTGTCCCTGTCATTTCTTTTCAATTTTAAGTTTAAACATATAATTTATTTGTATATTTTGTGATTAAAATTAAAGGACAAGAAATGGGCTCTTGTGGACATCAGTCAATGAGTGTGTTCTTCCCATGGTAGCATGATAAATAGTAAAACATCAACAAAATATTCCATGGCAATGAAGTAAAAACCACCACCATCTAAACTTTAAATGAAAGCTTTATAAAAATTATTTTATAGCATTTGCTCCAGGAATTGATGATAAATGATTTTTACTTGTACAGTTTTTTCCTTTAAGCTGCTGCTGTCACATAGATATTTGCTCGACACTGTACAGTAGTTTAGAATCGCAGTGCAGCAAATTTTGTAAAATATTGCACAAAAAATGGACCTTGTGCAACTTTGCACACAGACCAACAAAGCTTAGAGAGAATATTGGTCAGCCTCAGACAAGAATCACAAGAGCTATGGTTTCTATGATGATACTTTGAATTGGTATATAGCATTAAGATTTTCAATACAGTTTTTAACTGAAATGGTTGAAAAATATCCCATAACACTGTACATTTTTAAAATTCGATCTGTAGTGTTGTATTAGTTCCTTGTGTGCTTGAGTGCATAAGATAATTATTTTTCTTTAGTATTTGTAAGGTTTTCTAAACTCAGGCTACAACTACAAGTGATTTAAAAATTATTTCATTTCATTTACACTTTCTCTTTATGTAAAGAATGTTTCTGCACACAAATTTTGTTATCTTGAAATTATAACTGAAGAAAATCTTTCATATTTGAGATGCACCAATGGCTTGAGTCTATGTTGAGTTTTTTAAAAAGAAATTAATAAAAGTGTGCAAAATCTGGCCCAAGGTGCTGGTACAAGGTATTGTCACCCTTCAATTAATCTTATTATAAGCTAAATTTGATAATGTCATTTGTTAAATACAGGATGACTTGCACAATTAACACAATAGTACACAACTACATCTCTCATTTAGCTTAATCATTGGAAAGCTCAGTTGAAAGTTGGAATAAAAAACGTAAATATTGAAAACTGAGAGCCCTTTTATCTCGTCCGCATTCTTAATTTAGTGTCTTGCTGAAAAAATTTGAAGAAGCCTACCAGATACAGATATTTTAATAAGTGTTTTGAAGAACTTTAAATATTGGTAATTACATAGTTTAAATTTACCCAACATTTTCACATTTTACTTATTATCAATCAAATATTATTTTTTTAAAGTGTTAACTTTTAAACTATATATTATAAATTATAACCGATGAGAAATATATTCAATCTATGTATATATTTGTTTCTTTGCTGTTAAATTTTATAAAGGTTTACTTATGGTAATATTTTTAAGATTTTATAGTATGTTGATAAATTTTGTACGATATGGTGATTTTATTATATTTATCTAATTAATTAATTATGCAGAAAAAAATTTCCCAGCCTGTATAGTTGGGCTGCAATAAAGCTTTGAAAAAACATTTTATCAACATTTAAGAAAAAGCCAGTAAATATTTCTATTTAAATGGCGTGGCTTTGGAAGATAATGAGAATCTAGTGTTAGAGTTAACAAGACAGTTAAAGAGTCATACTTTATACAAAGGTGATTGACGGAAACATACAGCATGAATTTATATTCCAAAATCAGTTAATTAATCAATCAAATGTTGTTGTTTTCTGATTATTTATATTGTATGAAGTTATATAATTTTAACCATTATAACAGTAACCCATTAAAATTGTTATTTTCCATTTCTATAAAATGGACCAGCTATAATCTTGTATCTTTTTATCAGTTGCTTATGTCAGAGTTATTTTAGTTACATGCCACTGTGTAGAAAATGTTTAATTCCAAAGGATATACAAGTCAACATGTTAAAAGTGATTTTGTTATTTTTCAGGCTTTCAAAAATACTTTTTATTTGTTTATTTTTTTAATTATCATGTAAATAACTTTTTTTTTTCTTTTTGCTTCATCAGTATTATCAATAATAGTAACAATAAAGACATTCAAATCTGAACACCTACACCATATACTGTTCGATTCTTTGTTAAAATTTGAAACAAAAAAATATTGAAAGAGTGAATTCAGTTCTCATAAGAGAAGATTCACTGTCATAAATCATGGTATACTTCAAATAAGTTAAGAGTCACAAACTGAGGGGAGTGTTGATGAATGACTAATGCTGGAAAATTCCTCTGTTGACCTGGACAGGAGATGGGCACTGCCAGGTCTATCAAGCCCTGAGAAAGTTATTTATAATAAAAACAGAACTCCCCATGACCACGAGGTTATGAGACACACAAAAAAAACAACACTTGTGAGCAAATGATAAATGGAAAAAAAACACCTCTGAAGTTAGATTACAGTGCAGCAACCAACATGTTATTTAGAAAACCATTGTAGACTTAGGCAGACTGTAATAACACAATCAGCAAGAAAGCTTGAATGAATTGTAAACATGCTTAAGCCAAGGGACATAACCGTATATATATGATGTAAAAACAGATCAGCATCAGCTCTGGGTCCTGGATTGGTCAACGTTGAGGCATGCTTGCAATTTCCTCATGCTGTAGTGCTGTTCATTTTTTAATCACATTAAACATTTTCAATAACATGATATAAAATGCCTATATTTGTTCAATCCAAAGTAGGTGGAGCCCAGCCCAAACATGACAAAAGATCATTCCAAAGAGAAATGGATACAAGGATCAACTGAAAGCGAGATGACCCAAAAGTTTTACCAAAACACGCCAGGACCAAGCAAAAGTAACCCTGGCTGAAAATGCTATACTTAAAGTTAAAGCTGCCATAGTAAAATCCCCCCTTTTGAGAACTGACCATGTCCAACTCACAGCTACTGGATAAATGAAAGGGACTATGACTAAAAAATCTGCAGTACGCTCGGTTAACTTTTGACCAAATGTCCTGCCACGGATGGGTGTTTGCACAGGTCTGAATGATAGAGATTGTGTATATTATTAGTGCTTTTGTGATGCCTGCTTGATAAGGCTAACAAGTGTAACAATAAGATGGGTCATAAGAGATGCCCAAACCAACAAGGAAAAGTAGCATAATTTGGTCAATTAAATTCAAACAAGCTAAATCAACTTGTTAAATATTTGAATATTTGTGTACTAAGTGGTCAAAATCCAAATTTAAATAATTTGAAAACTTTCCTTCATATTTCAACATTAAGCATATATAAAATTTAACAGAGCTATTGTAAAAATCAACCAGTGGTTAAAGTAGATATTTAACTGACTATAAATACAGGAGGAACAAGTAAAAGTTGATTACTTTTAGCTACAATACATAAATAAATATATATGAATAATCAATTCATGAGTTAAAAACTGTTTATTTGGTTTGGTGTAAACATTTTATAAATATTTATATACAATGTTTTAAAAAGTAGAAATGCAGGACATCACATGTAACTGCCTCGACATATCAAGTAAAGTAACTATAAAATACATGCATTAACAATGATTTCAGTTTGAGAACTTCAGCAATGCTTTAACTTTTGTAGAGCATTTATATACACATTTAGGAAATTATTATTTTGTAAATGCTTAATAAATATTTTTAATCACCGACACACCTTTTAACTTCTTAATAAAAATCATAAGTTAAAGCAGTTTGAATTACTAGAATTTATTTCAACCAGGAAACAAATAAAATTAACTTTTTTTTATTTAGCTGAAATTTTAAAAATATTTATGTCAGTATTTTGATTGTTAAAGTAATAAACATTTTTTTTTTAAAAATTGGATGTATCAAAAAGTTCAGTGATTTAGTTATTAGCATAGCAAAGATGAAAGTTAAAGGGCATAACTTGTGAAGTTTATAAAATTGCAAATATGCTGGACTTAAACATTGAGTCAAAATACAGATAGATAAATAAACAAAGCTTTTAAACGCAACATTCTATTAGATTGATGATTTCAGCAGTATTAAAAGGAAGGATTTTTTCCAACACTATTTCATAAAAAAAAAAAATGTTAATTAACACTATTTCTAATTTTTATAATGAACATTTTTCCTGTTAGCAAACACATTCTTTTTGAGAATGTGTTGAATTTTTAATGTGTTTAGACTGAACAAGTAGTATTTTGCTGAT
Source organism: Radix auricularia (assembly GCA_002072015.1). Lineage (NCBI taxonomy): Eukaryota > Metazoa > Mollusca > Gastropoda > Lymnaeidae > Radix > Radix auricularia. The sequence goes on along the minus strand of MUZC01001082.1, from coordinate 181,105 downwards.
GATAATATTTTTGAATTAATAAAATGAGGACAAAATTTTACTTAGTTGGAAATATTATAAGGTCAGGATGGTAAGTTATCATTAATAAGGAAATATGACGTTTGATTTGGTATTTTAAATATTTAAATGCAAAAACATTATTTTTTTATCATTATTTATCTTTTAGTAAGGCACATTTAATTCATTGCTTACCATCTAACATTTAATGCTGTTTTGTTTCAAATTCCATAATCACAGTTTATTTCAAGGTTACCATTCTTATTTCATCTACATAAATCTTAACCTAAATAGAATGCAGAGAGGAACATGCAATGAAACTATCCAATAAACCTTTAAAAAAATGACACTTTAAAAGATTATTGTTATGTTTATGATAAAATTTTCCCTAAAAATATTAGCCAAAAATCAACTTTTTCCACTGTTTTGTATGTTGAGATTTATAAACTTTCCCGGCTCCACATGTAGTATGTGGGTGCTAGAGCCTTGCCCTGGTTTTCTAACGATATACTGGCCAGGATTGGTGATTATACATATCCCTTGCTCACCTGCAGCCTGTCCTGGCCGAGTTGAAGGGCCTAGTGAACGACCTTGGATGTAAGTATCAGAAAAAAGATTAACACCAACTTTTTTGGGTACATGATCATTTTCAAATTTCAGCTCTGTAGGTTGCCTCAAACCTGAGGTGCCTTCTTGGCTTGATTTAAGTAAAAATTTCTTGAGGACTTGATTCTGCTGCTGTGCCTTCATGACCAGATTACGGTTGTGTCCTTCTACTTTTTTTCTCTGACTCATAAAATGACCACTGGGATAGTGATCAGTAGGATCAGATGCTAATGGATCTTTACCCAGCTTAGTCTGACTGAAAAATATATTTCCTTGAGAGTGTTTGGTAAAATTCTGACTAGCATTTTGTGATTTATTTCTCTCCAATTTCGGTGATGAAGTTGACTCATCCGAAGTGCTGGTGAAATCCACGGATGGAGATCTTGAACTCTGTGGCGCTTTTACCTGTGCAGGTGTAGTGCTGAATGAAACGCGAGCGTTAGCCTCAGCAACAGTGTCTATGCCTCCCTGACTAGCTCTACCAAGATCATCAAATTTATAAAGCATCTCTGATGCACTGTCATCATCATCACTCGGTTGTTGTGTGGGATAACCAGTGTTCTTTCTCTTGAATTTCGTAGGCTTTTTGTCATCTGCACTTGAAAGTGATGGGACCACAAAGCTAATATGCTTGCTTGGAGAAGGTCTCCTTTCAGTCCTCTTTACAGAAGAGCCTGATGATGATCCTGATTCACTGCCACTCCGGTATCTACCTGGCTTCTGGAAAATTACAATAAGAAGTTTTAATTGTTTGGAAAGTAATATTAAAAACAGTTTGTTTTTTTACATGAAGCTTACTTTTTTACTTTTAACTTATGGAGTGATTTGTAAAAGAAACAAACACTGAGACAAAGCTTGAAAACTATGAGCATCAATCTTCTTGCCAGATTGAGACAGAAAGTCTAGAAATGCTATTTTTTTTAATTTTAAAAAATCACACTTCCTTTTTTTCTATCAAATGAAAATACCTGACATAAAATGAATCTTTGCGACATGATGTTGCTTTGTCTTTTTTTTTTTTTTACTACATTTGCAGTTCCTGTATGACAAGTTTAAATTTATCATAAAATATTTGCAGCTTACAAAACAAACATGTTTTATTACTTTATTACCCACTAATTTTCTAATGTTTAGACTATGATACACCAATATCAATATGATAAATAGTTATTGAACAAAAACACAATTTCTTTTATTAACTTCGTTTTAAAAAATGGGGCAGCTCATGTATAGAGTATGAAGTAATTTTTTTTTTTACTGGTTGCTTTCCAAATGAGTGAAACAAAAAAAGTCTTAAAATTATTATTAACCAAATAAATGTGAGTATCCAAGGGTCAATTAATTATTTGTTCAATTTAGGCTGATCCTCTTCCTCTATTTCCTATAAGATCACTTCATTAACACTTTCTCCATCCAGTAATAATTGAAACAACAGTACTGAGGTCAGTACTATTCGCTAATTTTTCTTCAAAAGACTACACAACACATTATAAGATCAAAAGGGGGGGGGGATGAAATCAAAGTTTCCTAGCCTACATAACTGTAATCTTGAAATAAATATCAAACTTATTTTTAAATCAATCATTTTTTTTTTTTCATTTTTTTTTGCATAACATGAGGCACATGATTATTTTTCCCTTCAGCTTATTGATATTGCAGTTACACAATTAGAAAATTGTTTAACCATTGGTATGATATGTCTTGTGATGAAAATAGGTAACATAAAATTTGTTACAGAAGAGACTCAGCAGTATTTTTACCTTTCATATGGGTGAATTGTTCTGTTCTAACCACTGATCACTTTAAGAGCAAATGCTATAACAACATGTGTTAGGAAAGCCATGATGTGAATTCAATTGTTATCACTACAAATCTTAAACACAGGCATAATTATCTTAAAAAATAAAAGTGAAACTTTTGATGTACATGTCTTTACCCGCTTATGTGTCCTTTCTGTTTGCCGGGTAAAATAAATTAGGGCTGCGGAAATTAATGATTAATTAATTGACTAATCGCTACTAGTTTAAATTGATTATAATTTATTTTTGTTGTTAATATATTAATAATTTATATTTTCTAACTTACATACTTTTCCTTCATATTATTATTTATTCAGACGTGCATACATAAACAAAAAGGTTTCTCTTCCTTATTTCCTGCATGGCAGAACAAATTTGTTTTGTTACGTCACAAAAGTTTGGAGCCAAGGCATTCTCACCACTTAACTGATTTCATGAAATAATGAATCCCTACTTAACGGGATCTATATATGCATCATAATAGTATAGTTAATCGATTAAATTCTTTCCCAATTAATCGAACACAAAATTTGTAATCAGTTCCAGTCCTAAAATGAATAATATAATTTATAAAATGTTCTAAAATATAGTTGTTCGATGACATGTAGAATAAAATATTTTTATCACTAATTTTTAGTTCTATGAATTTCATATTATTATTGGTATTGGTTGCCTTTGATTTTAATCAAGAGAATTTTGTCAAGGGGGATTATGATTACTATTAATATGACTAACTTGCTTTTAATATAATTTAAATATTTAAATTATTATAAGTAATACAAACAAATACAAATAAAAACCCTTTTTTCCTAAATTTCCAGAGACATGGGAAATTTCAAAGATATTAGAAAATTGTTGAATATGGAAAAAAAGGTTAAATTAAAAAAACTTTGGACATTCAAAGGGATTTTGCAATATATGCAATGATATGAATTTAAAAAATTGTTGTGCCATTAATGAAGTGATTCCTGATTCATGAATAAGAAAATAATTTTTTGAAATTCTCAACTATTTACAGTTTCTAGTCTAGAAAAACCTTCTTACCTTTTTTTTTCTTGACCTTTTAGAAAGCTTATGGTATGCACGATAATGTTTTCTCTCAGCTTTAGTCAGATCTTTTTTTGCACATGATTTATAAAAGCACTGAGGAAAATAATTTTTTTAATTAAACTTTGCATTAAAAAAATCAAAAACGAATAATACTTGACTTAGATTAAGATAAAAATAGTATGCTCATTAAAGCTTTTACCAATATTTGTAACAATGCAAAATTTTTAACTTCTTATAAAATTATTAAAGGATGTTTGTTTTTGTCCTGGCAACTCAGGCATTTAAATCCAATCAGGAGATGTCAATTAAAAATAATAAAAGATCACCAATAAGCCAAGATTTTTGTTTTACTTGCATTACTGAAATAATTTGCATAATTTACTTAATTAACTTTACTAACCTGGCAATGTAAAGATATTTGCCCCATATGTTCAGTTATGTGTTTCATTGTTTCATCAACATTGCATCGTGGCTTAAACCTTTTACTCTATTAAAAAAAAAAAAAAGTAATCTTTTAGCTATTATTTCAACATAATTTTTAAAAAATTATTTAAGAAAGATCCCACATTTAACAAAATAATTTTATTGAATAATAAAAAAAAAAAAACTCACATTTTGAGAAAGATCAAATTCTGGAAGGTAGCGGTCCGCAACCGTTTCCACTGGTGAAGGTTCAGGGGATGTATGATCATTTGAAAAGGGCACTGTGACAGAGAGAAATGACCACATTAAAATACTGAACAACATGAAAAGTACTCTTATATACCCTTTATTCAATGCCCATCAACAAAGATAAAAGTAAAATGTGACAATAAATATTCTTGACAACTTTTAATATATATGACTTACAACAAACTATAATTAAGTCAAGTCTGTTATAGAAAGTAATAGAAACAATTGATCTTAGGTGTACAAATTGATATTTTGTTCATTACATATGCAACAACAATAATTTAAATAAATGCATTTAATTCTGCCAGCTTTCAAGTGACTAGACTTTTAACATGGTAATTTTTGCTTACAAACTCACTAGTTTCATAATTATATTGATCGAGCCATTTTTAAAAATCATAAAACTGAATATATTTCAATTTAACAAGCTTCAGTTGTATTTCATTGAACCATGGTTCCATTAATTAAAATAATAAAATTTCAACTTGAAAAATTTTTTAAATTGTATTTATAAATTTAATTATTTTCCAGAGACAATATATGCAAGGATCAAAATACAAAAACTATTTTTAAAATCTTTATAATACATTATGAAAAACATAGCGTGAAAGTGTTTAGTAAGTTGCAAATTTATTTTCAAAAACAAAATAGCAAAGTTAGACAAAAATGATAATAGGAACAAATAAAATGTAATATAAACTTGCCTTTTTTGTCTTTCACATGGTCCCATACACTGTTTACCACCTGGCGTGAAAGTGTCCGGTAGTAAACATCAGTGATGAGTTTTCCAGATCTAGATAAGCTTTCTTCTACATTTAGCTTTAAGGGGGTATCCATCTTTCAAGATTCTTCTTAAAAAATAAATAAAATTACAATTTGAATATTGAAAAAATTTGCTGTGGTAAGACAATATTAAATTAAGCTGCGTAGGTAGCATTTGCAACACTAGGTCAATTTTTATTTTTCATAAATGATTAAATATTTTTTTTAAAAAGTAAATATAATATTAAACAAACTTTTTAACTATCCAAAATTAAATCAAATTTACTACTATAATATGAATTTGTATTAATTTAGGGTTATCTAAAGAATGTATTGCCACATTAACTTATGCAGATATATATAAAAATTGAATTAATTTTTCATTTTAAATAAAAGCCAACAGATACCAGTGTTCCTGCATTAAATCTAAATTCAAATTCCAGGAATTTTCTAGGACATCTCATGTGACAAAAGAATTTTCTTAAAAGCTCTGTGACCCTCAATCTTGATACAATTGTAAAAGGCATTTTTGATGAGGTCCTTTTTTTAAAAATTATTATTTTAGTATTACATGTATTTTATTTTAAATTACGTCTAATAATTGAGTTGTTTGTTACACCAACTTCTTAGTGTAATTTTTCAACATTTAACTAATTTTTTGCTTTTGTTTTTACACAGAGAAGAGTTGAAGTTAACTCTCACAGAAATAAATACACACAAATAGAACTTAAAGCCATTGTCACATTTGCTTATGAATGATACATATTCTGTGAGTGTGAGGTTTTTTTTCATTAACAAGTTGCATGCATAGGAATTATTCAGAAAATCTAAGATTTTTATCTTATAATTCAATGGGAAAGCTGTTTACATCAAGGGAAGCAAAGATTAGATTTCAAGAGCTCAGAGACACAATGTTAGAATTTTATTTTCAAGGCTTCAGAACTCTAGTAATCTCTTCTTTCAAATTTTCTTTTATTTCACCCTTAGATTCATATACCACATGGAACAGTTCCCAGAATTAAATGGAAAAGACGTAAACAAGGTAATGGTTAGCCTGACCGGACTTAACAAAACAGCGAATGTTTCGGCAAAGAGCCTTTATCAACGAACATACAATACACAAATAAAACGAAAATAAAAATAAAAAATGAAGGAACTTAGCTGCGGTGAAATCCAAAGTATCCAAAGTATTTCACCGCAGCTAAGTTCCTTTTATTTTCGTTTTATTTGTGTATTGTATGTTCGTTGATAAAGGCTCTTTGCCGAAACGTTCGCTGTTTTGTTACGTCCGGTCAGGCTAACCCTTACCTTGTTTACGTCTTTTCCATTTATTTTGTATAAGCCTGATTGCAGTCCTACCCCTCATTTTGTTTACAACAGTTCCCAGACATGGCAATGTTTCCACGATTTATTTTTCTTCACCAGTTTTGCAACTTGGACTAAAATGCTCCATAATAAACATAAACTGAGATTAAATTAGTTTTCTTTCCTTAAAGTTTCAGGTGAAGCCTGTTTTGCTGTTCTGCTCAATATGCAACTCTTTTCAACCAAGGTTTTTCTAAAATATCCCTTGCACTTCTGGTAACAACTTTATTTGATCTTTCAATGCAAAATCATGATTTGCATATTTTAACTTTAAGATATCATGTCATTTAAAATATAAAATGCATTCAAGTACATATGTGTAAGTTGGCACACCCACAGAAAATTCATCTATGGTTTGAGAACCCAGTGTCCTACAAATACAAAAAAATATTCACTTAGACTTAAAAATTGAAAATGGCTTATCAACTTACTTGAAAAAGTAAAAATGATTGAAACAATCATCACAATCACTAAGCGTCATTCAGTAGTTTCTACAGATCATGGTCTGCTTAGTTTAGCTTGATCACAAATCACAAATCCAGCATGACAATGACTGAACCATATCATTATCATCGTTATATTGTGCACTGAGTCTGAGTGTAACAATGGACTTTGATGATCACATTAATTTTAATAATAAGTTATTAACTTATCATAATAATAGTTAATTACCAAATGGTGTTAACTTACTGTTACATTGTTAAGATAATGAATGTTACGACAATGAATATGGATATGAGGTACAGTTACAGAATCTGAAGTGGGGAAGGTAACCAATGCCTTTGCCAAAGGTTTTCATTGTCTTTGATTTATGATTAAGTTTAATAATAATATTATTGATATATTTATAATATAAATATGATGAATGAAAATGGCTTTCTAGTTTTAGTTTTACAATAGTATTTTGTCTATATAGTTATATTATAGTCTAAAAATTTAAATGATAAAACTTATGACTAAAATATGACATAATGATTATTGAATTATTATTGACATGAATAAAATAATGGTAATCCTGCAGTTTCTACACTTATATTATTTCACAGCAAAATTTAATTATCTTGTAAGAACTTACATTTTTAATTTATTAAAATTTAAATGCATTATTATGTTGTATTTTTGCTATTACAGTGCTAATTTTAAGTCTCATTAATTTCTAAGGCTTTTATTTTTGGCCCCTAAAGCTACATAATTGGAAAGGGATACATCCATTTTGATATCTAGCACCCTACTTGCCATGTTGTCACAGTATGGCACCAAATGAAATTTTCTCATCATATAAAAACAAATAAAATAAGAATCAAACATTTAGTAACAAGTGGATAGCCGAAGGCCGTTGTTAGGCGATAGGTGCTAGTCATACATGATTACAGTCGCTGTATGGATCTTAGGCAAAGCATTTAGATGCAATGCCGATGATGAAAACCAAAGCACCCGTTGAGGGTCGGGTTACTCCGAAGCGACCGTTTCGCCCCCCTCAATTAACTAGCAACGCTGTTGAGCAGTGCCGGTTTAGGGCCAGGAGCGCCAGTACGGAATAGCAAAAGGTACCACTAGGAAACGCTATTGGTCGCCAGCTCTGAGGAAACCTTCCGGTGGGGGTCAAACCCTAGTTAGGTCAGTGATGATTCCCACGCTTTGCGGCGATCTAAACTAAAAGACTCGTAAGCTTTGCCGTGGTGGCGCCAAAGTGATACTATGTTGATAGCGAGTCACTGTAGGAAAATTCCACACCTCCCTCGGGAGGCACACTTTAGTGGGAGGCGTTTTCGGCCCAGTGCCCTGGACGCCCAGGTGGCCGCTTGTAGCAGCGACCGCTCCGGGGGGGCTTCTCAGCCCTTACACCCCTTAGGGGGCCAGAGGGCTGAGGGGGTTTTCCGGGAAGCCCCATGAAGAGCGCAGGCGGACTGCTGATTTCTTCCACATGTAGGATTTTCAGTAACAAGTAACAAAATAAAAAATGAAATTGTCTTTAAAATATTTATTAACATTTAAAACTCTATTCAGAATGCAGAACTAGTCACAAACCATAGAAAAGCGTAGGAAGCAACAATCTTCTGTATAGAAAAAGTGTCTGTAACAGATAAGATGAGCGCTAAAATACAACATAGAATAATGCATTTAATTAATTAAAAACATGAGTTCTCACGAGAAAATTAAATTTCGATGTTATACAACTGTAGCCTGTAGTAGACTGTAGAAACTGCAGGATATATGAAAATGAAAAGAAGATTGATCCAATAAAGGAGGATTTCAGTGCGATATCCTGACTAGATAATTATTTTTAAGTTGTGCTCTATTTAAAATATCACATTATGCAAAACCTTAATTTTGGTATCAATAATTCAATAAATAGAACAAATGGCATTTTTCAAGTCCTTTCAAACCAACTTGCCAACTAGATCTTAAAGCTATAGTTGGATATAGGCGCAATAGGCTCAATAGGCAATAGCCTATGCCTGCCTAAGCGGATGCCTATAGTGAATTAGCCTATAGCAGGGATGCCCAAAGTCCGGCCCGCGAAGCAATTTTTACTGGCCCGCGACCTCATCTGAAATAATTAAATAACTAACGTATTATTTTTTAGCAACATTAAATATAAGAAAAGTCGCCAAGTTGTACCGTTTTGATAACGTCAAAGGATGGCAAAAGTCGATAACATTGTATTGTTTACCAATTACTAGATTTCAGTCTTAAAGACTGACAATATTTGGTTCTGTTTGTTCTGCTGTCTGTGACGTTAAATAACCAAGTAAACGATATATTTATTTATTGCTGATGGCTACCGCCATGACTCGTGAGCACAGTTGACTAGCAAAACTTGTCTGTAACAAAGTCAGCTTAGTCAGGCTGGCAAAGTTTTTAAACTTCACTGTATCATTCATAAAGAAGTTCTTTGTGCTAAACACCTTTCATGTGATCGTGTCCTTAAGCAAGTGATAAAGGATATGATATCTATTTGCTCTAAAACCCTGTTTCACAGCCAGTTTTAGCAGTGTCTTCTTGACATCCAGAGAGAATACAAAGATGTTATGTATGACAATGATATAAGATGGTTTAGTCGGGGGACAGCACTTCAGCGCGTCTACACATTAAAAAAGAAATTGGACAGTACATGGAAGATAAGGAAAAAACATTTCCAGAACTATCTGATGTTGCTTGTCTTGCATAGTTTGCATTTTTGATGTGAAAAGACATATAAACCTTCTTAACACAATTCTCCAAGGGCACATTGCAGTGGTAAGCCAATTATATTCACATATCAAGAACTTTGGGAACAAGCTGCAACTTTTTCAAAGGCAACTTTCTCAAATGCAGCCTAATACCACACATTTCCCCTCACTGCAGGAAATCATGACAAGTTTACCAGAAAGAAGCTTCAATTGGCACATGCATTAGGTATGATGCAGATATCACATCCTTGGCTGATGAATTTCAAAGACGCTTTCATGACTTAATAACTATTGAAAAGATAAACATGGTTGTTTTTATTAAATCTTCATATTTTTATGTAGACTTTGATAATACTGCGGCAATCTGCAGCTGGAAATCATTGACATTGAGCTGCAAACTGATGCCGAGTGTCGCAGCAGACAATTTCTTCTCTTTGACTTTTAGAGTAAGCTTCATGGTTAAAGAGAGATTAAAAGGAATTTGAACATTTGTAAAATATATTTGTTTTAAAAAAATGCTTAGCTTGTTTGGCTCGACATACTTGTGTTTTAACAAGATCTGTGTGAGGACGAGAATAAGTGTAAGTGACTCTCAACTACGTGATATCATTCGCATCAAAACCATGTCATTGGGCCTGACCTCACATAATTTACTGTATTCAAATATCTCAGTTTCAAGTTTCACCATTCACATTACAATTTTACAATAAAAACTCACCATAAATCATACTATGTCAATGTCACTTTTATAATATTATTTTAATCCGGCCCGTGAATATCTTTGTCTTTGGATAAAGGAATATGGCCCGCCATACAAAAAGTTTGGGCATCCCTGGCCTATAGTTATAGTACTTATACTTATAGTATAGTTATAGCCCATGTAGCCTATGCCGCTAGGCCTATAGCCTATGGTTATAGCCTTTACTGACTATACCATACTATACTATACTCAACTATACTGTAACTATACTCCCTAAACTTAAGTTAAACACCTTAAAACAAAATTTTCAATTTAAGGGCCTTAAAATTGAAAATTTTGTCCTCAAGTACCTACGGACTACAGTGGAACCTGGAATGACAATTTGATAATTATAATTGTTTGTTTGTTTTCTGAGAGGAAGCAATCTTGGTAATACCGAAATATTTATGGTATCAAAAAGTTGATTGTTAGTTTTACTTAAATGTTTTTAGTTTGTTTTCTTTCTAATCCGAAAAAGTCCATGTTGTCTCATTTGAATTTGGATCTGAAAATTGAACAACTACTTCTTCACCGAGATCGGAGTTAAATCAGCAGTAATTCCGAAATGCTGAATATTTCTCCACCTTCATAAGTGAAATAACTTAATTTTTAAAATGACGATTTTTTTTTTTTTTAAAGTTCAAACTGAATGAAATTTTAATTAAATATAATTGAAATTCAAAAATCTATCTTATTTAGCATTATTTTCTGACTGAAACAACCCTTTAAAGTTATAGAGAGAAACTGACGCATTTCCTGAAACTCTGTGTCAATGTTTACTGCTCAATACTGCTCATCGTATCCTCGTTTTTTAAAATTGGTCTGCATATTACATTTGTATTTAAAAGTTCAAGAAGTGAATAAAATTTTTAAAAAATAATAATAAAGTTGTACTACGTTACTGGTGTTTTCTCCCCTTAAGAACAAAGACGATTTTCAAATGACATTGTCATTGAGTTACACATGACATCTCTCTCCAGTCCCCTCCCTCTCTTCCGCCCACTCTCTCCATCCTTTCCTCTCAAATGCTCCTCTGTGGAGCAGATTTTTGCGTCATACGTTCTTATAAGAATGCACAGTTGGCGCAGCGTTCGCGCTATGAGTATGGCACAATGCCCGGCATTCCTCCAGATCCGGATCCCAAATTATTTTACACAAATAAGAGGATGTATCGTACATCTAAGTAAATTATTTATGTATAGAACACATCGTAAGTGTTATTTATTGTCCGATAACCAATAATAAAGATTAAATACTGTAATTGTCACTCAGCGTTTGAAAATACATGTAGTTGCCGAAAATGGAGTTAATTCAAATCCTGCCAGTTGTGCTGCAGGTAAAACAACAAAATGAGGGGTGAGACTGTAATCGGGCTTATAAAAAAAGTAAATGGAAAAGACGTAAACAAGGTAAGGGTTAGCCTGACATGACGTAAAAAAACAGCGAGCGTTTCGGCAAAGAGCCCTTTTCAACGGACAATACACAAATAAAACAAATATAAAAAATTTTAAAAAATGAAAACTTAGCTACGGTGAAATCCAAAGACTTTTATTGACTCTTTTGATTTCACCGCAGCTAAGTTTTCATTTTTTCATTTTTTTTTTATATTCGCATGTCCTGGCACCTTCGTGGATGGATTGGTGCCAGGTGGACCGGTCCATTGCAGCTTCTTCCCACGTGTCTGGTTAGATGGCAAACGCTTTCAGATAGGCTTTCAATGTGTCTTTGAAGCGTTTCTTTTGTCCACCATGGGACCGCTGGCCATGCTGGAGATCGCCATAGAAGAGTCTCTCTTTGGTAGTCTCTCATTTGGCATTCGGGCTAGATGCCCCGCCCAGTGAGCTGTGACTGCATCAGGAGGGTTAAGGTGCTGGGGAGGCCTGCTTTAATTTGTACCACTGTGTCTGGAACTTTGTCCTGCCACTTTATGCCAAGGATCTTCTTGAGGCTTGTTGTGTGAAAGTGGTTCAGCTTTTTAGCATGGCGTTGATACACGGCCAATGTTTCGCATGCATAAAGCAGTGTAGGGACCACCACTACCTTATATACTTTCACCTTGGTCTTGATGGTAATGTCTATTCTGTTCCAGACATTCGGGTACAACCTGCCAAAAGTGGAGCTGGCCCTGGCAATTCTGACATTCACTTCGTCATCGATGGTGACATTTTGAGACAGTGTGCGACCTAGGTAACTAGGTATGTGAAGCGTTTCACTGCGTTGAGTTTCTGGCTGTTGACAATGATGTCTTCACTCTTCTTTGTGTTAATTGTCAGACCAAAGCTAGTGCAGGCGCTGGAGAACAGATTAACACTGCGTATCATGTCCTCCTCTGAGGCAGCATTGAGGGAACAATCGTCAGAAAATATCAGGTCCCTGATTGTGTCTGTCCTGACCTTGGTTTTTGCCGGAAACTTCAGAAGGTTGAACAGTTTGCCATCTGTACGGTCCCTCAGATTGACACCAACATCCTCGTTTCTCATGGCCTCTGTCAGCATGGCAGAAAACATGATGCTAAACAGCTTTGTTCCAGGACGCTTCCCAGCTTGACACCATTTGTGACTGGAAAAGGGTCAGATGACTCTCCTCTGTCCAGGACTCTGGTCTGCATGCCTTCGTGGAATTGTTGCTGCTACGTACTCATTTTCAGACATATCAGCCAGCTCAAGGAACTGTGCTTTCCACACTAAAGACTTACTGATTTAAAAAATAAAAATGAACGTGTCAATGTCTTTGCAAGCATCTTCTTTGCATAAATCTAAGTGGTGGGCAACTACTCCAATGAACATGGTATACGTTAGCAGGATTTTTTCCACGCCCCGTCCTAAAAGAGTTATCAGAAATGTCTGCGCGTGCAATGAAATCTCTGTTACTGTCGACAAATTTACTGTCACGTGATAAAAACCCAACAAACACTGTAAATACCACATACGTAAAAACTTTGCTTATAAGATAAAAGAACATTTTAAGTCACTGATGTGTTTGTGTTCTCTTTTAGTGATTTCATGTAAATGTAAGAAACTTTGCACAGAGAAGTTCACCAATAATGGCATCATTCACTACCGAATTGTTAAAATTTCAAAAATGGAAATGGTAAATTCTTGCTGCGCCATGCAACTATCAAGTATTAAAACATTCAGTATAAAGTCTATGGTTGTGAATGTCTTGAACTGCAGTCATGGATGTGTTCATATTAATAACCGATAGGACGTTAGCAATTTCAATAAACACATTTCCCTGGTCACATTCAGCATTAATGCATTGTGCTTTTTTATCCCAGGTGAGCCTTTCTGTTAACATTCGACTGTCCAGAACAAAGCTTATGCACAACAGCTGTGGCATTTTTATTGATTATTTTTCGTTTAAAATAATTCAGCTTCTAAATTCAGCTCTCTAATCTGCTGGGCGATCTCCTCATTTGACTATTGCTATCTAGCATATTCCACAAAACACACCACCGTGCATGTGTGAACGATGATTAGTAAACAGCAGCCTCCTTCACTAGGAAACTTAGCAGTGCGTGCATCATTCATTGAACCATTCTTTGAATTTTATCTATACTTTTTCTTAGAAAACAAAAAGATCTGTCGTTTTGCTGAACAGACTTTAATACATAATGGTTAAAAGATTATTTTAAAATTAGCCGTAAGTTTTAATTTTCTCCTTACTTAATGAAATTTGCTGTAAGCTAATCAAAAATTTCTATGCCCTTTGACAGATCGCTGTGCAGCTTCAAAGAAACAATTTTTTTTGTATAATTGTTACTCTGAGCTACAATTTAATTCTGCAATACCTCTAAATATCTAGACTCGTTTTATATCTTACCACCCACTACATATTATGTATGATTGGCCGCCAATATCAAATCATAATCTGTTTTTTGGCATGTGACTCGCCAACTTTTAAATCGGCTATCAGATCTGGGTCTCACCTGATACTGATATCTGCCGGATACCTTGTTCGTAGGTTTTCTAAGGCAGTGCTTCTCAAACTTTTTAGTATGGTGGATCGGTGGGATTTTTTCCATTGCACTATTTTCCCTGTACTACTGTGGTAGGAAAATGTAACTTATTTATTTGAATGTGCTTATTGCCAAAACTTTGACAAATTCTATAGGTTAGTATTAGGGCTGCGGAAATAACCATTTAATTTCTTGATTAATCGGTAAATTATTTTATCGATTAAAATTATTTTAATCGATAAAATAATGATTAAAATAAAAGAAATGTTAATAATGTTATTTTTTTAAAATCGATTTATTGATAAATAATTAATTATAGTTTTTGTTTATTTATTTTTTCTACGTACAAACTTCTCCGTTAAAAAAGTTAGGAAAGTTCAAACTTTAAAATAGCCTGTTTTATAAGAACAATGATATATTTAAAATAAAAAAAAAAGATTGTATTTAATTATTTAGTAATAGCAAAATTTAAATTCATACATTTTATATTGAGCTACTTATATTTAAAATAATAACGATATTATATCTTTTAAATTAAATTAAATGGCACAAAATGTGAAGGAAAACAACCTAGTAAAAAAAGTGACTATGAGGTCTTAGAAAAAAAACCATAACTTTTGAACCACTTTGGATAAAAAGTTGATATTTTATCTTTTTGTTAATCTTCAAACAATTTCTATATGGCTGTATTACGTTTATATTTTAAAATTAATTAGAAATTTAAATTCATGCGACTAAACTTTAATACGTTATTTAACTTATTTTCATTAACTATGTTTTAGAAATAACTTAATAGAAATATTAATTGCCTGTTTTTATTACTTCCTTTGAAATTTTCAGTTTAATGACGTCATACATCTTCATTTCTAGCCTTAACAAAATTATCGATTAATTAATCGGTAATTTTTCAAAAGTTAACGATTAAATTTAATTTAATCGATAACAGCCCTAGTTATTATTAATGATTCCAAATGAAGAATTATAATTATGTTCTTCATTGTAACTTCTGCAAGCGGGACCGGCAATGGATGGCCCATGTACCAGCACTAATCCATGGACCACCACCACTTTCACTGTTGGAAAAGACCTCTTGATTTCTAGGTGTAGATCAACTTAGTACTCTATTTTGTTATCTAGCATGCACATTGAACATATTGTAATTGTCAACCATAGAGAAAAAAAAAATGAACATCTGATCTAACTCATATTACACATGATAATCCCCAATTTATGCTTCCCAAATTTATAACATATGATACATTACTTAACCATGGCTTAAAAAAGAAAGTTGAATGAATTTGTCCCATTTTTTCCTTTTACTATTATAATAATTGTCTCATCTCATTAATATATTTTATAGTCATAATTGTTGATGCCATAGAAGTAACCACTAATTGAAATCAATTATTGTGCATTAAATATATATATCTATATATATATTAAGAGTGAAAGATTAAAATTATTGTAATAAAGTAAATTTATTTTAGACTCTTATAATTAAACATCTCAAACAGAATAAGTGAATTTACAGTTTAGGTATTTTCTTGATAACTAAAATTGAATTTTGCTACCAAAGTTTATGAATGTTTTAATTTTTCCATTTAAATATATATTTACATAAATAAAAATTAATTTACTTTCATTTAGGCATTGCTGATGATTAAAAATGACAGTCACGCTTTTCAACCACAAACTGACGAAGTACATTTTTAAAGGCAGTCAAGTTTTATTTTCCATAAATTTTTATTAGAAAAAGGTTATGTCATGAATCTCTATGTTCCTTTTTGGGATTAGCCACTAAAAAAGGTGATTTCCAAACTCTGATTTTTACTATAAACTTGTCATTAGAAGTTCTCTCAGGATAAATTTTAAGAATCTTGACTCTTTTCACTTTAAGTTGATCCTCCACTTTTTCCATAACCAAATCAACATAGTCACCTTCATCCATCTGTTAAGAATGACATAAAATAACTAATGAAAATATTTTAACATTTATTTGCTCAGGTGATTTTTTTCCAGGTAAAAATAACATCTTGATTGTTCATCAAGTTTATACTATTTAAAAAGATCATCATTATTAGTTGTAGATATTGTCATTGAAGTGATGTTTTTAAAAAATCTTAAAATTAGAGTTTAAGCATAAAATTCAAAATACTTTAACATTAAGCTTGTACTTTAAATAATTGTCAATTAATGTAACCTCTGCAATAATTAAGAGTTGGTAATAAGAGATTTTTTATTTAAAATTCAATGAATTATTTACATTTCAAAATGTTGTAAAGAAACTGTAGACATTTTGTTACCTTTTAGCAAATTGAATTGTAAATAAAATGTAATATTATGACTTATTTACTAGGAGAATTACATAAGTTAATTTTTAAAAAAATTATTTAGTTGGATGGATGGATTTAACAGAATGATAGACAGTCCCTTCAAATGGACCCAACAAGGCAAGCAATGCAGAGAAAGTCACAAGAAAACTTGAATGCTGAAATAAAGCTGGTAAAAACTTAAAACCACTGACATGTTTGACAGAAACCAAATGTTTCTCAAAGGAAAAAGATGATGACAAACACAAATGATATTTCAATAATTTCATAAATTAGAAAAATGCATATAATTTACAATACAGTCAAACCTCTTATAATGAATTTGTTCCAGAGTATTACTTATTAAGCAAAACACTCGTTATGCTAAACAGATTTTTCCATACAAATCAATGTAAAGTACAATAATCTGTTCCAGTTCCATGCTGAAAAAAATTATCATTTTTCAAAAAATTTATTCAAATAAAATTGATTATGAATTGTTAAAGAGTGAAACAACTAGAATACAATTTACATTTGAAATAAAACACGTAAACAAAAATATGAATTTATGAAGAATAATAATTTCTTTATAATTTGAAAACTGTCCAAAGACATTTGCTTTTGCCTAAGCTTCAAACTTTGACGAAAATGTGTAGTAACTGTTTTGTAGACATTCTTGACACTCCAATAAAAGCATCCAGGTTCTTGAGAATAGTGCAGATTGTTGATGTTGGCCGATTGTAGTTGCATGCTAGATTAGCAACCTTGTTCCCGCTTTACAATGGTTTTTCATTTCATTTCAACATTAATTTTTTTTCTCTCTCATATGATTGTCTTCTTGTGTTTTTTTTTCGGAGGACATTTTAACACAGGTTGGTATTTTGCACATACAAAAATTACAAATAATGTCTGAATACATAATTTCTAAAAGTGGTTGATCACACACGAATACAATATGATAACAGAGTGCTTAACACAGAATATATGTATACATCGGGCGCAAGTGCTGACTCAAAAATGAATTTCCAGGAAAAAGGGACTTTCCCTTTCTGCTTCACTTGTTATGCAAATCTTCATTCGTTAAAGGAGCAACTTTTTCCAAAATAATTTTGCTTGTTATACAAAAAACTAGTTATGAGGGGTGCTCGTGATGAGAGGTTTGACTAATTTATATATCATAAAAAATTAAATTTTTAAGGGTAAAATTCTTTTGCTGATCAAAGAGAATGAAACCATTTTTCCAAAACACAGACATTGCACATCCCAACAGCAAGGTAAAAATCCCTAAAAGTATGCATCATATATAAATACAAGTAGATTACCATTTTAATAACTAAAATTACAGCCACAAAAAATTAAATTGACATTACCATTCAATAATGACATACCTTAACTGCTTTTTTACTCATTTTTTCACCATTTAGAAGAAGTCCAGAGCCAAAGAAAGCTTCTTCCAATCGACTGAAATAAAAAATAAAATTTTACTTGGAAACTGCACAATATCCTGATATAAAATAAAGTTGAAAATATTTTGTTCTTAATGTTAATATTGTTAATGCACATTTCCTTTCTATATGCTTTCATTATTAAGAAATATTAATTATTATATTACAATGGTATGCTCATCAGCTAAAACCATAATTTTTAATAGTATCTATATATATATTTTCCTCATGGTCCAACCATGCCAAAAACCAAGCAAGCTGTCTAACCCCACCGACCAATCAGCTGCCAAGAAAAGGTAGTGCACAGAGTGGGGGTCATCGAGACCAACAATGCGTTCAATTGAGGTCAATTACTTTTTTCTTTCAGGACAACAGAATAGCATGTATTTCATTGTGTAGTGGTTATTACATTTGCCTAACACGAAAAGCATGTATTTCATTGTGTAGTGGTTATTACATTTGCCTAACACGCGGAAGGTCGTAGGTTTAAGCCCCAGCTAAGACATTACTTTTTTAATTTTTAAAAATTTTTGTGTCCATTCATTTCCCACTTTCTTCTCGAACATGACTTCCCAACACGGCTGTTCATTCGCGTTGTTCTGATATCTTTGTGATGTAGTTTTTGTCTTTTCTCCCTCCCCCCCCTTTAATTTCTTTTCACTATTTATGAGCAAGTCTGTGGCGTAGCATACGCCGCAGGTTGCATCTAGTTTTCTCATAATTTATAACTGAATACTGTTTTAGTCATATTAGGCAAAAATATGGTTAGGGGCTGACCGTATTTCCATAAATATTTTTAGGTCACATCAAAATAGCACACTTTGTTTACTTATCAAGCCCTCAACTTTTGGCTGCATTGGGCTAGAAAAATCATTAAATTGAAAAAAAATGTATCGTTTTCTTTTAAAGTATAATTAAAATACCTGATAAATATGATGTGACCCCATGGATTAATTTTAAGTTATTTTGTCCTTTACAAACACAAACTTCTAATGTAATATTGTTTAAATTTTTAAAAATCCACTAACTTTCTGGCAACATCTAGTGAATGACTAACGATTGCATCAGATCTCAGTGAAGGTACATGAATTTTCATAACTTTGAACTTCGGTGGTGCCTCAAAATCATCCTCCTCCAGTGCATCATCATCATCAGAGTCTGACAAATCCTGATTATAATAATAATAATAAAAACTGGAATGAGTATTTAAACGCAATTTCCAACAAAGAATTTTCAACTTTTTTTATTCTAGATTACATTAAAACTCATTTCAAATCAATAATTCTGGAAGTAAACAAAACAATTGCTATCTATAAATTGCTGCTAAAATTATGGGAGTCAAACAAAAAAAGATTTTTGAAAAATTCCTTCTCCAACATTGTTCTAAATATCATTAGCTATCCTTTAGGTATGTTTCAACCCAATAGCTGTTATGGTTGGCGAGAAATTGACAAAATACTGATATTTTTTCCGAAATTTTTAAAAATTTATTTTCTAGGAAATCTAGTAAACCTTTTCGGGGATTTTTTGGCCCATGCAAATCCTCGGGACTTCCTTAACATATTTGTAAAAGACCCAAACCCTCTATCTGGGTATGGTTAAGCAGGAGTTGCATGATCAAGCTCAAACAGACAGGACAGACATTTTAAATATATAAAAGCAATTTTTCCTGTAATGAAATTGCGTTAAAAAATTAGTTAAATTAATATAATATGAGGCTATAAATCTTTTATGATTAAAAAAACTGTCATTAGTAAAATAAATAAATTAATATTCAGAAAGTAACTTTTAGCTAGGGTGAACTCACTTCATCAGTGCTTGACTGTTTCTTGCTTGATTTGTGCCTCTTTTGAAAAAGCCTTTGATGCATTATACTGCTCATATTTAACCATGACACTTGTTTATACAGTGTATGACTGGAAACGGAGGCGTTCATGTGCTGCGTCATATTTTGAAATCCATTGTGATAGTGACATGAAGTAATGTTATGTGATAAATGAAGGACACATTTTTGTTTTGGAAAAGGATTATAATTGATATCACGAATAATTATTTGCTGTGTTGAAAAAAGTCTTTGTCTTTGTTTCGAAAAATAGGAACAAGGTTTTAAAGCACTGTGACATGATGTTACTGAAGATAGAGCAGAAACTCTATGGAGTAATTCAGCATCAAGAATTGCTATATTTTTCAATTGCTTTATAAGAATCATTATGGTCCTATGACAAATTTTTAAAATAACTTTGAGAACGCAATGTCATTCCTGTTGAGAAATGGAGGGGAAAAAAAGCAATCAATGAAGTAAAATACAAGAATGTATTAGAGGTCAATGAAATCCAAAATTGTAAATGAAATAGTGTTAGTGGGAAACCACTGTTATAGGTATATTTAGACATTGTGATATTGAAGAGGACTTGCAGGTTTGTTTGGCATTAAATAAAAGGCCATAACACAAATAACAAACTATAAATAGCTCAAATGTACAAAAGTTTTTTTTAAACAGCTTAGAGGCCTCAAATATAAGGCAGTAAGCTGGATTTTTAGAGGCTTAAGAGGCCTGACTGCAACCAAAGACCAGGCTTTTTAAAAAAAATTATTTACAAAAAAAAATAAAAAAATCCAATTGTTTTACTAATTATGTTTTTGACAAAGAATTTTAATGTACACGCTTTTGACACTGTTAACCACAGGTTTTTTTAAAAATACCAGTAACTCTTGCCTAACAAAGAGCACCCAGACAAATAAAGGTAACACGAAGTAAACAATCATAATAGCTTGTAGTTTTTTAAAAAAATGTGTACCATTTTATTTACGCTGTCCTATTTTTTAGGGGGTTGGCTTATGAGCGGGTTACACACTTTTTATGCTTTTCTCTTCTAAAAGAGGAGGGGTCGTCTTATGAATGAACAGGCTATAGAGCAAGTATATACAGTACCTTTAGGTCCTGTGATATTTGCATGTGCTATGCATGCTGATAATATATAATCTATAGTTGAGGTTAACAAAAACCCTTGAATTTTTCTGGGGAAAATGGCTAATGGCTTTATAACTTTATAAGTTACTTGTGCAGCTTAGTACTGCAAGAATAAATAAAAGTATAATTCTGGTGGGAATACCCTTATTTTCCACATGAACAAAAGGGTTGTTTTTAAAGAAAATATTACTCTTCTTAATGATTATAGAGAAAAAAATAATTTATTAAATTACCATCTTCAACTTATGTTAGCATGCCATATATTAGGATGGCATCATAATTTAACTGAAATTGGTGTGAGAATGTCTTTAAATTGCCTTTGTAGAGAATACAGTTTTGTATTTAAAAATTTGGACTAAATATGAGGTTAATTTTAAAAATATTTTTATTTAACTTTTTAAAAAGAAATCTTACATTTGATTTCAATTTCACATCTTTTACTTCAGCAAAGTCTTTAGTCTTTGTGTTTTTATTTCAGTCTTTGTCTCCGAATTAATAAGCTCTGAAACATCATTAAGCCATTCTTTGAAATTGAAACTTATCCAGAAGCAACCAATAATTCCTACACACACAAGTAGAAAAAAAATCATTAATAAGACATAAATGCAAAAAGATATTGTCATAAATAATATTTCCAGTGATCCACCCCACTCCATGCCTTTATCATTTATATTTAACAACTGTTGGCTCTAGGGACTTTATATAGTAGCAGCTGTTACCTATTAAATGATAATTTTTACTTTAATTGATATTCATTTTAACATGGTCTGTCTTTCTATAATCAACTGAAGTATCAAAGTATTACTGATTGATCATACTTGCTTAGCCTAATCTCTAAATATGTTGTTACAAAAATAAACAGTTGTACCTTGGTATACATCCTTATCCATTCCAGACACTTGGACTTATACCAAACAGGATGTATACCATATATAATAATACTTTTTTTCCCATAAGAATTAATTAATCCGTTACTATGGAAAAAAAAAATATACTGTTATTGAAATACACTTTTATTGACGTGGTAGTATAAAAGTTAAACGAATTTAAACATTGGTAAACACTAAAATACATAATTAAAAAGAACTTAGACAAGACGTTTTTGTTCTTCTGTTATCCAGATTAAAAGCAATATTCCAACATGGTCTAATATTTTGTAATTAATTTTAACCTCATCGTAACATTGGCAGATTAAATAATGTCTTTGTTTCTCACTATCATAGAAATCGTCATTTTCTGTATGCTGCAACTAAGTCTCAAATAGGTATGTCACTTTCATCCTTTACAACAATCTCTTTTTTCACCTGCATGGTGATTCTAAATACAATTGTCATTGCTTGAGTCCACATTAAATTTCTGAAAATGCACAGTTAGTGAATTTACTAAAAATGTACCAGAAAAAAATCATGTGAATATTCAGTTATTGTATGAGTTGTTCACTGTATGAAAGCAACTAGTGTCTATGGCAGTTTAAGTTGGGGGCTGAATGCGCTATAGCCAGGGGCCCCCAAACTTTTTTTGTTTTATAATAAAAGTGTATAAAACCCTTCAAAAAACATCATAAATTAAATAAATTAATAAATCTTATTAATTAATCTGAACGCTATTCAGATCCGATAGTCTTAATAATTGAAAAACTTGATTTGAATGGCTTACTAAGAGAACATATTGTTTATATTTTTAAAATTTACCAATTTCAATGGAAGAGTATAGGCTTGTGGTGCAAGCGATGTCGGGATTGATTCCAAGTGGTGGAATTTTTAAAAAAAATTTCTCTTTACATTTAATTTTAACATACCGGCAAACATTTCAAACAGTTATTTTTTCGTGTTCGTTTTTTTAAAAATCATGATAAATAATTTTGGTTGGAAAAGCCATTCCCATAGTACAGACAAAGCATGAGCAAGGAACCAATGGATTATTTAGTCTTATATTAGCTACTAGCAATCATTTTATTTACAGGGACACTGGCTGGATAGGGCCCGTTTGATTGCAGCCAGGGGCCCTCTGCAATCTTACTACGGTGGTAACACACATGATAGGTAAACAAGACTATTGTATGGTGTTCTGATTCATACAAGTTGTGTGAGCCTGATGGGCCATTTTGACTCACACAAGTTCTGCAGGAACATATTCAAAACAAAGTTTTTTAAGCCAAGTAAAACATTTCATATCCAAACAAGTTGGACTTGTTAAAAAGCAGATGTATACCGGGGTCCCACTGTATAATATAATAAGTTTTTTAAAAATATTTGTATGAAAACTAGCAGACCCATCGTGCATTGCAATGATCTCAATAAAAATGAATAAATTTAAAGAAACCAATGAGTGAAATGTTTTTAAGACAATTGTCAGAAACCTTCCCGGAAGTGTGCAAAAAAATAATCCAAGTTTCATAACAAATGGATAAATAAATTAATAATTAAAAAGCTTTAAAATAAAAAACGATATTAAGGGGCTGGCTTCAAAATGAGTGATAATTTAATTTTTTTGCCATTGTACTCAACCTATATTTCTCAATATCATGTAAAATTGATAAGCGAAGTAAATTGTTAACGTGCAGTAAAAAAAAAACGTCCAATGCCTCCTTCCCCGAGTGAATGAACAATAGGAGTAATTAAATATAGACTCTTGAGTTTTTATATAATAAGATTGGCAAGATCCAATAACTTTCTCGGTCAGTTACGCTTACACTAATTTCAATACAGCTAGTATAAGAAAAAATGGCCCCTGGGCCCATTTGGTGCAATATTTCAATTTCAAAAACCTGTTCATTTTAATTCAGTTTCATCATAGATATATTCCTCAAGATCATTAAAAATTAAATGGGGAAATATCTTAAACACATACAAAAAAAAGACATTCGGGGCTCCTGGCCCTGAAGGAATGGAAATAAGAAGTTCAGTGCCCTAGAATTTTAATATGGGCTACCAAGATTTTGTATACAAATTTTGGTTGAGATCCATTCATTTACACAGTAGCTAACGCATAAACTTATATTTATACATCTCATATAAGCAAAAAATGACATTGCAAGATGTAAAGTTGAAAACACCTTCTCATTTCAATCTGCATAATAAAGGATATATTTGTCATTATCATCGATAATTGAATGGGAAATAAAATCTTTAAAGTTTAAGAAAAAAGGCATTTTGGGCCTCAGGCCTCAAATGAATGGTCATTAGGAGTTCAGTTCCCTATATTAATTTTAATATTGGCTGTCAAGTTTATATATACAAAGTTTGGTTAAGATCCATTAATTTTCACAGAAGCTAAAGCTTAAACAAATTTTTATATAGCTCATATAAGCAAAATTGAAATAATGGGCCTACAGCACCCGATTAGTGTTAAATTTAGAAGAAATGTTGCCATTTACCATCCTGGGAGCATACTTAAAAGTCTCCAAAAGTTTTTGACAATCCGATGCATGGTTTAGTCAGCTACAAAGTTCCTGCAAATAACACATACCCACAAACAACCTTTCATTTATATATATATATATATATTAGGGCTGAGGAAATTATAGATTAATTTCTCTATTAATCGGTAAAAAAAATTATCGATTAAAATTATTTTAATCGATAAAATAGTGATTAAACTTAAAGAAAATGCTTTTTAACAATTTGCATGATTTGTTAATAAATAATTAATTATTAATAATTAACAATAGTTTGCTTTATTTACATACAAACTTCTCAATTGAAATTTTTTTTTTTAAAGTATTAACTTTTAAATCAAGGTGTTTTTATAAGGAAAATGATATAAAAAATTAAACATTGTTTTTACTTAATTAACAATAACAAATTTTAATTCATTGACATTATGTTGAACTACATGTACTTATATTTAAATTTTAAAAAATGTCAATTCCTGTTTTTGTTACTTCCCTTGAAATTTTCAGTTTGATGACATCACACATCTTATTTTTAGCTTTAATCAAAATTATCGATTAATTATTTAGTAATTTTTCAAAAGTTAACAATTAAATAAAATTAATAGATAACAGCCCTAATATATATCTATACATATGACATTAAGGGGACCCTGGCCCAATTGGTGCAAGATGTAAATTTGTAAACATTTGTTCATTTCAATTAAGATCATATTTAATATATTATCTATATTTGTTGAGACCATGGCACAGAATGGTGAATAAAATCTTTAAAGTTTACGAAAGGAGAATCAGGGCCCCGGCCTGAAGGGATGAACACTAAAGATGTAATGCCCCATAGAATTTTAATATGCTAGCTAGTCATTATACACCAAGTTTGGTTAAGTTCTATCCATTTTCCCAGTCGTTAACGCTTAAACAATTTGTATGTATCTCATATAGGCAAAAAAGACATTAACTCTTACAAAAATAAAGATTTTAGGTCTCCTGCCTCAAAGGTGATGGACATTAGGGGTTCAACGTCATATGGTATTTTAATATGGCCTATAAAGTATGCATGTTCTAAGTTTGGTCAAGATCCATTCATTTTCCAAGAAGTTAAAGCTTAAAATAATTTTAATATAGCTCATATTAAAAGAAAAAAAAAATTGGGGCCCCCGGCCTCCCATGAGTGTCAATGTTTAAAATGTTTTTCACAAAAACCATCCTGGAAGCATACTCCTAAAGTTCCATGTGATCGGATGAATGGTTTAGTAAGCTATCAAGGACAAACATACATACTTTGATTTTTATTTGTATAGAATAGTTAACAATTTTAATCTTCTGCTTCGATTACCAACATAGTGCTACATTGACTTCAATGAGACATTGTAAATTAACTTATGAGTTTGTTGGGGTTTTTTATTTAGATTTCTAAATTTAAGTATCTGTTAATCCGTTCTTTCTTGTTTTCCGTTTGGTCGGCTGATGAAGGCATCTTCATCTAGTAAAAATGCCCTATAGCTATGACAAACAAACTTGGCCATCGTAAAAGGCATTACCACATGCCTCTACTATTCTATTTTATGCTAACTAATAATTACTAATAGTGTAAAATATAGGCCTTAGGTCTAGCTAGATGATGACTCAGACCATGGCCATTAATAATACCATAGCCATTATGAAGAGGTTTTATATTATATTTATTAAAATTTATATAGGCTATGCTATGCAGCTTATAAATATTAGCTTATGAATTACTATTACAGAGGCTTCCTCTATTCAGAAGATTTTTGCATCTGAATCCTATGCTTAAACCCCAATTCATAAATAATGTCTCGTCCTGCATTTTTATTAGAGTTTTAAGTGATGTTGGTGTGTTTGTTTTCCTGGCTTGTTCTCATCTGCCATTCAATGAGATAAGCCAGGCAGGAAGGAGGGTTTGTAATTGTATGAGAATGTGTTTGTTCTTGTGAATAGAAAAGAAGATAAATTCTTTTATCTATATAGACTATAGTCTATGGCGGATTAAGGGGGGGGGGGCTGAATGGGCTAAAGCCAGGGGCCCCCGACAGTTTGGGGGCCCCCAAACTTTTTATATTTTAAAATAAAAGTGTACAAATGTTTGCACGAACCCTTGAAAATATAATAAATTAATAAATACTATCTATACAACTGATCGCGTTCAGACATGATAGTATTGATAGTACTTAATAATCGAAAAACTTTAATTGATTCACTTCGCATGATATAAAATATAGTTTATATTTTTAAAATTTCCAATTTTCGAGAAGTTCTGCTAGCCGTGTGGAGATAGTACAGGCTCGTGGTGCTACCGGTGTCAGGTTCCATGCCCAGCAAGGGCAAATATTTTTTTTTCTTTTCACACTCAATTATAAATACCGCAAACACATCAAACAGTTATTTCTTCGTGTTCGTTTTTTTTTTCAGTCTTATATTAGCTATTAACAATCATTTTATTTTAAGGATGCTGGCTGGATAGGGCCCCCGTTTGATTGCAGCCCGGGGCCCCGTGCAGTCTTAATCCGCCCCTGACTATAGTTATAGACTATGGTAGTATAAAGTATATTCTAGTATATTATAGCCTGAGTCTGAGTATGACTGAGTGTTAGACTGTTACTGATACTGTTGTTGCACTACATATAATAGTATATTATATTGAGACTATAAATAGTAGTAGTAGTGCTAGTAGTAGTAATTATTTAGTGTTAAGTATTATTAGTAAAATTGAGACTATAATTTATAATTATAAAAATTACTAGACTATATAATATTAGTATTGACCTATGAGTCCTTTTCCTATCTTTAACTTTCTATGACTTCTCAACCATTTAACTAACCTAACATTAATTTGATCATTAATATAGAGTATTTTAAATTGAAATTAAACTATTGACAACTGTCAAAACAAAGAGGTCAGGTGTTCTATAAGAGTGATAGGCCATAGGCCTCATAGGGCATGCATCGGCATAGCCATAGGATACTTACTAATTTTTTATGTTTTAGTTTAAGGATAGGAATACATATGACTATGGTATACTTAACTATACTAAATGGATATACAAATAAATGACAGAAAATAAGTATTAAGAATGAATAATACTAATATAGGTACTTGGATATTAGCCTAGCCTATTTTGAGGCAATGAGTCAATGAGCTCCATAGGGTTTTTAAGTCCCCTTTTTTAAGAGTGCAGAATTATAAGGTTTGCAAAAAAATTATTTTCTCGTGCACACATCGAATCAGCAAACTAATTACTGTTTTAGCTACATCCATTTTGTTTTGAGTTAGTTTTGTAATGCGTAATTAAAAAACCCATCTAAGAGAATAATTTAAGTATAATTTCCTCAGAAACTATTTATAGTATCATTTTAATTCTCAAAGTATATCCGTAAAAATGTACGACAAAGGACCATTTAAAATGTCAAGCCTCTAAGTGGGCATGACACTAATAGGGTTAAAACAGGCCAGAACATAGACCGATATGTACAAATATAATTAAACTCATTTACATGTCTTCATATTATTATTTTTATTGTTAATAAGGCCTATTGAACGTGTAAAGGTTTTAAAAAACTATAACTTTTTTAATAATTGAGAAGTGTTAACTTTGAAACAGAAAGTAGACAAAAAAAATAAATAAATAAACTACTGATACTTCCGGATGTCCATATCTACCTAGATCCTGTTAAGTACTAATTCATTATTTTGCGAAATCAGCTAAGTCGCGGTAATATCATTGCTCCCAGATTTTGTGATGTAACACAGCAAATCGGTTATGCTATGCAGGAAATAAGGAAGAAAAACCTTTATGTCAACGTATGCCCGTCTAAATAAATACAACGGGAAAGTAGGTAGGCAACAGATATAAAAATATTAATAAATTGGAAAAAAAATTTTTTCTTAAATTTTAATCAATCAAATTAATTTTAATCGAATAAAATTTTTAACACAAAATAGATTAATTAATCGTTTATTTCCGCAGCCCTACTAACTACTAATCATTTTCAAATGTTAAAAAATGGTGAATAAAGGGTTATTGTTTAAAACTTTTTATTACTATATATACTCATTCTATAGCCCATTCATTCATAAGCCGACCCACCCTCTTTTGGACGAGAAAAGAAAAGCATTAAAAGTGTGTAACCCACTCATAAGCCGACCCCCCAAAAATAATAGGTCAGCGTAAACAAAATCTTTGTCTTTGTGCTCTTTGTTAGGTAAGAGTTAACTGCATTTTCTTTTTTTGGCTAAAGCGAAGCAAACGGTGCACTCAACTATTTACATTGTTATGGCAAAACGTGTACTTCCAGAATGAAATGTATTTTTACACTTGAAAAGGGAAAAACGAAATTATTTTTATCCATAAACGTAAATAAGGTTGTAGTTTTATGGTCTGGGTTAGGTTTTTAGGTTTAGTTGTCTATTTTTAAAATAGAAAAAAACAAATATAAAGCAAAAAATACCTTTTATCTATCGCACAGTTCTCTTTGCTTTTACCTTTTTTTCTTTGACAATCAGTGGAAAAAAGCTTGTATTTTGTATAGTGTATATAGTATTACATTAAAATTCATTGTTGAAACAAAATTTGTAAAACACGTTATTAAAACATTCACAAAAATAAGTAAAATGATTAAATAAGGTCAGTTCTGATGTAGTTTAATAATATTTTATAGTTATCTTATATGTTACAGATGCTTCTTCTATACAGAAGATTATTGCATCCTAAGTTTATCTATGGTTTGTGTTTAGTCCTGCATTCTTATTAGAGTTTTAAATGATGATAAAGTGTTGGCTTTCTTGGTTTCTTCAGGCAACTCATTCCACGTCCAAATACCAGACAGGAAGAAAGAAAATTTGTATGTTTTTGTTTTTGAATACGGATTAAGAAAGGTGTTTTTATCCTTATGTCTATCTGCGGGTTGTATTAAGTTATCATTGTGTTGTATTTCTAAATTAGAATTAATTGCTTTATGTATAATTACTAATTTACTCTTGGCTCTTCTATCCTCTGGTGTTTCAAGGTTTAAAGTTTAATGATTTAACTAATGGGCCGTCCATATATTACGTATGTAAGCAGGGGGGAGGGAGGATCTTCGAAAAATGGCATTTTGCGTATGGATGCCTATGGGGAGAAGGGGGTGTCCCAAATGAATGCCTACGTACGCACAACAAATTTAATTTGCATAATACTAAGCCTAGTAATGTAAACTGCTCAGACTGCAAACGGCATCCATGACTGACTGAGTCAAGACTGTTATGCAATAATGTTTTATAATTTAGTGCAAAGGAAATTCTGAACTTTAAATTATTTAAAAGTAATTAATATTTGATTCAGACCAAATGTTCACACAATTGCTAAAATATATTTGTCTGATTTATATTTCCTTTTCTTGAAATTAGTAGTTTTTCTTTCACCCATCCTTGTCATAGTCGTTAAATAAACATAACAGGAAACGATTTCACTGCTTAAATTGTTATATTTTAAATGTTTTTTTGGCCGTCCATGAATGACGTCACGTGATTTATGTATTTAGTGTAAGTCTGCTCTCTAATTTGTAACACGTGTGAAGCCATTGAAAATGTACCTAAATAAATTGTAAGCAATCAAGTGGAACTTTTATTTAAAGTAGCACATTTTGATGTGATTTTGATTTCTTAAACACCACCCCTCCCCCATTGTCTTACATTGTCACAAATGCTTGACCCTTCTCCGCCCTCACGTCAAGGCACTTAACGTCATGTATGGACAGCCTCTTCATGCATTGTTGAAGTCAATAAAATTTGAATGTTCTATTGTATTTCTTCAATAATTTCAACATGAAAAAAGCGATGTTACAAAAAACTTTTAAAGGGGCCGCCGATAAATGACATCAGCGATTTTTGCCCCCAAACCCGCTTGTCACTCTTCGGCACAAAAACTTAGACCAATATGACGTCAAAAAGCTTTAATCCCCCCCCACCCTAACAAAGACACCATATTTTCTATTTGAAAATTAGCGTGTTGCAAATTACTTTATATCATTTAAAATGTATTTAGTGTAAGGCTGCACTTTAATATCGTTAACACGTGTGAAGCCATCAAAGACATCATTAAATAAATTGCAAGCAATCAAATATTTTAGGGGAACTTTCATTAAAAGTTGCGCATTTTGATGTGACGACGTCATATTTCGTTAAAAAAACCCCGCCCCCGCACCCTCTTCACAAATGCATTACCCCCACCCCCTTAGGCGCATGACTGCCCCAAAGATTAAAACTAATATATTTTGACTCTGGCTTAAAATTAG